>CM050409.1:21645366-22100704 GCA_027580255.1 Therioaphis trifolii
AAAATATGCAATAACAGAAATTAATAGCAGAATCTACGTATTACGGAACGTCAAGATATTTAATCAGAATCGTTAAAAGTCAAATGTAGAAGAATATGCATTTGCATAAAAATCCGGGCCCTAGTTATTGCATACGTCGCGTACTACACTAAATAGGTGCAATTAATAGCGATTTCGTATTTACGTTTCATTTCATATTTAGATCAAGAGGTTCCACGGTTTTCGACGCGGATTTAATTGACACTCGCGCATTGTTTACACACACACTCGTTCGGCCGTACGTCGTTTTTATCGCGATTTTTCATTCTGACGCGACCAAAGAAAAGAAAACGACAAAAAAAAAAACAAAATACGAATCGCGCTCGCAGCAGAGGGAAGGTTGGGTTAATAACGACATTAATCCAAGTTTCCGCGTGTGACGTCGTGCAACGACGCGTAGGCACGCCCGGCGAACGTGCGGCTACTTACACACTCCTCTATAGATACGGAATATATCTTTATTTAGACGTGACAACGTTTTCGTCCCGTGTCGGATATTAAAATTTGGCGATCGCGCGCGCCTGTCCGACGTACGTTTATCTCGATCTTATCGGGACGATCTACGGAAACGATAAATGTGATACACGTATTCGGGTCTTAACCCGGTCTGTGTGTGTGTGTGTGTGTGTGTGTGTGTGTGTGTGTGTGTGTGTGTGTGTGTGTGTGTGTGTGTGTGTGTGTGTGTGTGTGTGTGTGTGTGTGTGTGTGTGTGTGTGTGTGTGTGTGTGCTTTTCCCCAAAATCCGTTTGTCCGGTAGCGTCGTGCGTCGGACCGCGTTATCTGGGCGCTCGATCGCGGACGTACGCGCGGCGACCTACCAGGTGGAAGACCCCGCTGAGTGCGATCCGTCGTATACGTAATATGTAAAATATACATAATATAGTATATACTAACCCGTTCGCTCATGAACACTAAATTACGGTCTGGCGCGGCGGCGGTCCTTCCATTAATTATTCACCGCGAATCGACGTCGGGACTTATGGCCCGCGATTACTCAGGTCGACCTCGCGGAGCCCCCCCTCCGGGGCCTATCGGCCGTGACGGGCGCATTCGTTTCATCCCTCGGCTCGCCGGTGGCCGTACGCGACGGACACCCCCCCGCGTGTAAGCGGCCGGTCCGCGCGTATGTCCGACGTAACAAATGAGCTCGTGGTCGGGAGGTCCGAGGACGAAAAGTCGGTGAAAAATTTCGTTTTTTGAACACACTGTATGCGATGTAAGTTTGATTTATTTTTTTCGAGTGCGTTTTAACACACACTATAATAGATTTACGTTTTTATGAATTTAATTATAATTGTTTGTTTTTTCCTGTTTTTCGTTTTCTTAAACGTTAACCATTATATACATTAACTGCCAATGATAATATTTTTGGAACGTTTTTATTTTTTCACCTATATTTTGAAAAAATACAATCTTTTAAAATAAAAAAAAGTAGACACCCCTGATTTTTCTGTTCTGCTTTCGGATTATTTAAATATCATCTCCAGAAACAATTATTGCGTTATAGAGAAAAAATTTTAATTAAAAAAAAAAATATATATATATAATATAAATATATGTATACTCTTAAGTAATAAATCGTGTTTGTCATGTATTGAATACTGAACAACTAAAAAGAATAAAAACGTGTATGAAAATAAGAACAATTAACATTTTTTTTCACGTAGTTTTATTAGTTGTTTTAATTGTGCATACTATTTAAATGTATGAATTATACAGGACAAACAATTTGTTTTTTAACGCACTTATCATATAGGTAATATGCGTCGACATAAAATGCTGTTTTGTAGCTTTTGACCTCGTCATCGCCAACTGTGTTTCAGAAAAGCCTAGAAATTTGAAAAATTTCACTGTCATTCATAGAAAAATTGAGCCCAGTCCTGTTTTAGTTTTTATTAGAGGAACACGGCTTATAGTTGATAAATAAATAAATTTTATTGATTGAAGCCGTAACTGTTATAAACAGGCTCAATGCTAATCGGGCACCACCAATGAAGGCTCACTTTGACATTCACCACCGTTGAGACATGTTTATGTTAAATTTTGTAAAACTCTGTCTCTCTCTCTCTCTGTCTCTATCTCTGTCTGTCTCTCTCTCTCTCTCTCTCTCTCTCTCTCTCTCTCTCTCTCTCTCTCTCTCTCTCTCTCTCTCTCTCTCTCTATCTCCCTACTATATCTTTCTTTCTCTCGGCTCACGAGGACCTAATCGAAAATCTTATTTAGACGGACAAGAAACATTATTCAATTGATATTACTTCTGATCAATATTATTCGCGATAGGTACGGAAATATCAATGAAAAAAAAAAAAAAATATATATATATATATATATCATATGAATGTATTCATAACTATGTATTTGTGTGCGCCGATTTTGTTTCAAGTGATAGTCCGTATATAGTATGCCTATATAGAGCAAGTTGACGACATTCGAATAACATTACGTATCTGTCAGCAAACTTCTCGTGTGATCCGAGATCGTTCATGAACGCAGTAACTAGATCTACTTCACACGCTTTTTCTCGCACACAATTTGTCTGCCTTCGACGCCGTTCCTTTCTTTTTACACGATTTTATTTTTCATTGCGAAACGAATACGATATTATGATAAATTCACTCGTAGAGCGGAAAATACGTGCCGTAGCGTCGGGATAAAAAAAGACACCGACGGGTGCGAACAGAATCCGAGCTCACTTGTAACGCACGCGTAATGCGTAGGAAAAAAAATCAGGAATTTCCGTGACCTTGTCAACGGTCGACACGATATTACGACAAAAATCGCAAAAACACATCGTCGAGCTGAAATCAACCGTACAGTTATTATAATAACTGCAATTATTACAATAATTACATTACGCTAAAATTACAATTATAATTGCCGTACAATGTTAATAGGAAGATAAAAATACGTTTTCAATGACATCGCAAATAGTGATTCGGTTATATTATTCTGTCGTATGTATGTTCATAACTTTTTACGTTTACAGATATTTTCCTTTGTCTCGAATAAAACCAATGGTGAACGGACGCTTCCCGTTCTGTGATGTTTTTCACCGTTGCTCTACAAAAATCTGAGGGTTCCGAAGCTCACGATTATAATCAGATTCAATATGAAATCAGCGTAAACGCCAAGTCAAATTTATCGAATTATTATTATAATTAATTAATTTGGTTTTTATAAAATTTATGGAAAAAAATTAAGAAAATTATTAAAAGTCGCTAAAATGTGATATTAATCGTTTTTGCGTTACCTACATGATTAATTTTTAGTAATATTATCGTGATAAATTAAGGTTATTCTCTCGAGAGAAAAAGAATATTTGTTAGTTACCATACTTTTAAATTCCTTCAGCCACATTTTTACCGAATGCAACTTTTGTAATTTCACGTACCTATATAAAAATTCACAAAACTAGTTTTATATCAAAACCACTTTTAACTAACGTCGACCTTATGAATACTTCTTAAATACGGCCCTTTTTTCGTGTTGTATTCGAAACGTTATAAAACGTTCGTTACAAGTCGTAAGAATACTCGTGAATTTTAATTTTCATCGGATAACACGAATTTCCCCGAATCACACAATTTACGAGCGAAACGGATAAAAAAAATACGAAATCGTCAATGAATTTATTTTCAAACGACAATTTATTCTCGTGTGACATTAAGGTTATATAATATCATTGGGAGGAAAATAGTTGTCACATCGGACAGGAAATACTTTTACAAGACGTTTAATGAGGCTTCGAAAGAAACAAGTTTAATTTAGAACTAATAAATTACCGTACATTTAAATACATTAATTTAATTGCGAGTACATTGTATTTGTCACTAAAACAAAACAAGTATCAGTTATTTGCATGGATGAATATACTTGTCATACTTATTTTGGTTTCCTTTTTTCTTTTTTGGTTATATATATAAAAAAAAAAAAGAGATCATTCGTCATGCCCCGAAACGTTGATACGAAGATTTATTTGACTGATAAATATTAAAATCGATGAAAAACAATTGATTAATTATTAAATTAAAAATAAAATAATTACATCAAATAATAGTTATTACGTTTACTCGCTGAGGTTAAGTCAGTAAAAGATCCGAAAGACTGATTTACACATTCACAAAGATGAAAAAAAAAAAATGGTTAAAAATTAAGTTACTATTATTATCAAGTGATTTTTACTAGTGTCTTATTGTATATTTATTAATAATCACGAAAGTTTGAAAATACGTAATTAAAATTTTTTTTTTAACTTCTCAGAAGTATATTGTGTAATTCATATGAAATTATGCATAGTAAGTATATCATTAATGATATATTATATCACTGGCCAAGAGACCTATTAAATAATTAACAAAATAATGAGTCACGAGTTCTGAAGTGGTGTCACTGGACTCATCCCTTCTTTCAAGCTTTCATGTCAATACCACCTTCATAAAATTAACTTATTGTATTATCAATGTATACAGATTGTAAATATTCTTTTAAATAATAATACGTTATTTTAATTAATATTAATTTTACGTTATTTTAATTAATATAACCAAAATACTACATATTATACATTTAAACAGCATTTGATGTAGGTCGTAATGATAAATCGTAAAATACAGAAATATATCTGCACGATCGAACACAAGTTGTAAAAATTTCCTTTCAAATTTCAAAAGAGTTTCAAGTGTTATCTGGTTTACCTCAAAGCTCTCACTTAGAACCTCTTCTTTTTTTATTATTTATAAATGATTTGCCCCAAATTTTCAGTAATGACGTAAAAGTTCTTCTTTTTGCTGATGATGCTACATTTTATACCCAAATCAATTCAATTAATGATTCAATCAATTTACAAAATAACATGCTTAAATTTTCAATTTGGACAAAAAATAATTTTCTGCCGTTAAATATTGAGAAATGTAAAGTTGTCTCTTTTACTCGTTGTAAACATCCTATTGTTTACAATTACTCTTTAGATAATATAGTGTTAAATAGAGCTTATTCAATAAAAGATCTGGGTGTTCTCTTTAGTTCAGATTTATCCTTTAAACTAAATCATGAGCATATGCTCAGCAGATCTTATAAAATGTTAGGATTCATAAATAGGAACACTCAAAAATTTAAAAACCCTACTACAATAAAAACAATTTATTGCTCCCTTGTACGATCTGTTCTTGAATATGCATCACTAATTCGGAGTCAATCGTTATCCAGTCATATTCATGATCTAGATAATATTAAATTTAAATTCTTAAAAAGAGTCGCCCATATGAAAAACATACCCATTTCTAAAAATTCTATTACGCCAGTTCGAAAATTAGTAAACCTAGACTCCCTCCAACTAAGATGTCAACTATTTGATATCATGTTTGTATACGACTTGCTTAACTATAATGTTGTAAGCCCTGAGCTTCTAGCTCAGGTCAATTTCCGTATTCTCTCCTTCCACTCGAGAAATCATGATCTTTTTGCAATCCCATTCTTTAAATCCAATTCGAGTAATGATTCATTCTTTGTTAGAGCTCTGAAACTTGCTAATTTAGTCTCCATCTCCTTAGATTTTTTCAATAATCCTCGTGATACCTTTAGATTTAAGTCAATTATTTTTTTACAAGAAACCTTACAATCTTAATATTAGTCCTCGTCGATCAGTGATTTCTTATTCTTATTCTTTATTGTTTCTTTATTGTTTTTATGTATTTTATATTTTTAATCATTTGTAAACTTTATATTTATATACGTTTCATTATTACTTAGTGTTGTGCTTAATAATTATTATTTTCTGTAAAATTGTTTTTTCTTTACATTATTGGTCTATATACCACTTTAAATTTTGTAAAAGGGCTAGTCCCGTTGAATTCTAAATAAATAAATAAATATGCAATACATGTCAAAAAATTGCAAAATATGCGGAAATATGCAAAATGAAACGTTGCATTTCGGATCTATGGATCTATTATTATTCAGACTCGTAGCCTGCCCGGCGACTTTTTGGGCTGTTTGGAAAAAACATGCAAATGCATATAAATCCGGGCCCTGATGACAACGATACGAGTACGACGATGAATCATATTATAAAGGCGTGATCGCGAGAACCGTCGACGTCGTGCCGGGCGGGCCGGGGAGGAAACGTAATATTCCTACGCGAAACGATACATAACTCTTTCCGTCGTACCTATACATAATGTATTTTATGCTCACAGACGGAGACCCCGACCGGCGGCCTACGCGCGGCGGCGATCGATCGATTATTGTTATTATATCCGTCGATCGTCCGAGCGAAAAACCGCCGTCCACTGGGCCGTCGTCGGTCTGCGCGTGCGTTTCGCCGGACGCGCCCCGCGAACAGCTAGGACGACGGGTGACGTGTGCGCGTGTGGGCCGCGCCGTCGAGAGTGAGACGACGTGTTTCGACTTCCGGAGGGACTCGCGGTCCGACGACGCGCAGTGGGATGAAACTGATTTCTAGCTTGCAAAAATTAATAACTCTTCAAATATTTTATGGTACAAAAAAATGAGAAAAATCAAAACTCACAGTTATAGGGATGCCGAATTCGAATTTTGTATCAGTTTTTTAAGTTTACCCTTAATTGAGGGGTTGGTAGGGGGGTGTTTTTTTTAATTTCACATTATTATATTTTACATCAATTTATATGTTTAAAAAACTTCTGAACTTAAATTTCGTAACAATTTTTCAATTTAATAATCAATTATCAATATAGTAAATCAACTGTCAGATCCATCACTTTCAACTTTAAATCTATATTACATAATACTGTGCGATAAATTGAACCAAATTTTGCATTTATTTGACCTATTTTTAAGTAGTAAGTATGGGGGAGGGAGGGGGTACAATCTCTACAATTGAGATGGGCAGATAAAGGCAAATGAATTATTGTTATTTTTAAACGCGAGAACATTATTTTGAAATTGAAATAGGTCAGATAGTGGTAAAATGAAGTAACTTTAATTCACAGCCTATTGAAATTGAATTGTTTATAATGGTCACATCTTTTAATTCTTTGATTCTCGACACAAAAAAATACAAATATGATTTTTAGACAAATATATGTTCAAATTGAGTGAATATACGTCTAAATTAAAATATAGTAGCATTAAACTGATTTCAGTTGGATAAACCCTTAAAACACACATCAAAGTTGTTTACTATAAAATTAAAATATTAAATAAATTAATATAATATTACGTAGTCAAAGTCGTGTTATTCGTGTAAAGGTTACTTATGATTATTATTAACACAATAAATACAACACAAATTTAGTAGAGAAAAATAATTTATAATATCCGATCAATAATTATGAAACGCTTCATAAATTGACTTTTGGCAAATTAGAAATGGGTTTCATCCCACTGTGCGATGACTCGAGATTTCCGTGACTCCGCGTGAGGTCGATCCGACGACGGTCGTCTTATGATACACCGCTGTCGATAACTCTCTGCGTGTTTGCAGAGTGCTCGCCGGCGATTTCGACGTGAGACGACCGCGCTCACGATAATATTTTCACTATCAACGGTTAGGTTAACCTAACCTATGCACACGATACTGTGTCGTCACTAAGTCGGCGGACGACGATGACTTGTTTTTGAAACGTCCGTTTCTCGGCAGGCTAATTTTTTAAATTTATTTAAATTACATTTTTATTTATTTATTTATTTTTTTTTTTTTGACATTTTTCGATAATTTAAGGTAATGTATGCAAATTTTTTATATGTATTTCACTAATTAAGATAAAAATCACCAATCACTAATTAATAATATTTTTACGTTTTATAATTTATTACGTCATCAAAACGTCTATGCACTACCTACTGTAATCGTTAATTAGCGATGCCCACCGACGTTATGTCAAAGCCGTGAGTACGTGTTTATAATATATAAATATGCATATCGTATAATGATATTATTAATTCGCAAAACAATTAAACGGTCCGAGTGATTTCGTGTACGTATTGGTATTGGTTTCCGGAGATTTTTCGGAAACGTTTTCAGAATCGCATTGAATTTGGACCGTCGCATTTTTTTTTAACTATATCAATTTTTTATGAGGGCATCGAAATCCAGAGTCCCGATCGTCACGTCAGACAAGCGCGTACTCGATAATACACGTGTATATTATATTAATACGCAATGGCGACCCCAGTCAAAATAAAAAAAATAAAAAAATAAAATCTACGTCCGAATCGAAATGTACCTATTATATAACAATATAATATAATATATAGGGGTATATATGTTGTATGTAACATTCCTGACTCGAATACAAATTATATTATTTTTGTTTAATTTAATTTTATTTAAGTATTTGACACCCCGGAGGAGGGGTACTGAGTACAGTTTTAAAGTTAACAAATAATGTACAAATAATCTTGAACGATATCATACTAATACATGTTCAAAAGAAAAATATAAGTGAAAAGGTATGATATTAAAGCTTTGTAAATTAATTATTATTCGTTATTAGATTTCTTAATTCAAGTGGAGAATCAAAAAAGAAATCGAAGTTTGGTACATTATTGCATGATTTTATGATTCTGTGATTGTATATGATGAAATCTTTTTTGAATTTAAAAAGTACTATTATTTATTTTAGACTATTTTATAAATATTAACCCTTTGAGTGCCATAGACGCCCATATGCGTCCATTGTTAGTGTTCTTCCTGTGCCATAGACGCACATATGCGTACATTGTTAGTGTTCTTCCTGTGCCATAGACGCATATATGCGTCTATGTTCTTTTAAATTCAACAACAGCTCTTATCAACACTTTACTGATAACAGTATATCATAAATTCAAAGATGTATCCAAGGAAGTTTACAGAAAACAATTCGGATTCATACCAAAGAAGTGATCAGTGAATTAATATTTTCATTTTTCCGTGGTCTACCAAAATATCAATTTAATATCGTCGCGTCGATTTATTATTCTGTCTAAATTACTTATAAGTTATATTATTATGTTTACTATTGTTATTATAATTATTTTAAACTGAATAAAAAATAAAAGTTTCGTTACGAGAATCAAAATTTGAGAAATAATTATTATTATTCAAACCGCTAATTATCGCATTCATTAATTACATTTTGAAAACCAATGGCCGAATTGTTTTAGAATGACAATAACTTTGGAAAAATTGGTCCAATTTTTTTTTTTAGTTACTATAATTATGTAATTCATAAGAATAAGAAAAAAATAAAATACAAAAAAAAAAAAAAATAACTTGGTCCTGAAGGTGCTCCTAGCCAATATTAATTTGGCACTCAAAGGGTTAATTGAAATATTAAAAACTTGTACTCAATTTTAGGATAAAAATTTATATTTTAATATACATTATTATACGTAAATAGATCCTTTGCGACATTCGGAATATAAAAAATACATTTTCGACTCCTCCCGGGGAAAAATTTGAAAAACGCCACTGTATACACACGTACGGCCGTGTCGTGCGCCCCGTACGTACAACGCTTTGTAACAATTCCCAGACGACCCCGTACGGCATTATCGCCGAGCCGCGTATATTAATATAATAATATCCGCGTGTACCGCGTGATGTACCGGACGGCCGACCGAATTCACACGCGGCTGGAACCGTTCCAACGCGTACGGGGCCCGCGCGGGTTTTCGTGATTTAATTAGACCCGCCCGCCGCCACCGCCCCGCCGCCGTTTGCGCCTCGTCGTCGTCTCGTGTTACCGTCGCGACGGCGCGCGCATTCTAATTAACGCGAATTTCGGATTTTTTTTTTTTTTTAATTTATTCTCGTTTCGCCCGAATAGGTTTTTTTTGTTTTTTATTTATTCGTTTGTTTTTTTTTTTTTTTTTTTTAATTCTGTTAATTTCACCTCCGGTCGACCACGTTAGAATATCGCGCGCGTACGTTACGAAAATCATTCGCGTTTAGTCGCGCGCACTGCGCCATGGTTCACGGTAGGTTGCCGCGGCGCGTCGACCAGCACATAATCACGTTATCGATCGAATATTATGTATTTCAATAGTATGCAAAGATCCTTCTTTCGCTCGTTTATGCGTATTTTCGTCCGAATAAAGCACTCGTCGTTATTATTATTATCATTATCATTATTATTATTATTATTATTTTTTAATTATTATCATTATTATTATTTAATTATTATTATTATAATTTTTTAATTATTATTATTATTATAGATTTTATGCTCAATTATTTGAACTCGTATGCCTTTTTTTTTTTTTTTAGAACTTTTCTGAAACTTGCGAGAATTGTTTTCGATGTTTCTTACAAAGGACCTGTTCGTATTTATAAATCGAAATGAATACGCGTAAACTGCGATGGTCCGCTGCCCTTTTCTACTCCTGAAGGCGCGTTTGGTGATTTAAAAGAATCTTATAAGAGCTGAATAATTGTTGGAAAAAATCAAATAAATGTAATTATTAATTTAGTAAATTAAAAAATAACGAATACTAATAATTTTATTGAAAGTTAAACCTGAACATAACGATGACATAACTGCTTCAACACACATAATGAACAGACCTAGCAAACCAGAGACAAAATTAAAATAAATTCAACAATAGACAAAAAAATGTATTTTTTTTTTTTTTTTAATGATGTCAAAGATTTATTATTTATTTTAATGTGTCCGGTGCATTTAATATTCCAAATAGGTGTTATCAATGGTGGAATCAAGAAGTTTTACGAAAAAAGTATTTATTCGTTTACAATGTCAATTCGAATAAAGAATACATGTTCAAAAAAAACAAAAAAACAATTTTTTTACGTATTTATATATATTTAATAACATATTCGTATAATTTATATATTACAATTCATAATTTTACAGTAGTTAAACGTTACAGAAAAAAAAAAAAAAAGAAAAACAACAATAGTTACCGTGAAAATTGTCTTATGAAAATGTGTTGATCTCTAGTTCAATAAAATATTTGATTTAACCACTTGGACGAAGTTTAATAATATCTGTATTATGCATATCGTTGCAATTATATCAACGGCAAAAACACGTGTATCTCTATTTTCATTCAGCCGATATTTCGCTCTCATCTATCTAACTAATACAAACCTCAGACTATTTACTTATTATATCAAATATACATAAACTGATTCTCTGTCCTACACACACGCACACGCACACACACACACACACACACACACACACACACACACACACACACACACACACACACACACACACACACACACACACACACACACACACACACACACACACACACACACACACACACACACACATACACACACACACACACACACACACACACACACACACACACGCACACACACACTCACACTCACACACACACACACACGCACGCACGTGCGCGCGTCTGTTTATTACACTCGTCGATACCACCCATCGTACGATAATAACAATAAACGTATACGTAAGTTACATCTGCGCTCGCGCCGCAACCCGGCCGCCCGCGTCGACCTACCGGTCCGATTCCAGGGATCGCCGGCCGCGGGATTATACACGCGGATGCTGCACTGACCACCGCGTCGTTACCCTGGTATACATATATGTATATATAATGACAATGTAATAACATCAGGCATATTGTGCGCTCGTGTGCGGGTGTGCGTGTGTGTGTGTTCACGTCACACAGGTCATAGGTATGCAACAACACGAGTGTTTTAATAATAATCCGACGCGTCTCACACGGCCGTCGCCCGCCGCAGACGCCAATTAATTTCATTCGTTTTTACGGCCGTCGATAAATATCGCGTCCGCCGCAGCCGCCGGATAATGAGACACCCCTCTCATTGTTGTGTCGTCTTGGGGAAAAAAAATGTATACATATATAAAATACGATTCGAGTGGAACGCCGCGTGAAGAAAGAAGAGTAAAAAAAAAAAAACCGACAAAAATAAGAAATAATAATAATAAATAATAAAAAAAAAAACGAATAATAATAATAAACAGGCGAATTATACACGCGAGACGTCGTGTTGTCGTATAAACACGGGTAATTTTTCGACGTTAAGTGAATAAAAACTCTTTTGTTGGTGCGCGTACAAAGAACGGATTTTCCCCCCCAGACCCTTTTCGAGTAGGTATACGTCTCACGCGGTTTTACGACCGTCTTCAGAACTCGCGCGCACTACTTATGATAATAATGAAAATAATAATAATAATAATATGATATATTGGACGGTCGAATTTCTCGGCCCGAACGAGGGGGTCCGCTCCGCTCCCGCCCCCGTCTACGCCGCGGTATTGTGCGCGCCGGTAATCGGTTTCTCCGTACATCACGACGCGGTCTCGCGTTCCAGTGAATTTATGTGTTTTCGTTTATCGCGTCCTATCGTTTTTTTTTTTTTACGTACCCGCGTGTGTGGCGATCGGAGGCACTGCCGTATTTAGGGAGAGAGAGAGAGAGGGAGAGAGAGAGTATTAAATTATTACCATATGTATTACAATAGATTATAATATTACAATGTGACGCACAGGAGCGGTGTTGTGTTTGGAAATATTGTGTTGGAAATCGCTGTTCAACGTACACGTGTGACGATAAAAATGGAAGCCGCGGCCAGGAACAGACTGAACTCGGAAAAACTTTACCGCGCTTCGAACGTCGGCATTACGACTTACGAGTAAAAATATGCTCGATAAACAGTCACGTGTACAAGTGATAATTGATAAATGGTAATTACGTTCTAGTTTCGTTATTCCGTGTTTGCACTTTAAACAGACAGTATACGTATTTGATTGAAATTAAATTATTTATAAGGGTTGATTTTTTTTTACGATCTAAAACGAAATTGTATGTGTCTATTATAGGACCCACATTGAACTACGGATGTGAAGCCTGGACTACAACGGTCACGACGGAAAAGAGGTTAAGAACTTTCAAAAACAGGATATGGCAAAAAATATGTGGCCTTGTGTTTGACGCGAATGTGGGAGGTTGGCGAAGAAGATTCAATAGAGAACTACAGGAAATTATGAATCTGGCTCCAGTTACTAACTTCGTCAAAGGTCAAAGGATCCAATTGCTAGGACATAACCTATGAAGAGATGAAAACGACCCTATACGGGTTGCTTTCGAGTGGAAACCTAAGGGAAAACGACCAAGGGCACGTCCCAGGAAGAGGTGGATTGATGGAGTTGCGGAAGACCTGAAGGAAATGGGCATAGAAGACTGGCGTGTAATTGCTCAAAACAGAGAAAAGTGGCGAGATATTGTAATGACGGCTAAAACTCTTAGAGAGTAGAATGGCCAATAGAAGAAGAAGATTTTTTTACGCGTGTCTATACTTTTTTTCTTCTTAATAACTAAATTCTCCGATTAGTTACAACTTTCGTGTTATAAGTCAAGAAATCATGAAAATCTTCTGATTTCTATAGGCTTCTTACACGAATCGCATCAATTCAAAAAAAAAAAATAATAAATAAATAATAATAACTCTAAGAAATCCACTCAGACGCTATTACGTCAATAATGTTATGAACAAATACTGAATTGTATGAGTATGTACGATTTTTACGTTTGGTCTTAAATGAGAATAGTCCTTCAGTAGTCTACACATAGAAAAAAAAATTGACCAATCGACGAGAACACCGATATGGCCAATACGAGTCGTGAACGAGGCAGAATTCTGAGTAAACTTTGTCCGGTGTACCTGTACGCACGTAGGGGTCGGTAAAATTCGTGTTTTTCAAACGGCACAAAATCGTGCTCTCGGCAATAAGATCGCTATTTTATCAAAAAAAAAAAAAAAAGAAAAAAAAACACGTTTTAATCGAAATAAGTACATGACAACCCCCCGACGCATATATTTATAGCGCTGTGAGTAAACACGTGACTTTATGGTCTTGTGTGTTGTATAATAATAATAATAATAATAATATACATATACTACGCGTTACTGCTAAACTATTGTGTACGCACATAATAGCGTACTCTGTGTGTGTGTGTGTGTGTGTGTGTGTGTGTGTGTGTGTACGTATTTTATATAAAGACGTTAAATAAGCGTTTTGCGCGTTATTACACGAGTTTTGTGCCCGAGCCGCCGTAAACGTAAATACGTGTACGCACGGCACACGTTAGTTAAACCGTTCTCGAACACGATTTCGCGATAATTTATTTGCAAAACAGAACAAATCGGCGGCGGCGAGCGCTATAATCGTGTGATAAAACCAGCGTGACGTAATCATTTTCTCTGCAACGAGCGCGAGCGCGCGCGCGCGCATGACACCGGACGGCGGAAGAAGAAAAAAAAAAAAGAAAAGAAACGTAAAAAAAAAAATGGCACAGGCAATCTACCCGATAATATATCGTCGCCGTACGACGACGACAACGCACTCGGCTAACTCTTTTAACGCGCTCGTTACGATATTTACAACGTCTACTTCTCGGTGTATACGGACGGCCGTTTCAAAAACCGATATAACGACGACGTGTGTATTACTGATACGTCGGCGGGTCGTGAGTCTCGAAACGTTTTAATACCGTTCGCAATGTGTTATTTGTACGGGGGACAAAACAAAAAAAAAAATAAAAATAAAAATAAAAACCAATAAAAAAATCACTTCAAAAATCTTCTTTTTTTTTTTTTTTAACGCGTCGTATTTATTTTTTCATCTCTACCGAGAAGACAGCGGTTTCGCGTCTCGCGTGTATTTCGCGTACGCGTCATATCCGTTTATAAGCGATTTAGAGCAGGGGTCGGCAAGTGATTTCTACTGGAGTCCGGAAAACTATAATAATACGTAGAAAAAAAATTAATTTTTTTAACTTTATTCCATAGTTATTACTAAAATGTTAAAATATTTTGAAGAGTAAACGTGTCTCGTAATGTTATATGAGAAATCTCATTCCTCGTCTATGGCTAGTAACTTGAAATCGGGAATTCTCGTAGAACATCTAATACGAAATACGTGTCCTCAAGGCTCAAGGTTAACTTTGTTCTCTACTTGTTTATGAAAAAAAATTGTTTTACGAAACGACGCTTGTTTTAATAGTCACGATGGAAATTGAAATAGCATACTTATCAAACTATCAAAGAAAGATATGTCGACGGTCCAGATCAGTGCCTTCCGCGGTCCGGATTTGGACCGCGGTCCGCCAGTTGCTGACCGTTGATTTAGAGGCTAAGAGCCTCGGTGCGTCTTTTTACTTTCGAGCGCGTTATCTGCCATCACCTAAGGGGCGACGACGGCTTGACAGATTTTCGCAGCTGCTCAGGAATCGTCCGACGAGGATATAGCACAAAAACACTGCGTTTCGAGAAGCTAAAAAGAAGTTTTATCCTAATGAAAACAGTGTATTGGTATAAGTGTGACAACCATGGAAATAAAATTACAGCCATTACAGTTAAACGTATTTTTGATACGATTGATAATAATTTTTATATTTATATAGTAATGAACTTATAATTTTGACAAAATGGGGCCGTGACGGTAGTTCTGGATATTCTGAGTATAAACTCAGAAAAATGAAAATGAAACAAATCGTGAATCATTTGGTAAATATGCGAAAGAAACGGGAAAGTTATTTGTCACAAAATACCCACGGTTTTATACGCCGTTTTAAGTATGCATAAAGTCTTAATACGTGGTTCGAATATTATAAAAGTTGCATTATTTATTACCAATCGGCCAATTATTGGAAGAGGTGTCGGAGGCTCGCCGTAAAAATTTAAAAAGTTATAGAACATCAATAACAAGAAAAAACAGTAGAAAAAATACAATGAGAATCTCAAAGATTGAATACCTAATCTTTTAATTTTTTCTGATCCATTTATTGCAAATTTAAGGCAGAAAAGCAAAAATAAAAACAAGCCGATATGGCCCGAATCTAAAAATTTACTAAAATATAATAGTGTTAATGATTCTGAAATGGAAAATTTTTCGAATTCTGAGACGAAAGTTCATCCAAATCCGAATAATTTAATTATAAACGAAAAATACAATACTAAATGATATACGTTAAGAAGTAATTTCTAATTAAAGATATACAAATTAAATTGTTTATTGTTATATACTCGTAAGATATAAATGTTCAATCATTTAAAAATAATAATTGCATGTCATAAAAAAAAGATTTTTTTTTACGTAGTTTATTTTATTTCTCCGTTTTTACTAATTTCAGCCCACTGTGCGACGACGGGAAATAACAAGTTACGCGTAAGCCTTACGCGGGCACAGGCCGTTTCGAATTTCTTACGGACCCCCCCCCACGTTTTATATTACTCACGTTCTGTATTTTTTCACTTGCCGAATAAGCTTTCGTCTTCGTAACAGGATTTTCCAGATTCAGGTGATATTACGAGTAATTTCTTCGTTTCGAAATCACGAGAAAAGTGAGGAAGGAGATATATCTTTGTTTCGTGTGCTCCGAGTATACATACTATATAAATATATATATATATATATATATATATATATATATATATATATACACGTAGTCTCATTGTTTTTTCGCTCGAGATGCGTCGGGCGACGATGACTTCTCGAGTGATAAACACACACACACACAAGCCATTAACATACAAGACGTTAGTACGAAACGTCACGATGAAAAAAAAATAATAATAATGATAACCCGAATTCCTTCGGCGAAAGGTAAAAATTACGTCTGAGGACGAGTGGCGTCGTAAAAAAACCTCGTGGTCGTGTTGAAGGACTTTCGTCGCGTACGGACTGGACGAGAAGGAAAGACCGTCGTGAGACGTCCAGAACCTAAAGTCGATGCACTGTCACCTATCGAGACAAGCGATATTATGGTAATATTAACACGATCGCGGATTCGCGGGAGAAAAAAAACTGCACGCAAAACGCGAGACCGAATAGTGAAATTAGAGATTTTTAGAGAAAATGGAAAAAAGACAAAGGGGACTTTGTTTCAAATGTGACCTACAAAATGTAACCTATTTCAAATCGAAAATTATGTGACCAAAAGTTTTCGACATTTCATGTCTTTGTTTTGGCACATAGAATCGAAAAACGTTACGTTACAGAAAGCGTTACCGAAACCGTTACGAGAAAAAATGCAAAAAATATCAATATACCCCTCCGAAATTCAAATTCTATACACGCGCATTCTCACGATAGTTAGGGTGCGACTGAACCGACGCTCGATGTGTTTGATACTTTGTTTTTGTTTAATACAGTCGAAAATGTGTTGCAAAAAACAAGAGTGGTTACTTTATTACAGTCCACGTCGAAGCAATAGCAATCAGACCGGTATGAACATTAAAATTGATTGAGCGTCGCGATATTTCTACAAATTACACGAAACTCAATACATTTACATATATTACTGTCTGTTTTATCATTCGAAGTGCTATATTTTTCATGAAACCGTTTGTTTTCTTCAAAAAATATATTTAAAATAATTTCACGGAACCCTAAATAAAGTTCGCGGCACCCTAGTCGGGAATCTCTGTCTTACGCAGCCGTCGAACGACACCAATATTCGCGGTCCACGGGAATATGCTGTCAGGCCCGTTGAAATTTTAAACGTCACCGTGCGCTTACACGCTGAACGGACCGACACGGTATTTTCAGCACTGCAAACGGAAAAATATTACTTCAGGAACGCCGGAAACAACTCGACGATCACAGTTGTAGTTTTATCAACTTGTGTAGACGTCAAACGACCGTGTTTTCAACACGTTTCAACGTTTACAACGTCTCCAGAAGGTGGACAACGATGGGTGTACGTCGAGAATAAAACCAGACATACTTCGCGCCGCGGGTATTCTTCGCTCACCGGACCAGATCGATATCGGCAGTCGGACACTGGCGGATATGTTGGGTTTTAAAGAAACGACCAATCGTTTCTTTAATCAAATTATTTTCAGAAAATGTTTCGTGTGATATGTCCGATGTATTTTTTAAATTCCAGCTCAAACCGCTTGTAAAAAAAATTCTGATTTACGACGTTTTAGGTGTTTTTCATTATCTCGAGTAGAGTTTACTAGTTAGATCATGTAATTGACGTACCATGTCTGAATGTTAAAAATTAAAAATTGTGTTAGCTAATGTAAAAACTCTCGAAAATCGAAGTATTTTCAGTTCCATATCAGACCCGAAAGAAGAATGACAAATATTTATGAAAGTTTCCTCTAATATGCCTTAGAGTATTGTTCATGTAGTATAAATAAGGGACTTTGTTGATGAATTACTAATTTTTAACTACATTACGTTTAGAGTTATTATCGATACAAAATTGAAAATAATTTAATACAATTATTCTCGTTTACAGCAGATTTAACTCGATTTTTTTCTTATGTAGTTATAAAAGAAAATTCACGGGTAAAGAAAATGGACATTCTCAAATATATTATCATCTAATAATAGTACCCGAGAAACAAAAAACCAAAAAAAATAAAATAAAATGAAAACATTAATGTAAACCAACAGGTCTTTTAGCTTCGCTCGGAATCTAAATGGAAACAAAAGAATACGTTTGACGAAAAACTAAATGTATTCGAAATGGCAATAACGGTCTTGCACGTGACTCGACTTTACCGATCTTTCGTAGCATACCATCGCGTCAGTCACTGTCAAAACCGTTAGCCATTTAAATCATTACGTTCAGTCGTCTTTTGGCATCGAAAACGGACATCGCGGGTTCACGAACCAGAAGGCCAAAACGAATACGCCCGTTTGCGTATAATATACCACGCGGACTCGTTCAAAAAAAAGCTTTTGGGGTGCAAATTTCTCAGAAACGGTAAGCCAAAAAACTAAATACTATCATGAGTCATTGAGATCACATGAGATTACAACAGTCAACCAAAAGGGGAATAACGTCAATATAACAATTTTAATTAAATACTTATAAATATATTAATTGCAACAATCGGGTCCTAAATTATTTTCAACATTCATATTTCTTAGTTTTAAGTAAAATACAATGTGTCAAAATTTAAAAGAATTATAATTCTCAGTTTTAAAATAAAAATTATTTAGACACATTTGTGCCTAGATCAAACATTGTTTTTATCTTAGATAATATTACAGATAATTCGTTCATTATATTTTATCTAGATAAAATAAATGATATAATAATTTTCATCTAGATAATTTATCTAGATAAATTTATCCAGATAAATCCCAACACCGGTCATGACGTACTACGTTTGTCTATAATCGTATGCGATATAACTGCGCGTCTACGCGAGCCGTGTTTTAGACGATTTTGAGTTTTCGACGTAAATCCGTGCCAAACGTATTCCGATATTGTCATCGAAACGACATTTTTATATTTTTAATTTTTTTTTTTCATTTGCGAACTGAACCCCGTAAAAAAATCGTTCTGAACACGTTCCGGGCTCCACGGTCGTATTATACACGTAGTCGTACAGTGGTCGTACGTGGTTTTCTTTCTTTCTTATCGCACACGTTGCACACCGTTTCTCGCCGCCGCCGCAGCCGCCGCTACTAATTGCGACACGTGTAAGGTCTGCGAATTACGACGCGCCCGTTGATTTTCGTCACGTTTTCCGCCGCCGCCGCGGTGGCACAAACGAACGACACGACGCGGTCGCTCCGGACGGGCGGAGGCCTCGGCGCGCGTGCTCGACTTCACGCTATCCGACCGACCCGAGAAGGTGCCCAACACGAGGCGTACACACACGTTTATATGTGTATATGACTATATGTCATTATATTAACAGTCGCGTCGTCGTCGCGCCGACGGGAGATAGAGAGATTTCGCGGGCACGCGATACCGCAACAGGTTGTATTATACTGTGTCGTACACACACACACACACACACACACACACACACACACACACACACACCTGCTGGGGCAATGTGAACCACGATGTTTTTCTTTTACCAACTAATAATATTGATTGAACAAACAATAATTAATTAGATATATTCATATTAATATAACAAATATTTGATGGAATAACAAAAAAAAAATTACCAAATATTATCATTTATTTTGTATTATAAATTATTTTATTATATTACCTATTTATTTGCACACGATTTAGAAGCATGGTACTTGGAATCGCATAATTTGTCTGCTTTTCTACATTTAAATTTATCTGTTTGGCGACCCTGTGTACAAGTACACCGATCATATACCTGTCCTCCTAAATTAGAAAAGGAGCGGGCTGCTTCTCGCAATGAAATTGAATTTGCCGGTACGTCTTCGATTTGTACAAATTTTTCTTTACAAATCGTAAATTGGTTTTCCGCTGTACAGTTGTTGCAGTTTTCCTTTAGTCGTACCGATTTCAACAATGATTATTATTATTATTATTATTATTATTATAATTGTTTTAAAATATTCGTTATATGATAAGATTTAATACAATTAATAATAGTATAATATTTTTAAATACTATAAACTATTATATAAATGGCTAATAATAAAATTTCAATTTATAATAAAAATAAAAATAATATTTGTAAAATATTTGGTAAAGAAAAAAAGCATTGTGGGTCACATTGACCGGGCAATGTACACATTGCCCGTTACATATATATGTTTATACGCAACTATCGCCCGAGCTTCGAGCGTGCCGTTGACAATTCATAATAATTTTTTAAGATTTTTAAGTTTTCCATGTAAAATTTATAGATCTCATTCCGATTATAATATTATAAATGAGTATTTCTCTATTTTACCCCTGGAAAAAAGATTTCAACTGTTACATTTAAAATTTCTCTACAAATTATCAAAAAATATTATAGATTGTCCTGAACTAATTGAACGACTAAATTTTAAAATAAACTCTCAGAACTCAAGACATAAACTACTTTTCTATCTACCAAATACATCAACGAAATATAATATGTTACTCTCTCCGTCTAATATTTTAATGTCTATTGGAAATGCAATAAAGAATGAATATGTATTTTAATCTCCTATCAAAAAGCTTTCCTCGTGTATTCATTAATTTTTAATTATTAATTATGTTTTACATGTACCTAATAATATGTGTACCTACACCCTTTTTTTAAAAATTTTTTTTATTTTTTTGTTTATAAATTATTAAATTTCATGTAACTGCGTTGACATATTGTGTATTTGAAATGTAATTGGAATTTATTCCGTAACAAATATACAAATTAATAACAATAAATTATTACTGTAAAGGATCCGACGACGCCCCCGCCGTTTCGCCCCGAACGCGACTTATGTGTCACGTCAAGATCGCGACGCGTGAAAACCGGCGTGATGTAATACAGTGACGTGTTTATCGGGCAGTGGCATCCCGGGTGCCACCTCACCCCTCCTCCCCGGAATCGAATTTAAGGGGCGGTCGACGGCCGGTAGTCACGTGAGTACGGTCTACTCTTGTGGCGGCGGTCCCCGCAATCTTTTTACCACCGAGTACTCATTCGCGGGTGTTATACATATAATACAATAAACAAAAAAAAATTCTCAAATCTTAATATTTTTATTACAACCCTTTGGTCGGAATTTTTTTTTTTTGACACAGTGACGGGTATCGCGTAAAGTTACTCACGAGTGTGGATCCGCCGTCTGCGATTGATTCGTGTGCAAAACCTATTTTCGCGTTTCACCACTAGGCTACAACGTAAAACGTTAAAGTAATTTAAGGGTACCGATAACAATTACTATTGGTCCGAGTATTTACAAAACAGTAGTGTGTGTCCAGCACAGTTCAAGACGTCCACGACCGATTTGCTCGCGTTATATCCACGTGATAATAGAACACCAGGTCTAAATTGGACGATAATACGTATGGACGTCACGTGCCGTTAGCACACGCCGCGTGTCTTTAAAAATTAATGATTTCGATGATGTAATAATACATCCGAATGAAGATAAGTCACATATTACAGTAGAACTTCGATTAACCGTCACTGTCGGGACCGGGGCTATGACGGTTAATCGAATAGACGGTTAACGGAAATTTTGCAAAAAAAAAAACGTGTACATACATATACACTCATTTATTATATTTTTTACGAGTGTGTACTTAAAAAAAAAAAACTTACATATAACAAATTATAAACATACATACCATACATATTATAAAAAAAAAAAATCTGTAATTTTAGTTTGGTTTTTTGATTCTCTAGCTTTTTTAGCAGAAATATTTCGTATTTGACGTAGAAGTAAGACTTGCGTAGCATTTGATTCTTCTTGTACTTCAAACCAATCAATACACTTGGATAACAACGCTTCTGATTCTGAATGGCTAGTTAGCGGTTTTATGTCAAGCCCTGAATCTTCGACATCCTCATCAATTTCCTCTTCTTCAACGGCAGTGACATTCAAAATAACAGAGAGTGAAGGTTAATCGAGTGACGGTTAATCGAAGTTCTACTGTATTAATGAATTCACCAAATCACACATTTAAAATAATAAATTTTGAAAAACACACACACACACACACACGTAAACATTCACATTACTGGAATATTAACCTGTTTCTAATCAGTCGTTCAAATATTAACCGGGAAAGTTAAATTAGTATAATACAATATTATTAAAAATTTTTTCAGTATCGAAGGAATAATCAACTACATTGAATATTGCTTTTATTGTTCGTTTCAAAATAAAATTAAGTTTATTGCCAGTAGAATGCTTTTGATTTCAAAACCTTTCGGAAAAAAAAAATCTATATTTATATGTAAATTAAAAATACACCATGAGTGTACTGTGGATATTACGTAAAATAGATTCACAGATGCGGCGGTGATGGAAAATCTCGTCATTTCGTCCGGTGTCATTAATCGAAAATAACAATAATTGGCTGGATACGATCGGACGTTGATTTATATGGGTTTTTTTTTTGTCCCCCCCGTAAGAGATTAAGAGGTTGACGTCATCTCACCTCGTTCGACGCGCAAACGGGTTGAAATATATCTCGACGCTGGTTAAAGACACTCCGTGCCGTCGCGGACCGCGGGGGAACCGTTTTCGATTGGGATCTCTGACACACACGTGCACACGACAAACACATACACACACACACACGCACACACACACCTACGGCCGTGGGTATTATTATTTTTTAATAATCGTTTACTATTTTCCGTTTTGTTATAACTACGACGTCGAAATGTGATAGTTCGATTTACGATTCAATAACGCATCGTCGCAACCGTACGGGACGATCAGGTTTTCCGTGTTTTAATAAAGTAATATGATATTTCGAATTCCGATCGTTAATGGATCTCCATTAACTTAACGTGTGTCTTTTTTTTTCACTTCTCATACAAACAACAACAATCAATCTGGCTTATTGATTTATTATCAATAATTGATTTGTAAACGGATTCGAATTCGATACATTGACACACACACACACACACGCACATGCGATCTCTCGCCATCGTCAAGTCTATTTCTCATTATACAAACGCATAGAAACACCGTAGTATAAAATAATAATCTATTATTTAGAACAAAGAGTTTCTAATTCGTTTCTTCTCTTTCTTTGTATCCCTCCCTCTCTCTCTCTCTCTCTCTCTCTCTCTCTCTGTTTATTTCTCTCGACGTGTTGTCCGTTTTATAAAACAAGCGCACACATGTATAAACATGTAATAATGTGTACGACTTAAAACAATTCAATGAAACGGCTCCTACGCGCGTCATCGTCGCAGCACAGTGCACGGTTATAATGTAGCGTAGTATTTTATCTTTTATAGCGCGTCACGTACAAGTATTATACGGTACTTATTATTATTTATTATTATTATTTTTTTTTTTTATTTACATTTTTTTTAACATTATTGTTGACGAAACGCGACGACAACGTCACAAACTACGTCGGTCCTCTCGCCGCCGGATACATTGTGTTCGTTATTCATTATGCATCATCAATTGTGATACATTATTGTTGTTCGCGCGAGAAATATTGCGCGCGTATCGCACACTCGGGGCGACGAGGGACAATGGCGCGTATAATTATTTGTTATTACGTATTATTATTATTATTATTATGCCTACGTGCTGTACCGCGTTGGGTCTTACTCGCGGAAACGACCCGGAGAGATATTATTGTGATCCGATGACGCGGGTGGGCGGTGGTCACACGTTCTGGACGGATATCGATTTGTCGGATGGAAAATTTGAACGTTTCGGAATTATTAATAAAATACATCTCGTATAATTATCCGGACAGTAGTTAAAGTACAATCGAAATCGGACTGTAAAAACTAACAGTTACCAAAAGTCTAATTTCGGTCAACTGTTTTCAACATGTCATATAACCGTGCGCCACTGCCGCCGCCGTGCAGAATTCAAAACCGACCTATCTATGTGTCAATTACTGTATTATTTGATAACTAGGCAGTGGTGCTATGATCTAACGAGTATGATATTTCCGTTACGATCGCGAAATGTTTGATTCGGGCGAACGGAAAGAATCCGCAAAGCGTTGATCTTTGTCGATTCGTGTACTTGTAATATTTTCGAAATTATCTCGTGTTATCATCGCCTTTAACTATTTTTCTATCTCGCGTTCTTCCTTTTCATGCACTACCGTATAATGCATGATCTGTCGTCACATTACTGTCGATCGACTTAAGTTTTACACGTGAATAGCCCACGTATTTATCGCTCTAAGGAACCGATATTTCTCAGTGTTTTGAATTTTGACTTGCGCTTTTCTGTGGCAAATTTTCAGAGTGATTCCCATTTCGTGAACTAAAATCCGTGATGAAAATGGATTTTGGGTGTCATTTCGGGTGTCATGGATTGCCATATTTTTTACAATATTTTTTTCAAGCGATGCTTTTAAATGTTACATATACATAGAAAATATGACTAATTAATTTTAAGATTGACGTCCAGCTCAACCACTCTATGAGAATAATTTCTGGTACGGTAAAGTCAACTCCGACACAGTGGCTCCCCGTCTTGTGTAACATTTTCCCACCTTCTATACGCCGTAAATCAGCTGGTCACAGGGAATGGTCAAAATACGCTGACAACCAATCTCTCCCAATCCATCAGGACACCACTCACAATGGAAGCCTCAGGCTGAAATCCAGAAATCCCGCCCACATTAGTATGAGGAAACTTATTGCGGACCGCTACGATGGCCTAGCTGATTGGAAATCAGAATGGGAAAAATCTAACCCGGACTCCCACAATATAATACAATCACTAGGAAACCCGTTACCAGGACATCAACTACCTCGACGAGAATGGGTCGTGTTAAATCGACTTCGCACTGGACATGGGCGCTGTAAAGAGCTGCTCCACAAATGGAAAATGGCAGACCTCCCAGATTGCGACTGTGGGCATCCCTCTCAGACCATCCATCATATAATAAAATAGAAAATATGACTAATTAATTTTAAATAAAATTGATAAAAAATTTGGCGTACAGATCACAAAAAAAAAAAAAAAAAACTTAGTTAATATTTTAATATAAATTACAAATAAAATATTTTAAATCTGTTTTCGTGATTGATCGTTGTCCACGCGATTGAACGTTCCGCGAGACTTCTACACTACAGGCCTGTTAGCTACAGTAAACATGCGTGTTTTTGATAACAACAAAACACTGCAAAGAGGAATGTAAAAACCGTTTAAAAACGATCGTTTTAGTTTTTCAAAAAGAGAAAAAATACCGATATTTCCGTGCGTTCTCGCTGGCCGGACGCGGTATACGCGCGTAATTCAAACGAACCGCGTTCAGTGAACGGTAATTAACTTAATTTCTCCGGTCGCTAATGATCGACGACGATCACTCGGATTTTCGGTAGAAAATTAGCCGCGGCGTTTTTTTTTTTTTTTAATTTTTTTTTTTAAACTCGGTCAAAACGATCAATCAATACATAACGACGACGACGACGAAAGTAAGTCTCGCGCGGCATCCGATCGTGTACCGTAACACGTAATTACAATAGACATTGATCACGTGCAGCGCCGGCACAAATCGACCGCCGTCGCCCGGAAGGACAACAATAATAATTATAATAATAATAAAACGTACTTAATATTGTACACGCATCGTTTCGTTTATCAGAAAAACGTCGAATTCTAAACGAACGGAATTTTTCGTCCCCGCCTCGATATCGATTTCACCCGCGCGTTCTTTTCACGAAATCCACGGCCATACTACCTGTTGTACGTAAGTACGTCAAATGTATATATACGGTATACACTTATCGTCGTCGTCGCAGCACGATTTCGTACATCGCCAGTTCACACCCCGCGGTCGTCGCCCGTCCACCTCCTCCTACTCGCCGGCTAGGTTACCACTCACCAGGTACTAGTGTATGGCTACTACCAATCGTTCGCCCCCGCCCCCTCACGCCCGTCCGAGGCGCGTACGGTCCCGCGCCGCCGACACTTATTATCTATATTTATCATCGGGGCCTCAAATATTAAAGAGTCGGTCGCACTGCCTCCTACCGCATATTATAACACGCCACCCGCGTCCGTGCACTTGTCGTGTGCACAGAGCACGAGCCGCGGTCACTGTATCCGGCCGGCGGCGGCGGCGGCGGCGGCTGCTGCTGCTGCGTGTGGCTATCGGAGCGGAGGTCACGACTTGGCCGAGCGGCCGACAAACGTGCCGAACACATTAAAATATCAGAAAGAAAAAAAAAAGAGAAGAATTCACTCTACGGCACGTCGTCGGTACCCGCGCGCGTAACAGTAATGATAATAATAATAATAATAATAATAATAATAGTAATAATGATCAACGCGTGTGCCGTACACCGACCGTCGACCCGGACGGACGGCCGAGAGATAGGACCTCGCAAACGGGTCGTAAACGCGACGCGTCGTGTCGTACCGTCGCCGTGTTGTACCGACACCGTCGTCGGGTTGTACCGACACCGTCGTCGGGTTGTACCGACACCGTCGTCGGGTTGTACTGACACCGTCGTCGTGTCGGACATGCGTTGTCAAATCGTGGAATTATCGCGGTGGTGCGCGCCGCGCGTAATTCGAAGGCGGAGACGTTTTTTTTTTTTCAAGTTACCAATATAAAATTATTACAACTTGACGGTTACATACCGATAAAAAAACAATCAGTGATTAAGAAAAAAAAGTTCAGAAATTATAACTAGTAAGGCTGCTGAAAAAAAAAACCTGCAACCTACAATAACAAAATAAAAAAGGAAAAACAATTTGAACAAACGGTTGAGTAAATTTAAAACAATATAATCAAATTAAGAATCCGGTATTTTCGAAAATTTTCAATATAATAATAATAATAATAATAATAATAATAATAATAATGGCTCTTGAAAAGGAATTAAAAATAATTGTTAGTTCTAATGACATGATATTTATTTTTTTCCGTTTTGCCGTTTAGGTTTTGTTTTCGTCGTAAATCTTCAAAGCCGTAAAAGACGCACGTCGCGGAATGCGACGGTCAAAACGGCACACGAGACAATAATTGGCGTCGGCAAACGAATAATTGCATTCCGGGATCGTATTTTCGTACGCGTCGCGTCCGACGACGTGTCGCTCCGATCCTGGCATACGGCAATATAGTTCTTGTGTGATCGTTTTTACGGCGCACCAGAGTCCGACGTGCGATATCGTTGCGTGAGGTTATTTTCGACTCGAAACCAATGATAAATCGTCGCGCTTTCGGACGGCTTTTACAACCTCGTGACGGACATAAAATATCACATACGGCAAAACGAAAACATTCCGCGTTTCATTTCACGTCGTAGACGAATTTAATAACGCACCAATACAAAATGAACATCGCGAAAACAATAATTTTTTTCGAAATTTCAATACGAATACGGTCGTACTTTCGGTAAAATGTTTTTTTACTCGTCAAAATTATAAACCTTAAACGAGAACAAACAACGTATAAATACGATTTTTAAACCGATATGCAGCGAACATCGATTATAAATACGTGTATAATATTAGCGTAATAATTGTTCTACTACACAGTTTTTATATTTGACTTTAAAAATTAGGTTAAAGAGTTCAAGTAAAAATGTGTTTCTACCCAGTCGAGTGCCGTAGATCGCGATCGGCGGTAAATTAAATCGCAAATTGTAAGATAGCCAAAATCGTAAACGAATAAAAAATCTTGAAAACTGTTTTTATGATCATCAGCCGACATCATCGTCGTCTTCTCGATGACATTCGATCACGATAGTATCGATTAGATTTCTTCGTATCGGGTAATAAAAACGCATATCGACGCCTTTGGCCTATTAACTATCGCTCGATCGAACACTGCATTTCCCACCTCGTTGTTCACTGTAACCGTCGCGACCGTAGGTCACGGGAAAACGTCGGAGCGCATTAAAAATATTAAATCCCTCACATAGGCCGGTGCTCAGCGGTAATTATCGCTCGTCGTAACAGCCGATCGAAAGAAGGTATAGCGAAGGGTAGCGGTGGTGGTGGTGGTCACAGTGATAATATGCATTATCATCATCTACCGACAGTTGGGTGGATTTCTGGAGCAGAAATCACGTGGCAGCAACAGTTAAAATCAAGGATTTGCACCCGAATCAACCCGAAACTCGAAAAAACCAGAATTTGTCTTCATTGCTGGAAAAACTATTGAGAAATTAGAAAAATGACCTCTCTAAAGTACCATCTCAAGGTGATTTTTAATCCATAGAGATACTGGATAAATCTTTTGGACCAAATCTACTGCTCAAAAAAAGTGTGTAAAAAAAAAAAATAACATTGTAAAACCAAAAAATTCTTCCCTCCGCTTTAAATCTAAAAATGGGTCAATACTTCTATAACCCGAATTTATTTGTGGTGACTCAAAACCAGGAATTATCCGACACCTTTGAATACGCCCGTTTGAAAACCCAATTTAAAATTAAAAAAACCCGAAAAAACCATTCCGGTGCCTCGATCGAATCGACGACGACGGAGGTGGTATTGACCGTCCGGTTGGAAAGTCAAAAACGGTACTTTCCGCGTCTTCTCTCTCGAGAACCGTCGCGGCGGCACGCGTCGGCTCGACCACGACTGCTCGTCGGATTTTTTTCAAACGCGCGCGATATTTCTCGTGCCGTTTCCGCGACTCACGTGCGGCACGCGAAAACGTAATAACATAATAGCGCAACGGTGCCCGTCGCGTACGCATAAATCATAACTGACAAGTGGACGTCGGTCGGTATGCGTACGGTATATCGTCATACGGCGGTGGCGGTGTACGTATAGAAAATATAATCGTCGTCGTCTTATTCGAAATCGTTCGCTCTACGGACACACACGTCCGCGCGGCCGGTCGGTACGCCGACGAGCGTTTTAGTCTCGTAGGTCGACGTATGTGAAATTGTTTTCATTTTTTTTTTCCTCCGTGTATTCTCTCTACGATTTAAAACGATAACAAAACGTAATTATTTTCATGAAAAAATCTGTTTTTTTTTTTAATATCATTGGGATTTTGCGCTTTTCGCGTTTTCACTCGTAACGCGATAAAACGATATTTGTTAACAAAAAGATTTTGATACTTTTAGAAGTACCTATTTTATTCCTCTTTTAGGGTGAGAATTGTAAGAATTTTAAGTCTGACTGTAAATTTGTCGATACTAATGTGTTTATATAACAAGTACCAATGAAAAAAAATGTAAATATTAACGTTTTAAAAAATAAAAAAAATAAATTATTTCTGTTATATTGTACATAGTAATTGCAATTAAAAAAAAAAAAAAAAACAACTTAAAACTTGGAAATCACGAGGAAAAAAATAGTAAAGATATTTTTTTTCACGAAAATATCGTTGTATTTGTATTTATATTTTTAAACGGTATACGAAAAAGAAATCAAACGTTTGTACTCGTACTTTACACAGTATATTATTACGTTCCACTGCCGCTATGCGTTTTTGTCAGTTTTTTTTTCATTCTCAAGAGATAAAAATGCACTTTTTAAGAGCAAACAAACGGTTTTATCACCGTAGATTAGTAATTACTTTACCTGAACATACACACACACACACACACACACACACACACATTTTACGGTATGTGTATAATATTAACATGAGATGTTTCATACTTAAGTGAGAGTATTTTTTTTTTACATTTTTACAGAGACGTCTCTTCGGCAAGACGGGTTATAAACTCTCGGCGGACGGTACAACGACGTCAGACAATGTGCACGCTCACTAAAACATAATAATATATTCGTCATTTATTTATTTATTTATTTATTTATTTTTTTATATACATATAAGTTAGCTAAAATGTATGAGTTGTCGAGTGAAATTGGCCGCCACCGTTCGTGCGTTTTTACAACCTATCCGTAAATTACTTTTCGAAACGATACTTACACGGACACGATCAACGCGGTTTTTTTTTCAAGCTAAATCACATCGTTAGCAGACAATAGTTTTGAAAGAAAAAAAACCAAAGACGTTCCGCATTTCGCGTTTAAAAACCCGTATAAACCCGAGGAAACGCATATTGATCGCCCTTGAGCAAACAACGTTTATTTTTCCCTAGATACTTTTGCGCAAATTCGTCGATTGCAAAACCCGCAGTGTGAAATTCCACTGCAATTCTCGCCGGACCCGCGCAGTAGTTATTGTCTACCGCGCGCGTTTTTATCGCGGCCATCAATGGCTTTTCCGACATCGACTACGTTATTATTAGTGCTCGGATTTATATGTATTTATGAAACCAAAACATGCATTTATGCTACCAAAATATGTTCATGAATATGTGCTAAAAAACTCGAAATATGCACCTCCCTAATATAATTTATTTTCGTATATCAATATTAATTTTCATATATTAATTAACTTGATTACGATTTATGATAACGTGCATTTTTAAATTTTCAAATTCAAAAGATCTTCGATTTGGTCGTCAAACTGCCTTATCCCGTCTAAATGAGTTTTTGACTTCCACTGATGTTGTTGGACAGTATTGCTGTATTTTGACTATGACTGAAGGAGTAAGTTCTACATCCAAAGAAACTTCAGAAGTACGACCGGTAAGAATACTTTTGATAACTTTCATTTGTGCAAAACCGGCATTTTTTTTTACTTTGGTATTTCACCAATCTATCCTTGCACTTTTTCAAGCTTTTTTACTGTTTCCTCTACAATATTCAAACTTTCAACTCAAGTTAAGTCACGAGTTTATACATATAAATCGTTATCTATCGTTCGTCGAGGACATAAATACCGAACATATATCGACCGTAGATCAAGTTTAATAATTGGTATTCTTTTGTTACTATTTTTGGGAACATGGATTTACCATTGTCTTCATTGAAAAATACATTCGTACATAATAAATAATCATTGATAAATCGTAAATGAACAAATTGTCGAAATATGATGGATAAAATAGAATTATTGATAAATATGTAAAAACATGCAGCCATGGCAAAATAATGTGTAAAAATAAGTGAAATAAAATATAGGTCATTTCACTGGAAACCTCTTGAAACATATTTATCACTTGCCTAAATTAATTGATCTAGTCGCGGTAAATATACCTATGTATTTACATATAAATCCGAGCTCTGGTCATTAATCTAGTTTCGCGGGGGCCCGACTCAAACTAAGAAATAATGATTGAGTTGTGAATTCCGGAAAAGTCCTCGGTTTCGGACCGCGACGTCGCGTCGGCGAGAGCGTGCGTGTGTTACACGGGTATAATAATTTATTACATAATATGATTGACGACGTACCCGTACGTAAAACACGAGGTAACAATGAGGCGGGCGCGCAATGAGGGAGTTGATGTGTTATACGAGCGTTTTCCACCGGCACCGGTTTAATTGAAATCATAACGTTACAATAGTATCGTACGCGCGCATGGCCGTGGTGCGTTTTTGAAATTAATAATAATTGTTTTTCAACCGTTTATATTTTAATACGGTGCGCGTCCGTATAACACATTATTTGATTGCGACGACGCGAACGAAAGAACACGACGACGACGCGGTGATATTATATTTCAATTATTTATCTCCGTTTCGATCGTCGTAGGTATTTCGTAATTATTTTCTTTCCGTCTTTTTTTTCTCCTTTTTTTTTTTTTTATTTCGTTTGACACAATAATCATAATAATACTATCGTGATCGCACCGAGATGAGACGCAGTCATCGTACGTCGGGACCGCAGTGTCTCGAAAATCGTTTTAAATTTTTTGAAACTTGTTTCGGTTTTTATCAAAGCCATTTTTATCTTTGTGATCCACCACATTATATACATAATATATCATACCCTGAATGTATATTACACGTATTTGTGTATTCAGGCTGTTCACACCGAGCAGCATCATAGATAATCGTTTGTGTGTGTGTGTGTGTGTGTGTGTGTTCTGCATAAATATATGTATGTATAATATACATTTGCGCACGTACATTACATACAATTCTTAAACGAAAAAATTAACACCTCGTTTTTAGGAGTGTCCTTGACATTTGTATACGCATATTCACCCAAACGTGTATTTAGCGTTGAAAAACATCGTTTATTCGTTTCACTCGACCACTGTGCATACGACGGACTATCGGTCGGCGACTTGAAAAAAAAAAGGAATAATAAAATAAAAAAAAATAAAACAAATCATGTACCCATATAATACGCGTTTAATGAGCGTTTATCGGCCGGTTCTAGCCCATTAATTTCCGTAACCGCGTCGTTCGGCCGTACCATTCGTACGTTGTGGATTCGTCTCGATGCGTATGGAAAAATAATCGTACGTAAGTAAATAACGAACGAAACAAAAAAAAAAAAAACAAATAAATAATATAAAAACCGGGTGACGCCGTAGCCCGATAACTCTTGCGCGAAAAGACTTTAATGCTGGTAATAATAAATTTGACGTTCCGTGCGTATATTTACGTATTTATTGTGTGCACGCGTATGTGTGTGTGTGTGTCCGAACCATAAATCACATCGGTTAAACTTATTTGAACAAAATTGCATTATACATATTGCGTATATTATTATTATTATTATTATCATCATCATCATTATGCGTAATTATTCAAGATTTGTGCTCACGACAATGAATTAATGAAGTGTGAAATTGCAGTGCATACGCGACATCAAACACGACTCGGTGACTGTGGTAACCATTGAATTCCGGTTGACTTCACTAATAAGTGTAAAGTTTATTCAGTAATAATACGTCTGGTCCGTTTAAATCCGACACATTTTCGTGAAGTTCAACGAATCGTTACATAAAAAAAAATAAATAAAAATCGTTTGACGCAGTTATGTCCTATCGCATAATATGAAATGAAATATAAATCCATATTGTTTTATATTCTCAATTATTCCATCTGTACACTTATGTAGCGCGATTCGCACGGGGGCTCGGAGAATAATTTTATGTTCAATACTTATTTGTCGAAGAAATAACCATCCAGTGACAGTTTCTGTTTATCCCCGCTCAAACAAGTTTCATTACGAGTCCGTTGAAAACTGCACGAGAAACGCAATGTAGATTTTAAATGATGTTATTTACACCGTGTTTTTTTTTTTTTTTTTACAGAATACCAGAAGAGTACCAAAAGGTTTTGGCATACCATAATCTTTTTTTGTTTTTTATTACGAGAAATATACAATCTATACAGTTAGCACAATAAGTACCTGTATGTGGGATCGGAGTAACAAAACATTAGGAGTTGCGTGAATAAGGAACCGCCCAATAGTGGGACTTTGCTTGTATCATTATCATCATATTATATCATTAAAAATGTACGAAACGAGTAAACGCACGCCGTCGTTTTCGCCATGGGTCATGCGTTCGGTCGAATCGTTAGACCCGAGGGTCTTCACCTCGCCGACAGTCGTAAACGCGTAAGACGGTTCACTCTTGTCGCGTGCCTATCACGTTTTGGCTATTGTCTTCGAGACTGCACGACCGCAGTTTTGTTTTTAAAAAAAAAACCAAACAAACAAAAAAAATAAAAAATAGCATTCATCAAAAAGAATTAACGTTAATAAAATAAACCGTTATTATATTTTTACGATTATCGCCAAATCGTATGAGCACGTTAAATCGGTTAAATGTTCCGAATTCTTGTGGAGAACGACAATGATAATACTCTATTGTATTATTACGAACGATAAAAACAATGAAATCGATAATGATTTTCGTATTTGTCAATCGACGAACGAATAAAACGTTTTGTTCGTTTTTTATACGTGCTTATACTGCGGCACTAGAATGCAGTGCGTTTTTTTTAAGAAATTTTCACCGAGCGACAATTTTTTTTTTTTCCAAAATTAATAGTCAATTATAGTATGTAATTATTTCATACTAACCCTTCATAATAATTGATAAAAATAAATCTTAATTCTAGGAGTAAACGGTAGGTGAAAGTTGTTAAACACAAATAATTTATATGCTTTTTATTTTATTGACACGCCACCATGGTCTATGGACGTCATCACATTGCAGGGGCGTGCTCACGGGGGGGATGAATTGCACCCGACTTTATCTAAATAATTACACGAGTTGCGTCCGACTTTATCCAAACGACTATTTTATAATTATATTTTTTCCCCAATTCTATTTCAAATAGTAAGGTAACTTTTAAGCAGATTATATGTCTTTTAGTGTGGATAGTGTTGTGACCGCGAATGTATATACTGTAACATTTAGTTTGATTGAGTTGCTGGCGTAAATTTTGGTGTGTAATACTGTAACATTTAGTTTGATTGTGTTGTCGGCATGAATTTCGGAGTGTAATACTGTAACATTTTGTTTAATATTTTGTTGATAATTTTCAATTTTTCATAATTTTAAAATAAAATGACATCGGTGGCTTTAAGAGAAAAAATTGAAACTTTATTTAATATAAATGGATACAAATTTCGCAACAAAACAATGTTTTTACGTTGGGTCGCCATTCGTGTAGTCGTTAAATATGATTGGGACGCAATTCGTGTAGTCGTTAAATATCTTTGGGATGCAATTCATGTGGAAACGGGATTTCGGGACGCAATTCATGTGCAGCGGAGTTTAAAATCTACCTACTTTATTACTTAAAATTTTCGGGGCCGAATTTACAACAAAATAGGTAATCGCGGGCCCAGTTTACATTTGCCCCTTTTTTCATTCACGTATCCCTTGACCTCTCACCACTATTTTACGGACCCCCCAAATGTCAACTCAGTCATATATTTTCACATAAGACAAATACGAATTAACATAAATAAAATAAAATAATTAAATCCGAAAAAAATCGGAAATGTCTATTTATATAATAACATTTGTTTGTCACGACGATTACCACCGGCATATCTATCGACCATTTGCCGTTTTGAAGATTCCGCACGAAGCGGACGATTAGTTTTTTTCGGAAAAGGCTTCGGAACTCGGCAAAATAGGTACATCATGACGGCGACCACGTACGATAGGACATGGTTCGACGACGCCGCAGACGAACGAGTATAATACAATTTATATAGGTATGTATACACTTGTATAAATACAATTTTTTTTATCAATTCGATTTCCCTTTGACTTGTGCGCGTGTGACGTATTGACAAACGTCTTGCGGATTGATCTATACTGCCGGTGCTGACTATAGGCGTACACAATACGCCGTCCGTTACTCGCTCACATCAAATCGAACGCACGTGTGTGTCGGTAAGCAGTGAAACCTGTATTGAGCGTACCCCCTGATCGTACGGAATCTCGTCTCGAACGGAAAATCGTTTTGGTCCGAGCGAATTCTCGCGGTGTGTCGATAAACTATTATATTATTATGAAACGGAACGCGCGACGTCCGACGTGAGACGAAGAGTGATAATATTTCGTCGGTCTCGTGGAAAATATATAGGATACGCGCGCTATAAATAAGGCCGTAAAACGCGTCGCCAATACCGTCGAATACGACAACGCGTTGTATTCGTATATTATTATGATAAGTGATAACTATAATAACTGTACCCGCTCGTTATTACGTTTTAGTGACCGACCAGGGTTTCGAGACCGACCGGGTCTATCCGATAACAATCTACAGTACGTACAGTGAACAGCATACCTTTATGCACTCCTGACACAACGTGGCGCTGATGTAGTTGGTATTGTCTCTTTGATGTCTGTGAACGAGACGACAAGACGACAATACAATATTTACATACGTAAATAACTCTGATATCGACGAACGGACGTATTATAACAGAAATAATACGTTTAAACGGTCGGGATTTCCCTTTTCACTCAGAGTCGGAAACCTGCGTCGAAAAGATTATCCAAGAGATTACAAAAAGAAGACTCGTGTCATCCCCTCCCCCCGGCCATGCCTGGCGTAAGCAAGGATCTCTAGTTAGGCAGGTAATAGAGGAAGAGCCTATGTGGAAAAGACCTTTTAGGAAGATCCAGATTGAGGTGGGGAAAGACTGTGTAAAAAAGGACTTAAAAACGCTAGAACCAGGAGTCAAACCAGGAGAGGAGCTGCAGATGTTACAGACACAGATGTCGAGATTTGTGTTTAGCGGCATGGTCTTAAAGGCCGAAACCGAGAAAGAAGAACGTTACACGGTGAAAACGCGTTGTCGACGCCGAAAACGATAAAACGTCGAGCGGACGAGCTCGTATCATTCAAATCTGTACTTACTGGGAGGGGGAGGGGAAAACCAGAACAGAATTTTCCAAAAGCATTTAGTTTTTTTACCACGTCGGACCGGCGCGCTCGGAGCCGCGTCCGACCCGGACGTGTCGTCGTGCCCACACGTCAACTCGCCGCCGCGCGATACGCGGATGTTCGGCCGCGAACGACGTGGCAACGACTCGTCGTAACCCGTAACGATAACTAATCGATTTAATTATTTAATCGGCGGCGAGTGGGCATCACGAAAAGCGTCGTGCTAGAGGTTAATGAGAACCGCCTCCACGCGGTGACCTCCGAGCGGTAATGAGACGCTAAACGGTACTCGGACGTCGAGACGTGTACACAACGCGACGTACGCGCGCACGTGACATTTGGAGGACACGTCGACGCGACCATTACAGCGGGTGTATAATAGTTTAATAATAATAATAATAATAATAAGCAATCACACGTCGTGGCCGTTCTCCCTCTTTCTCTCTCTCTCTCTCTCTCTCTCTCTCTCTTTCTCTATTTTTTCAACGTCACGAGTACGTTTATTATTACGTCTGACTGATTTCGGTTCATTTCGTCGCTACGCCGTTGTTTGATATATAGATACAAGTGTGTGTTTGATTTTCAACGATTTTCAACCCACCTCGATCGATCTCTCAACTTTTCCTGTCACATCACCAAAATCATCAAAAGATCAACAACAATCCTCGATATACTGTAATATCCAGTCCTCGACAAATCAATAATTTTCCGATACCCATCAAATCCAAACTTGATATCTACAAAGTGTACATAAGATCGATAGCAACTTAAGCAGCACCGTCGTGGACATCACTGATATCGAAATCTAGTTGGAAAAAACTCGAGACGTTCCAAAACATCAGTCTTCGTAGCATCACAAAAAAGACGAACGGATATCGCGAACGAATGAGTGGGAAAAAAGAACCAAAAAAAACGCGATTAGACGCGTTAGGTTAGGTTAGGACGATAGACGCGTCGCTTTCGAATCGAACGACGGGTGTACTGCAAAAGCGTAACGACAGATTTTCGTTTCTATTTTTTTTTTTTTTTTTTTGACGACGCGCGAACGCCTAACCTTCCCGTGGGTTATCGGGTGTACGCGCATCATCATGACCCAACGATACGTGGATGATAATATACGGGTATGACGGCTTCCAATAAACACGTGGCCGCCGTCGTCAGGCCGAGTAAACATTAATAATTATCACGTGGCGGCAGCGGCCGGTGAGCCTGAGGTGTCGGTCGCTTTTCAAAAAAATAAATAAATAAATAAATAAATAAAATAAAAAATAAATGACAAGAAAAGAAAAAAATAATAATAATGGTCGAAAATTTAAAATTACCAAAAATAAAAAATAAAAAAAATACATCAAACACTCGACTGCGGTGTTGTAATAATAACGTATGAGCGCGCAAAGCGTTTTTAATATGATTTCATACCAGTTGTTGTGACCGTCGTCGTTATTACACGGCTCGGCGGAGTTCTCGCGTACCTATACGTGCCGAGACTTAAAAAGGCGGCGGCAGGGCAATCGTTTCGGGCGGCGCGCGTGAAAACCGCCGACGACGAACGGGAGCCGCGACGAGAGACGGACAAAACGGGAGACGCGTGGTGGTACAGAGAGAAGAAGTACAGCCTCCCGAGACGGCGGCGGCGGCGGCGGATCAGTGTCGATTTCGTCCGCGACGACGACGGTAATAACAACACAAAGGACGAAAAACGTCCGAATCGATAACATCGAATCAAACGCGCGAGAGAAACCCGTTTGGCGGCTTTACGGCCGCGTGAAATACGTATATAATAATAATATAATATACGCCTAAACACATAATATAATACGAAAATATTAATAACGCGCGCGCCCGTGTGTGCGTGTGTGTGTTTTGGGCGATTTAATTACATAATATACGTGTACGTAAGAAAATGAAAAAAAAAATAGGTAATAATATTATATTATGTGCGGAGAAAAATTGTTCCGTAAATGGAATTTGTTTTTATTATTACGAGTACGAGCGACCTCGTGTCGTATATTTTAAGAGTTGCGGGTAAATAATAAGAGTGGAGATATCCAACTGATAAATTATTTGCAAATTTTATGTATTCAATACGAATAATTTATTTATAAAAACCTGTGCAATATACCTAAAAAAACATAATCTATTTTCACCTATAAATCATAAAGTTAACACTAGATATGCAGCTACTAACTATATATTAGTACAAAAAAAAAAAAAAAAAACGGGATGTCGAAAAATGTTCGATTTCATTGGGACACAGATACATAATTTATTGCCCAAAGAATATGTCCGATATGTCCGTACCGATTTTCAAAAAATACATCACCCTGTCGCTACTTTATGAATACGATGCAACAAAACTCAAATACCGCGATTAAATAATTTCTACTGTACATTACAATTTTTGTTTCATTTCGTTGTCTTATTAAGTTGTCTAATTTTTATAAATTTCGAAAAATGTTTTTTATTTATTTATTTTTCACCTTGTTTTGTATTGCGTGTTTTAATTTAAAATAAACAAAAAAAAACATGTTGTAAAAAGGATAACTCCTGGGCCTCCTCCACACGAGTCTAACTCGGTGAAGCCCAGTAATCTTTTTTGATACTAAATTAAATAAAAAATAAAAATAAATAATATGTAAAGGTACGCGTTTCTACACACACATATATATTGTACGAGAAAGAGAGAGAGAGTGGTTGAGCAGACGCACGACTGAGGACGACGAAGACTTATTTTATTTTTATTTTTTTTTTCATATTATGTTTACATAGCGGTACATTTCGGTTTTTCTACCGTCAAATGTTTTATCGTATTTGTTTTTGGCCGCCGCCGCCGCCGCCGACCTGCGCTGGATAAAAACGATACAAAACGTTTTTTTTCTATTTTTCTATTTTTTTTTTTTTAATTTCGTTATGAAATATTATAACGCGCTCGTACCGTGTTCGTACCCGCCCGGACGCGGATCGAAACGTTTCACGTCGCGGGACGCGGAGCGGATTGTCGCCCGTAAATCGTATTGTTTCGTGCCGTATCGCGTAGTGTATCTCGCGGCCGCCGAAAACGACAAGACCGGAAACACGAGCGTAAGTAAGCGCACGCTTGACATTGTGACGACAACTATGATTGGAATAGCGTACGGACGACGCGCGATCCGACGACGGTCGGCTCGGCGAGATAAAAAAATATTACGTCGGCCGTGTCGTGTACCTACGCGAGCGCGCGTAAAGCACAATACAGTCGTAAACCACCACGGCCCGACACGGATCTCTCGGCTCGTAACTGCCGTATTTTTTTTCCCTTTAAATTTGTATACAATCATATATTTACCAACACACACACACACACACACACGGTTTAATATTTTTAGTCATTAGCTCTACGGTGCGCGCGACGTTGTGCTTGGGTGGCAATCGTATAGGAACGATATTGTATTATTATTATTATTATTATTATGTGTACACTCGTTTTTTACGACTCGATACGTATTATTATCTTTTTATACCCAAAGAACTCCCTCGCTGCTCACACACACACACACACACACACACACACACACACACACACAGTATATTATTATACTAGTGCACGGCACGTACACTGCTTTTATTTATTTATTTTTCTCCCGTTGTCATCGTCGTCGTCGTGTAAATGTTAATAATACATAAATACTCGTTAATATGCGTTCACCGCACTCCGTTTGCCCGTGTGCGTGCGTGTTTGAAATATGCGCACCGATTTCTTTTTTCCCCCGACGCGTATTGTGTGTACGGCTATACACGTCGGGTAGTACGTGCCACATATAAAACGTACCCGTTTACACATAGAATAACAACGAGCGGCGACGACAACGACGAGTGATGGTGTACCAAACCCGAGTCGGCATTGAAACCGTCGTTAATATTACAATTATTATTATTATTATTAAACGACGGCGTGTACGAATTTCCATTACAATAACGACGAAGACGACGATGACGATAATAATAATAATAATAATAATAATAATAATAACACAGTACGAGTGCGGCGCGCGCGTCCGTTTCAACCCCTCGAGATTCGAAGCGCCCGCCAGTCGTCGTCGTCGTCGTCGTCGAGTATATTATATCACGCACGTCGTTTTCTTCGCGGGTTCTCCCCGTCGTCGACCGTTTACGTTATCCGTACAATAATAATACGATATAAAAGTGATTTGTAGCGCGTCGGAATATTTATATTAAATTTACATACATTATTATCGTGTGCCCGTCGAGTCCGTCGCACGTATAAAGTCTCTCTCCCGCCCGTCTCCGTCTCACGCGCTCCGGGTAGGCAGCCGAGTGAGTTTATTATTTTAATGTTACGCGTGATGACGTACCGTCCGGACGGAGTACGCGTACTGCGCGTGTAGAGTCGGACGAAAACATCGCATAAATTCCATTTGTTTCGTCGCCAGCTCCGCCGTCGTGTGATTTCCACGAGGAAAAACGCGAAAAACGTACGTACGGTTGTTCTTTCGCGCGTAATCCGATGTGTTTCTCAGGTTTCTCTCGTCGTCGTAATCTGCCGCGTCGTAAACGCCATCGCTCGAAACATATTTCACGTCCGTCGATGGATTTTAACGACTTCCGTACGGGCGGGCGGGCGTGGTTTTCAGCCGCGATCACGAAAACATTGGGTTTGTTCCGACAAGCGGTCAGACTATCATAGAACTGGTGGGAGCATGCGCAGTATAATTATTTTTGCGTTTCAACACACCCTAAACGCAAACTCAAACTATCCGACGGTTGTTCCAACACGTCATTTGGCCAGTTTTAGGATTGGTCGCGGACAATCAAAACAGTACGCTGATTCTGATGGGGACTAATAGTCAAAGAAACTATTAATACATATTTTATCATTCGTGTTATCAATTATTCGCGTTTGAATTTTCATGTGACGTTTATCGACTATTTTTTTGTTTCACGGCGTATACGTTATTTTATGTTTGATAAAATAAATATATTATAATTATAAATGTAAAACATTTAAAATGAAACGTATGTACATATCATGTATTTTCTTTGCTTAAATCGCAATTTAATTTTACTTATTTATTTTCAATTTCAGGACTAAATGAATTCATTGTGTTTAAGCCTGAGCACTCCTTAACTGTCCAAGATGAATGCCGCGCCGTTGGAATACAAATAATTCAAAGACGTTGATAAATTTATATAGTAGATATAAGGAAAATGTTGGATCATTCAATATCAAAAATTTTAAACAGATGTGGGTAATAATTTCTGAAGAAATGAGTCATAACTATAAAATGAAAATCAATCCAAACAATTGTGAAAATCGATGGCGTGTTTTAGAAAGAAATTACAAAAAATACATTGAAAACAAAAATAGCACAGGAAGAGGAAAAAAATATTTTGAATTTAGCGAGGAAATGGACCAGTTATTTGTTCACAAAAAAAAAAAAAAAATGTCCACCCAGAAATTTTAATATCCTCTGAAGATGTTCACGATTCTATCAATAATAATGAAGATTTGTATCCATGTAAGGGGAAAGTCCTTCAACGGTGACACACATACACAATTGAAAGCTGTAAAAAAGAAGAAAATAAAAAAATTCAAAGAGGAAAATTAGCGCTGTTGAAAAAATAAGACAAGATAGACTAAGTTATCAAATAAATAGATTGACAGCACGCAACATAGAAATATAAAAAAAAATTTAAAAAAAAAACATTTCATATCTTATTATTATTGGAAAATCGGAAAAGCGTTCCAACAGAGCTCCGAGTCCGTGATGAATCCACGTGAACGCATGCGCAGTAAATCAATCACGGTTATCAGGCGGCAACTATTTAACTAACAAAATCCGTGTTGAAACAAACCTATTGTATTGTAATCTCTACGCGACTCTGCGGTGCGGTCGACCGTTTACCGACTTGTTGTGTCCGACGGTGCGATTGTGGTCGTATATAGGTACCGACTGTACGGTTCACGTCACGTATTCCAGTGTTTATACGTTTCCTACTCGATTGTTGATATCCCGATTCGCTCGAGCTAGACGACGCTAGTGGTAAACATCATTCACTCGACTTGAATCACATCGAATTCTTTGACGTTATAATCGTTACATTGGGTCGGAGGATGAACAAATGAATTATGAAGAGAGTACGTTTGATGATAATTTCGTGTTTAAGTTCTGGGTTACCTGTTTTTACGTACGATGGTTTTAATCGCTCGAAGTTTCATAAATTACCTTCAGTAAACATTTAAAAAAATGTAAATATTTCATCCTAATTTGACATTCTAAACTTTGATCGTATCGTTTTCAATTAAAAAAAAAAAAACAAGAATTATTTTGGCAATGTTACATTTTCAATACACCTTACCGCGGCGGAATGTTTAGACCAACGGTCGGCAACTGGCGGACCGCGGTCCAAATCGGGACCGCGGAAGGCAGTGATCTGAACCGTCGACATATCTTTCTTTGATAGTTTAATAAGTACGTTATCCGTCGTGATTATTAAAAAAGACATCGCTTTGTAAAACAATTTTTTTTTTATAAACAAGTAGAGAACAAAGTTAACGGATTCTCACCTTGAGCCTTGAAAACTCGATCGGGATCGACCGTTTGGCCGCCCCTGCAGGTATATAACATCACAAGGCATGTTAACTCTCCATATAATTTTAACATTTTAGTAATAACTATTGAAAAATGTAATAAAATTAATTTTTTTCCCTACGGACCCCGTTTACGAATTATTTTGGTTTTCCGGACTCCAGTAGAAATCACTTGCCGACCCCTGGTTTAGACGACTAAAAATACGGATCATTTAAAAATGTTAACGGTTTGAAATCGACGATAAATTGTAATTATTAATTCTCGTCGTGTGTTATTATTATTACAAAGTATGCGATTGTCGCGAAGCGTAAACATGTACGAAAATTATTATTGGTTCTTCATTCGAACGTAGAATACTGGCGTGATGCGGACAACGATACAATTATTTGCCATACATACCGGCCTAGTAACGATACCTTTATTCATACGACATCTACGCACTTAAACATCTATTCGTATCAATGTCGTATAATAATAGTGCTAATCAGCTGAAATGCTCGTTGAGCCGTAACATTTTTTTTTTTTTTTTTTTTTTTTTATTTAAAAAAGAATATTTAAAATCTATGCTACATGGCATATTAAGCAAATTTGAACACATACATAAAAAAAAAAATTGTTACAACCTGAACATGTGAGGAGGGAGGCCATCCAGTGGTAGAACCCAACGTTATTTTATTTTTTTTTTTATTAATTAACACTTTTAAATTGATTTGATGCTGTTTCGGCGCTTTGGAATGCAAATTTCGAGAAATCTTTTTTTTTTTTTTTTAGTGTGCCAACACGTCACTATATTATAATAGCAAGTGAAGGCTGGTACCGAATTGGTTCCCGAGCTCTAACCCCACATGCCGAATTGGTTCCCGTTTGAAAAAGGTATTTTATTAAGGTAAGCTGAATTGGTTTCCGTTTAAAAAAGGTATTTTATTAAGTTGAGCCGAATTGGTTCCCGTTTAATTACGCACATTTTCCTTCTCAATTTTACAGGCTTAGCACTGTCAACTTAAAAGAAGGCTTGGTTAAACTTGTAATTGTCAATAATCAACAACTTAGTTCCCTTTTCACTAAACATAAACTCCATATTTACGAAAAATTAAAATTAAAAAATATAAATTAAAATACGAAATACAAGTTTCAAATTTACACGATGTGTTATTCGAGACTGTACAGTGCTCACTGCTCACCAACATTATTGTCATTCGTACATAGGATAATATAGAGTATAGACGATATACCATACAGCTATAAAAGTAGCTGTATGATATATGTACATATATCTCAACCGTTATCTTAATTGATAGGGATATCACCGATAATTTGCTAAACTTCCAATATATAAATATATTGCCATCTTATTGTATATTATACTATTTATACTATAGATTATAGAGTGTAGCCGTGTAGGTACATTTATATTTTATACTGTCTAATTTATATTTTGTACCAAATTAAAGATTACCTGTACACAAACGGGAACCGATTCGGCTCAACCTAATAAAATACCTTTTTTAAACGGGAACCAATTCGGCCTAACTTAATGAAATACCTTTTTCGCACGGGAACCAATTCGGTTACTCCCCAAGTGAATTCTCTCGAAATTACAAATATAATTCCGGTAGTTTTTGCCGTCCGTTCATCGGTCAGCCAGTTAGGACAGGGTCAATTATATACTACATTATATTACTATATTTGTATATAGATAGACGTATGATATATACCGTAACACTATCGTGCTCGATCACGTCCTAATACGCGCCGACCACAAATCGCTACTGTAACGGACTGCCGAGACACCGTCACGTATTATAATATCTACGTTTTAGCGATAAATTATCACGCGGGAGCGCTCGTCGTCCGTGTACGGGTTTTTTTTATTTTTAATAACCGATAATTATTTCGGAGATTTCGAATCGTACGATAAATCTCACGCGTAGATTTATCACGGGTCTGCCCGCGGAACGTGTGCGATCGAATCAAATATTATAATTCATCAACGCCTTCGAACTTCTGGGGTTTATAAAATACGCGTGTACGCTATCAGATCGTTTTTTTTTAAACGATTTATGAAATATCAGATTTGTATTTTTAATTACCGTATCGGTTATATTTCGACGTACGAAATTACGGCCGCGTTTTTCGATCGCGCCGACGAGAAATTGATTATTACGAGTATAGAAAAAAAAAAGTTAATACCTAATGAATTTCATTAATAACGTTCAGGAGGTTTTTTTTTTCACTAACGGAAATCAAAATATTTACGTTCAAATGACCATCGCGAACAGATTAGAACGAGGATTTTAATTTTCTAAATTACAGCGTTCGATCTTAATGTGGTCATAATCGTTTGACATGTCGTATTATACCTATACGAAAGGAGATGAAAATAAGTAGTAGAAGTTATTTATTTATTTTTTTTTTTAAGTTTATTTATCGAACATTAAAACACTCGTCCGGCAACCGTGAATTAATTACGATAAAAATATAATTTATTAAACTGAAAACTCCGACCAGATATACGTATACGACGACGAGCGGTGCGTGTTTACGGCGGTCGACGCGTCACCGCGATTCGGTTGTTCACAGGGTGTCTCGCGAGATAGTGAACACCGGAGGAGTATCTCGCGCAACGGTAAGAACCACCGGATTTTTCAAAGATAAAAAAAAAATAAATAATCGTAAAGATATTAAAAATCGTTGTATTTTTAGCCGAGTCAATCATACGAAAAAAAAAAAAACTCCTCGGACAATACGCAATGGGAACGGGCGTACCGAGTTTTAAAGTAAATATTGGACAATTTTTTGGCTAAACGATTTCGAACGAAGCTTTGGTAAAAAAAAAAAAATAAATAAATAATCAATTTACACGGTTTATCTGTCGATACGTTTTTTTTTTTTTCATTAAACCCGATTAAGGAGTTTTCTTGTTTGACCGATGAGAAATCACTACAGAGACAAATATTTAAAGGGTCGAAAACCGACGTAAAAAAAACAGCGGATCGCGTAAAATGTAACCAGAATTTCGTTATGCTTACGTCGCGCGTCTCGGCGCAACACAACCGTATGTCCTGGTCCGGCGGTCACCCTGTACGCGGTGTCACGAACGCGAGACCTCCATAATAATAATAATAATAATATACGTATGTATTATAAATCGTTCTCGTGTCGGTACACACGGGTTGGCGGCAAACGAACGGCGGCGACACGATTGCCGCCCGTCCGTGGGTACGAAACAACACGTCGTACGCGTATTTCGGCTACGCGCGAGTCACGTTCGATTTATTTATTATTTATTATTATTATTATTTATTTATTATTATTATCATCAAGGCTCGGAACTTTATGCCATTGCATATTTTTTGGTAGCTGCATATTCAAAATCTGATTTGATACGAATTCGTTTCACGATCCATACAATTGAAATACAAAAGTTTATGTTGCATATTTTTCCATGATTTTACTAAATTTATATGATTTCACATATTAAAAGATTTTAAGCCTATTAATGCGTATTTAATGTTTATAATTTTTTTATTAATAAATTAAATTATTTTGTAACTGGTATTAATTTCGGTTTTGTTTCGATTTGCCCATTTTTTAATTTTAAAATTTCCAAGAATAAAAATATATTTATTTACACCAAGAGCTGTGACAGCACGTGTCATGCCACGTATCGTTAAATAAATCGGATCTCGTAATCGTAATGACCGGCCGTTTGTTGGATATAACTGCTGGTATGTTAATATTTTAGTTAGAAAAATACATAATAGATTTGTACATTTTTTTTTTTTTAATTAAACGAATAAATATTAAAATATTTTTTTTTTCATAACCATACTTTTAGATACATATTATTTATAATAAAAATAGTCGCATATCATACTGCATATTTGAGTTTTTTTAGTGCATACGTATGCGCATATTTTATAGTTTTTTAGTGCATAAAGTTCCGAGCCCTGATTATCATCATTATTATCATTAGAGACCGGATTCTCGTGCAATTGCAATTTTTTTTTCCTTTGCTTTAAAACGTATAAAAACAAATTATAAATCCGAATCATGAGAAGTAGATTAATTTAACAAAGTTTTATTTTGCACGAAATTGCACGTTTTGCACTTTTTATTCTAAATTGCGCGATTTTGATTTTCGTTGCATGAAATTGCATATTCTGCATTTTTTAAATTAAACTAGATAATATGTATATATATAGGTAGCCAGGTAGGTATATAAAATTATAGTAAATATTTGTTTATTTCAGTTTTCAACCAGTGCCGCAACTAGGCTTTGTGGGGCCCTAGTGCAAATTTTATTGTGGGGGCCCCCTCTTAAAGGGATTTAGTCATAACTTAATTTTATTACTGTAATAATTTATATTTATAATTTTTCTAAATATTCTTGTTTTTTAAACATTAAATCTTCATTATTATAGAGAATGCATTAATAAATTACTTACTTTTGTGATTTCAACTTAATTTTTAAACATTAATACTGTAATGACTAATGAATGTCATAAATTGTTATCATAAAAATATTAAATATTTTAACAAGTAAATAAAATATTATAAAACTTCTTATAAGATGTGTCTTTTTACACACATTCACAATATAAGCTAAATATTAAATACTAACTAAATATGAACAACCTTGCTGACAGAAAAAACATATTTAAAATTATTATTTATAAGAATTATTATTATTATTAATTCTTATTAGTTATTTATAGATTGGTAAATGACTACATAAATTGTGTAAAAACCGCTTAAATCTATACATTTTTATGTCCCTCAATGACAAACCAGGAATACTTATACCTTTCACAATCACAGAACTAACTATATAAAACATACACCTTTAAATAGATCCGCTAAATTAGCTAATGATATCCAGATTAATTTTTTAAAACTTTCACACTATTGAATCTTTTTGTGACTATTACTAAATATTATCAATAGTCACATTTGTGTTTCTATTTCTCAAATTATTGTAAAATTATTATTTCTTTATTGTTTCTCCTTTTGATTTATACATGTAACTCATTAAAATTATTTGTAATCTCAATTATTATTACACATACCTTTATAAAACATTGAGCTCTCGTCCGCTTAAATCACAATAAATAAATAAATAAGTAGAGAGTTATAAATAAGTATAACTTAATCAAAAGTTAAAACTTCATAATATATTGTACCTACTTATCAAATAAAATGTACTTTTTTATATCAGTGAAAAAGGTACCACACATATTAGTAAACATAAAAGTATAAAATAATTTAATACACAAAAAACAAAATTTACTTGAAAATATTATTAATTTTAAATTACAAATTAATAAATAATTGTTATTTTAAAAAGTTCTTTTTTCGAGCTTTTTTGTTGGCGAAATTGTCAATTACTTGATTTATATTCAAATCTTGAGTTCTGTTACGTTCAATATTAAGTATACTAATATTTGTAAGTCTTTCTTGTGCCATAGAGTTCCTCAAATAATTTTTTATAATTTTGAGCTTGGAAAAAGAACGTTCTGCTGATGCTACTGTGACGGGTAATGATGTAAAAATTACACAAGCAGTTAAAACATCTTTGTACAGAGATCCTAAATCATTTTCTAAAATGCATTTTGCTAGTTCTTTTATACTTTTGATTTTCGAGAGTGAATCAGTTAATATTTCTTTTATTGATAATACTTGTCTTGTAAAATCTGAACTTATATCTTTTTCATAAAATATAATAAAGTCATATGTTGCCTTAACAAGATTTTCTTCACTGAATTGTAACATATTTTGTGGTTGTAAAAAGTTAAACTTATCAACAACCTCTTGTAAACCTAGAAAACGATATTTAAGTTGTACCAAAGCTGTATCAATTACAGGCAAAAATACTTTAACTTTGAGATTTTCTTGTGTTATATCATGTCGTTTATCTCCATCTACATCACCAAAAAACGTTTTAGAAAATACTTTTCGTTTTGTAATGTTATTATTGACTGGTATGCCCCAACTATTGCACAAGTCTGTGGCTGAATTAACAAGACACTCGTAACTATCTCTTAGATTTTCAATGGATGTAACAGCCGATTGTAAATATTCACATGCAATATGAAGATTTGTTTCAACTGATTGCATTTTCTTGGAAACTAAATAAAACGGTCTTAAAATTTGTTCCCATATAAAAAGTATTAATACAAATTCAAAAGATTCAAGCTTTTTTTTGAGACCTTTAGCTCTATTATTTTCTTCTTTTTTATCACTAGTTAAAATTATACTTGTTAATGATTTTAATACATCTTTGTATCGAAATTTCAGGGCAAAAACTGCATTATGTCTTGACTCCCATCTGGTGGTACACACTTTTTTTAATACAATTTTTGCAACATCATCGCCTAAGGCCAAAGTTGCCCATCTAAGAGCACTACTGCTAAAAAATAAAAACAAATCTTGAACAATGTTAAAAAAGTTTAACATTTTTGGTGTACTTTTTGCCATATCTGATAACACAAGATTCAAATTGTGAGCAGCACAATGTACAAATGGCGCATTAGGAATTATGTCTGAAATTCTTTTTTGAACACCTGAGAAACAACCACTCATTACAGAGGCGCCATCATAACCTTGGCCCCTGCATTTACTAATATCCAAGTTGTGAGTACTTAAAACTGCTTTAATTAAATTAACATGTCCTTCAGCATCATGTTTATCTAAGGGATAAAATCCTAAAAATGATTCTTTGATTTCCAACTTAGATTCTTTATAATCAACAATTGTGTATCGAAAAATAAAACTAACTTGGTCAATCTTGGTTATATCTTGCGTAGAATCAATTATGATAGAGAAACATTGAGCTGATCTGATTTCTTCACATATCAATTGTTGCAAGTTAGTAGCTAATATTTCAATTAATTCGTTTTGAATTTTCCAACTCAAATACTTAACTCGTGATTGTTCAGTGAGTAGTAGGCTATTTAACACAGGATCAAACTCAGCAAGAAGTCTAACAGCCCGAATAAAATTTCCTTCAGATGGATTAGTTTCAGACAATTTTCTTTCATTGCCTCGAAGGGCAGTGTTTCCTGCTGTTAAAAATAAAATTATTTTTATTAAACGAGTTAAAATGTCCCTCCATTTCTGAGCTTCTTTAGATATTAAAATTTCAATTGATTGATCAATTGTTAAATTTTTTGTCCAAATTGTACGTAATTTAACAGCTTCAATATGCTGAATAGATGATTCGTGTTTATTAATTTTCAGTGTTGAATGTTGCCAGTCGTCAATTCCGTTTATCCAATTTGATTTGAAATAAGAATGTTTTCTATCCGCAAACAACCAACACGATTCACAATATACTTTGTTTAGTATAATAGAATAACAGAGCCAGCCTCGGGGTATTTTTTGGCCAGACAAATTTGTAGTAAAATAATATTCGACAGAAAATTTTCGGATTTTGGTGTCTTCACTGTCCTCAAAATACATGGTACTAAGCGGAAATTTTATATTTGGTTTGCAAGGACCAAACGAAATTATTTGTCGTTTTAAATTGGAATTTTTTATAATGTCAGGAAACTTTCCACGATCAGTCGGAAATTCACAATTCAAATCCATAGAAAAATCATCAGAAATACCTATAATAGTAAATTAGATAAAAAGACTAAATAATTGTTTTTATACAATATTAATTGCCTAATTACAAATTTTAAATTAATTGAGAAAAATATATTTGACACCTTAAATTTCAACATTTAAAAAATAATATAAAATTAATTCTTGATAAACATAAGTAGATAGTGAAATTGATTAGACTAGGGAGTATGATTAAATCTTCTAGGTATTTGCATTTGATCAATTCTAAAATTTAATAAAATTGTTCTAAATTCATAAATATAAATAGTGGTGGGCAAAATAGGTAGTACCTATACGTACCTTTAGGCATTAAAAATATAAAACAGTTTACAGTTAGTTTAATTAACAATTAGCAAAGATGCGAAATCAAATATTATGTTATAAATAAAACATACCTAAGTCATTAAAGTCCTCATTACTTTCAATAGAATTGTGTGATTGGATTTTGCTGTTTTCTAAAAGAATGAATAGCAATATTTATCAAATAACTTTAAAATTCTTAGTTACAAAATTTTTTTTAATACATATTTAAATAGTTTAGTATAAGCTAGGTAGTTAATATCTATACATAATAACTTAAAACTTTTTTTTTATTATTTGAGAACCTACTAAAATTACATTTTGTAAAAGTAACACTTCAATTTTTAATAATTGAATAAAGTTTTTTGAAAATAAATTCTTAACTTACCAAAATTTGATTCCATATTAGACAACTCAACAGTATTTTCTTTCAATGAGCTTATAATTTTAAAAGTTGAAGATAATGCACTACCTAAAAATGATCAAATATTAAATTAGCTATTAATAAAAATTTAATTTAATTTTCAAATCCACAAAATTAAATTAACTTTAAATTGATATGTAAAGTAGATGTAAACCTACACGTGTAACTTATTACATTATAGGTAAAATATATTAAAAAATAAATTATAAATAAACTTTATTAATATTAATGAATTTTAATTTTTTAATACACTCATTATAACACAGCTTTTAAGAGTTAAATATTGAGTACAATCGCACAATAGATACTACAATAATTAATTTATAATCGGTATATTATGATAACATTTACTCAATTTGGAATTTTCTACATTATTTAAAATACATTTCCTTTTTAATAATTTCATAAATAATAACTTACCACTATTGGCACTATTCAGTTCAATGTTATTTTCATTAACATTATCTTTTTGCATGTGTAAATTATTTTCAAAATCATTTTCACTCAACAAATCTAAAATCACTTTTTCTGAACTCGGGTCTGTCAATGCTTCATCTTCTAAAATAATAAATCAATAGATAATTTATAACAGGAAAAAATGGACATGGCAAGTAATAATTACCAGAAACATTTGTTTTTCGTAGAAATTTGTTCATAGAACCTCTCATGAGATTCAGATTTTCAGCCTTTTTTTCTTTTGCTTTACGTTTTTTAGAGCCACTTTCGTAAGTTCTTTTTGATGACATATCAAAGTACAAAAATAATAAACTTCACGGAAAAGAAAAGACGTCAAATAAAATAAAACAAAAATCTTCAAGACTGAAGACAGCAAACTGCAAGAGTGCAATATAATACAAAAGAGTGATCGGTTCGTCACGATTTTGATAGGAACTATCTCTCATGACTCATGAGCAGGGCCGACGCCAGAATTTGCGGGGCCACGTGCAAAGTCAAATTGCGGGGCCCTTTATTTAATTTTGTATTTTCTCCATATTTTAAACACGAACATTTTTCATATTAATATAAAGCATATTACTTAGTGGAAACTTAAGTAATTTTTCTAGTCAATACGTAAAATTGAATTATTTTTAAATCGAATAGTCAATACTCTATAGTAGGTATACTTACGAATAGGTGCATATCAATACATTCATACAGTTATTAAAATGTTTTTTTTACACTCAATGTTCAGGATCTTGAACTTCTACAAAACTAAGAAATTTAAAAAACATATAATGTGTATGAAACCTTATACATCATACATATAGAATTTTGAATAAAATGAAAATTAAATTTTAATTTTGATGCGTACAAATACTTATAGATAAATAAGAAACAATTGAAATATATAGTAAAATTAATTAAAACTGCTTTTTTCTTGATTTTTGAGTTGCGAATTGATTAATGATATGATCGTAATCCAATGTTTCCGCAAGTCCTTTTTCAATTGCAAGGGTAGCCAATCCAGATAGCCGTTCTTGGGATTATATATATATATATATTTATTATTATTACTATTATAATATACTAGGTAGGTTACACTTTTATTTAACCTATGAATAAAATTGAAACATATTAAATATTTTGCGGGGCCTGATAAAGCGCGGGGCCCTGTGCGAGGGCACACCCTGCACACCCATAGCGCCGGCCCTGCTCATGAGTCATGAGACATTAATCAAAAACACTAGTCGATAATCATAAGCTAATAATATTAACACGTATCAATTTTTCAGTTGAACTAGGCCCATCTATAAATAAAATAAAACAACGTACAGAAAAAGTCCACTAGTGATAAGGCACAAGCAACCGAGCAATACAGTGTCAGTGTGCATAGTAATCTATTAATAAACTTTATTATATTATTATAACGTACAAATATACAATATCCAGTGACTTCCAGTTAAGTACATCCACACACGCACAGGTACACCGTACGGTGTCACTCGAAAGAATTGATTTTCGGTCTTGCACCGGTCGCCTGTACAGGTTGTTAAAACTGCACAGGTCTATTCCCACACACGCTCCGGTTGACCTGCACAGGCATGCCTGCGCAGGTATACCTCTCCGGTAGACCGTAAGGTGTATGGCCGGCATTACTCGGTTATCGCCTTATCGGTGTCCCCAATGATAATTGATACCCTTTTAATATTATTTTATTCTTGTAATTGTATTACTCTATGGGTTGATATAATTCCCACACATAAATATAATTATCAAACAAACATTTTCTTGTTTTTGGGGGCCCCACTTAAATGGAAAGGAGGCCTATTTGGGGGTGCTACGCACCCCCGGTCCCCCCGCTAGTTGCGGCACTGTTTTCAACTATACAAAAGGAAAAAGTGAACACAAGCTGCTAATATTCTTAGAATAACATCAATTTATTAGTGTTTCGTGGTAAAAATAAAAGACAGCAACCACTAGTTAGATACTAATTTTGAATACCCGGCCATTACCACTTTAGTATTCTGTCTGACTTTGTGTTTGATTGAGTGTTTCTTGAATCAGTGTCGTGATAGTTTCATTACGAATAATTTACGTAAAGAAGTATAAACAAATTTTTAAAATGCCAAAAATTGGGTCTAGTCTGTCGTCAAAAATTAAAACCTAGATATCAAATTACCCAGAGTTGAAATTTGATGGGAAATTAAATAGCTTAACTCTGTTTGTATGGTTTTTTTTATATAATATGTACATATTTTTATCAATATTTTAATTATTAATTACTCATTAGTTTTTTGCTAATCCTGTAATATTGTAAAAAACTGGATAAATAAAGTATAATTTAAGGGTTTAAATCAATGTACTTTGAATGTTTACAACATTTTGGTAAGTATTATGCGATTTTAGGCAAAATATACATTTTTGCACGATTTAGGCACTTAACTGCATGTTTTTGCAATTTTTAAGTTATTAACTGCACATTTTTTTGATTTTTACTGCATGAAAATCCGGTCTCTAATTATCATAATTATAATTATTATTATAATTATTATTATTATTACTATTATTATTATCATCTTCACCGCCATTTCGGCCGGCAGTTAAAATGCGAACCGTGTTACTCGGCGCGGCGTATCGCGGCCGACACGTCCGCGTGTATTTCGTATAATGTATACGCGTACGCGCATTATACCGCGCGGCGGTCGTCGTGCGCACGCCTCGGAGGAACGGTTTTAGATAAGATAATATCGATATATTATTATAATAGCCAAGACGGCGGCAACGGCAGCCGAAATTTATACGGCCGTGTAATGAAGACGTATTTCGGCCGTACGAAAAATGTGTCGTCGTCAAGAGAGAGAGAGGGAGAAAGAGAGGACAGACGCGATATATTTTGTCGATACGAACGGCGTCCATTACGCGAGAGGTCCGTTTACAGATATTCCTTATCAGGGCCAGTTACTCATTCTGACGCCGTCCACCTGTCGACCGTCCCGGGGACCGTCGGCGTGCCGCGAGAACGCGTCTGCAGTGTACATATTATTATAATATATGTATATTATTTCGTTAAAAATACGCGCGGCTCGTTATTAATATATTGTATTACGTACGCCTAGTGTGTGTAGAGCCGCGATAGCGACAGCGAGACGACAAAGGACGAGTGGGTAAAAAAAAAAAAAAAATAGTAATAATAAATAAATACGCGCCGCCGCCGCCGCCGCCGTTAAATACCTGTTCGATCGGACGACGGAGGCAGGTAGCCGAATAAATAATTACTCGTGGAAATATAATCGGTTATAAAACTCAATTCCCTTCGTCCGGACCCGATACGGACGACACTTTTAAAAACGAGAATCCGCGCCGCCGCCGTCGTCGTCGAGGACGACGCGATCGCGCATTCGTCTCTCTTTCACACGACGACGACGCGTATACACTTATTAATACACGTCTGTCAGTCAATTAGAGTACAGGTTTTTTTATTATCTATACAAATATATCATTGCGCGTCGTCGGCGCAGGATTTTTTCTCCTCCGCCGCCCGCCTGCACCGCTTACAACAGCCGTCTCTTGTATTATTACGTTATTATTATTATTATTATTATTATCGTATACGCTATGATATTTTATCGTGCCCGCGTTCGTCTGCGACTATTCCCCTCACCCGTCGGCGCTCCACGGCATCGGTCGCTCGAACGACGGAGTACAGGAGAAACATAATAATATTATTGTGGAAAAAAAAAAAAAATAATAATAACGGCCGACGAATACTGGCAATACGCATAGTTCATAATATGATATCATGTTATACATATATAGTCGGTATTTACGGGTCTTTTTTTGTTTTTTGTTTCTCCTCGTTTTGCCCCTCGGTAAGCCAAGGAGATGGTATCGTCGACCGATGTTACATAAATTATACATACGTACGGACCTACATATTATTACGATTATTATTATTTTATTACGCAAGTAATACGCGTTTTACGGACGTGTGCATGCGCGCTCGTAGATAATAATTTATATTATACAATATATATATATAGTATAAAATCGTTGCGAAATTCACGTCACATGCGCGCGTTCTGAACGAGGCGACGACCGCTCCGCGTACTCATTTAGTAAAAAAAAAAAATCCAAAGTCATTCCGTTTCCGAAACGTTCGTCTCGCTCACTCGGAGACACTATAAGCTACGTTTTAAACTCGACGTGCAAACCGTTCGACGCGTATGACTGTGAAATGCGTTTTGCACTTTCCAAACGTTATTTCAACAAATAACGCAGTGGTTTTCAACCTTTTTAATAATTCGGCACACTTTATCTCATAAAACGTTTTCGCGGCACACCAATCCATATAACAGCATATTATAAACACTATGTGCGATAATTAAACGTTCTACAGTGCGACGTAAAACGATAGAGACGGCTGCGACGAGCATACTAATATTAAACACTATTATAATATGTATCTACGATTAATGATTCAGCCTTTATATTTAGTCCTTATCAGTTTTTTCCAAGGGTTTGCACCCGAATTAACCCGAAACCTGAAAAAACCAGATTTTTTCTTCATTGTTGGGAAAACCATTGAGAAATTAGAAAAATTACTTCCCTAAAGTACCGTCCCAAGGTGATTTCTAATCTATAGAAATACTGGATAAATCTTTTGGACCAAATCTACTACCCGAAAAAGTGTATACAAAAACAAATCAACATTGTAAAACCAAAAAATTCTTCCCTTCACTTTAAATCTAAAAATGGATCAATCCTCTACAACACGAATTTATTTTTGGGGACTCAAAACCCGAATTATCCTACACCTTTATACACCCGTTTGAAAACCCAATTTATATATAAAATTAAAAAAACCCGAAACCCAAAACCCGAAAAAACCATTCAGGTGCAAAGCTTTGGTTTTTATCGAATATCGATAATAATGCAGTCAAATACAAAATTATAAAACTATTAAGATATTTATCGTGGCATACTTAAAAGGCGCTCGTGGCACACCAGTGTGCCGCGGCACACCGGTTGAAAACCACTGTAATAACGCGTTGACCATTATTAAGTTTTAATCGCGCAATGTCCACGAATACGTAAGTGTTGAATTGTTACAAGTTTTACGGTAACAGAACGTCATGATATGAAAAAATATATTAAATGTACGTGGTAAGAAAATAAGAAAAAAATTGGTCTTTAAATAAAAATGTAAAGTTAGTTTAAGCATTTTAAAGTTAAAAAAAAAAAAAAAGATTAGTCAACATTTACTGAGAAAATGAGTATTGCTCGTTTAACGAAACACTCAATATTATGACGAAGACTGCGCGGTCATGGAGACGGACGACGGACAATGAGTCGTCGTGTGCGTCACGTTTCCGGTCCAAACCTCGTGGTCGGCCAGCATCAGTCGTCGGCGGAGGAAGCCGAAAACGTTACGACGGAAACAAGAAACGGAAAAAACTTCAGAGAGTGGGCTCAGTTGATTGATTTGATGATCGTGTAAAATTATGAAAACGAAAAACCTTCAAAAGGAGCACATTACCACCCAATCAGGTACCCATATGAAAATTTACATCGTTGAGAATTTCGTATACGCGGCAACTCAAAAAGTCCTGCGTAACGGAAATAAAATATTTTTACTCTCAAAACGGCTAAGCCTCTACTTTCTAAAATGAGAGTTCAAAATTATTTATAACGTTTAATGTTTTTGCCTTTAATCGTTGATACGTCTTTTACTACTATGTAGAAAAAGATTTATAATTTACTTCATCAAAAAAAAAAAAATGTGTAAAAGACGGAGTAAAATAATTGTTCTACTCAAAAACGTATTAAAATAGAAATATTAGAAAATTGTATTTAAACACTTTTAATATAAACGTTTATTATAAAAACGATACTAAAAATTACTGTGTTACACCACACGGTAATAAAATTAAATCGAAATAAAAACCTTAGTCGAAGGAAGCCTCAAGCCTGGACTGAAAAGCACCCAGCGATCACCTTTATCAGCCTATATCGGCCAAAACTCCCTATGTTTAACATTTTACATTTTTTTCTTTTCGTCTTCACTTATATGCATCATAGACACTATAATTATCTCTCAGCGTTTAAACTAGACTTTTTATTTCACAATATATTATATTCATTTTTTGTTACTGTAATTATGTGCATCATAGACACTTTAATAAATATTGTCAAATATCAAAACGAATGATATTAATTTCGCAAAATACATTTATTTATTTATTTATTTTTTTATCTCAGCGAATTTTGCCTCATCGGCACTCAGCGCTATTTTGCGGATTAGTTCTAAATACGAATATGCGTCCTTTTTTATATTAATTGTTTAATATAAAGTTTTGCACGCGTACACGACCAATGATAATAATGAAAACGCGTTAAAATCGTTACGACGCACTATTGTTTTCGTCTGCAAAACGCACAAAAATCACTTAAGACTTTTTATTTTTGTTTTTTTCTGTCGAGGTCGGGGTGTTGAACAACCCTAAACTCGTCCCCGAGCAAAAGCCTTGACTCACAGTCATATCGCTACCGAGTACAACGTAAAGCTTATCGTATTTTTGTTAGACTCAATAAAAAATTAAAAAATACCTTCACCGTCGCTTCCGAGCGTCCGGTGAACGCACAGCGTCCGCCCTAATGTCGTCGTCGTCGCCGCGCACGCGTCAGCCCGAGACGACATTCCCCGCGGCCGAAGAACGCCGTCCGGAATCCGCGCTCGATCGCCGTCGCAAGATATATATTGTATAATAATATATTTGTCGCTCGTCGACGACGCTAACATTCTTTTTCTGCTGCGGTACGCGAGCTATTTTCTCGTCGGCGCGCGGTCGGATTCCATCGCGCGCGACGTCCGTCGGCCAAGGGGCATAAATCGTCGTGGATCACGGCGGTCACGGCGAGTCGCGGTTAAGTTAGGCTAGCGACAAAACATAGCGACAAATATAGTTTCTAAATGTTGTCTAAATTGTCTTTGCTTCCTTGGAACCAACTGGAACATTTATTTATAAACACACTGTCCACATCGTAGCAACAAATTCCCAATAACAACTTAATTGAAACAATATATATATTATAGGAACACGGGGCAACTGGCAACCAGGCCCGACGAGACGGAGAGGCAGTCAGGGCTGAAGCCCTAGGGCCCGGGCCTCAAAGAAGGCCCGGATCGGACCAAAGCAATCAGATCCTATATTTCACCTAATTTTTACTTGCATATAAAAATTATGCATGGTTTAAAATCTGAATTTTTCTTTGAAAAATCAATACATACTAAAAATTAAATGCTGGACCGTAGGTATTAATCAGTGATGAAGCGTGGATAAATCGGATGTATAAACCGTAGACATATCTAAAAAAAAAAAAAAATGCTTACAATAATTGAAATGGTCCGTGCAAAAAGCAGGCAGCTCCATTTTTCGTAATTGTTCAGAATTTTTTTTTTAATTTAGGTAAATCTAATGTTGTTATCAATTTAGATATGCTAGACCCCGATAAAAAATATGCCGAAGTACGTGATTTTATTTTCGTTTTTGATTTGAGATGAGGGCTGATATTCACCCAAAACGTTTGGAGTTACCTGGTTTTTTGCCCGGAAATGTTCATTAAAATGTATGTATATATATATTTTTTTTAATTTATCAACTTTACTCTAAATTATATAAAACTTAGCTTTATTTTCTTAGACATAATGAAATGTATAATTTAAGACACAAACAGAACAATTTTCATTAGTACAATATTGGACAACTTGACAAAAATTCGTGGCAAATACCAGATAACTCCGGAGCTACCCTGTTCTTCCACGGAAAAAAAAAACAAGAAGATTCCAAATACGTTATATTTCCCATACTGGTTGTTCGCTTTGTCTCGTTCTTGTACAGTTAAACTCGTAATTTTTTTCCATCATCAAATTTAATTTAAACCCGATTTTGAAAAAAAGTGGAGCTGCTTGATTTTTGCACGGATCCCTTCAATTGCTGTCGCGATCATACCGATAACGATGGCGCAAACTGACGGAATAAATTTATTTAAAATTTAAATAAACAATAATTGTCATCGACATGCTTAACACGTGTATTATAATATAATCACTATGCCGTGTATTTATAAAGCCCGGAAACTCGCTAGATCACCACCACACAGAACCACCGGCCACATGATAATGTTCATTGAATTTTTTCAAAATTAGTGAGAAAAGTAGATAATTATATATATAATATAATTATGTATAATTTTAAAGAAAAAACCATGATCACCGATAATATAACGTTACCACTGCGTACCGATATTGGCAGGAGGCCTGGATAAGTGTGTCCCTGGGGCCCTTAATTTCTCTCCGCGGCCCTGCTTTGCAACACGCGGCTGGATAATTCTGTCCTCACTGATAAACTTATCGCTACTTGGCAATCTTTGTTACCGATTTTTCGTTGTTTAGTGGAAACATGTTTCCCCGTGTTTCGGTTTCAATCGAAACACGAAACAAATCGAAACTTTTGGTGCTGCAGGCAACATAAACACGCAGTGACTTTTGTAAACGTTTGTCGACTTTTGAATTGGCTACACGTTGCAGCTGAAAAAGTTGCTATCTGTTGCTTGCGGGTGTGGACCCGGCTCGAAGTACGACGTTCCGCGAATACGTCGAATAACGTGCCGAATTTCACAAGTCGTTCACATGCGAATTCGTCAAAGTTCTCGGACACCTCGTGTGGGTCGACACCGCGACTTTAAAATGCTCATGCTTTGGCTGCCCGTGTCGTTTCGCTAATCGTACGTCTTTGTCCGGTACCGATCTCGAAGTATAAATGGGCGGGCCGGCTTCACGAACGCGCGACCGCGAGGGTGACAGCGGCCACGAGGGGCGGAGGAGTTCTACGAATTAACCGACCCCTTTTTATCCACCCCTTTTTAGCGTGATGCACGATAAACGCGTACTGCCCGCCCCTCACGTGTTGTATACGTAATACGGTACCTATATTATATTATCGTGATTGAACCGCGCGCGGCGAGCACTTTACGAAAACCAACGTTTCTCGGCAGATCAAAAAAAAAAAAATAAATAATAATAATAAATAAATGTACATTAAGTGCACGTCAAGATAATAGTAATGTATTATCCTTATTATGGAATCGAATATTAATTATTGTAATAGCCAAAATGAAATCGTAAACCGGTTGAATTAATTTTACGTTATTTATATAAACTTCGAGTCGGACAATTTTTGATATTTTTTTTTTCTAGCAACACAACGTGTACAAACATGCTACGTGAGTGAAAGCGTTTCAAGGAAAATCCCATCAGCTGCGCCCAGTCGCATACTAAGGCCGAAATCGAGACGATTTTTTTTTAACGATTTAAATACGACACTTATCTCTCTACTTACCGTATTGTTTTGTGTGTAAAGCATTGGGCTTTTAGGTAATTTAAAAGGGGTCTTTTCCTGACGTGTATTCATTCCGACCATCTATCGATGCGATAAGGATTTCGAAAAAAGATTTTGATTTTTGTCGTGAATGTTACTTTTGATCGACTTCCTCACTTTTTAAATTTAGTCTTCTTACATTCCATAAGGTAAAAATCAAACGAATTACATTAACCGTTAATTTTTGGAGGAATATTAAGTAAAACGAATTCAAAAAGTCGATTGCAACTCCTCGGTAAATTCAAATATGTTTCCTAAATATTTATCGCATTATTAACGCCATCGGTTTCGTTGGAAATTATATTTTATGCCGTATTTCAATCAACATGGCCGAGTATGTGACTTGTGCATACGCGAGTTCAGGGATTCCACACAAACACACACACACACACACACACACACACATAACCTAACCATAGGGTATACTGCACGTATGCCGTATACTCTCAAACTTTTAGTAAAAAACCACGGTTATACTACGTATACTTTCAAACAAATTCTAAAAAAAAAAAAGAACTATATCATTATTTTTTAAATGTTGGTTTATTTTCGACTTGATAGTTCTAAATCGTTGTAGTAGGTATACTGCTTATTATAATATGTACTGTTTGATATTATAGGAGGTCGTATGACATACATAAAAATAATGTCGTTTTTTACTGATCCATTCATGGCAATAGTGTGGCTTTTGTTCTCGTTAGAGTAGGTCAAACGTTTTGATAGGTCCACACTGTCCTAGTTTAGTTGATATAACTGAAAATAAGCCGATCGGTTTGCTTACTAGTTAATTTGCGTTAGAATTTGTATGTGGTATACCTCTAAATATTACGAGGCACGTAAATAGTCTAACTTTTTCGCGCGGAAAAGTTATAGGAAACTAAATTAAAATATCATACATTACCTGTCTTTGACACTTTATTGTAATATATATAGATATATATTTTACGCGAAGAGCGAAAACTTAATTCGCCCTTTAAAAATAAATTTTAAATTAGCCTCGGATACGATTTTTTACTCAGATTTTTAACAAGATGTCTCCTCATATTATTGAATATCGTCATTTCGGCATCATCCGGCGGTGTAGTGTAATGCCCGTATAAACAATCACGGGAACGTCACTGGTTATGACTCAGGTCGGCGCGCGTCGTAGAATATTTCAGAAACCCCGTTCGCCCCGAAAACAATCGACGCGACGCCCAGCAATCCGACGTTTCGCAACGTGTTCCGATCGAGTCGCATTTGAATAACGATTGCGAGTACGTACCTACCCGTGTTTTTAAATGGGTTTCCTCGTTATAAACGTGCGCGCGGTCTCCTCGTCGTATAATAATTGCATTAATAACGTACGTTCTAATAATAGCGCCGAGTCGTATATTGTAACGAGCAGCCGCGTGTCCACACAATCGCGGCGACTTCAACCTTCGTCCGTATAACGTATCAATATTACGAATAATAATAATTATTATCGTAACCGCGATACACAATAATAATAAAGACGGACACAATATTTTGTATTGTCTTCCCGCCGTCGTCGCAATGACGCAACAACACACACACGAGCGCGCGCGCGCAAATTAATATACGACTAAAATCTATACGTTATTATGCGACGGCATAATGCGTACGCGTAAAGTATAATAATACTCTGCGAGGCAATAATATACCTAACGACGCCGTCGAACCCGTTAACGTAAGTACGCATTGTAATGAATGTCGGACGGTTTTCCGGCTGTCGGATTTCTTGCGCGCGTCCATCAATCATCGCGTGTTTATTTATAACTAGGGCTGAGCACTTGTAGTTTTTTCATATTTTTTTCCGAAACATCGTACAACCATTTGTCAGTGATCAACAAATATGTTTCATAATATCAGGAAGTCGTATTTAAAATTTCAATTTGCATATTTTTGCGCGTTTTGTCATTATCGCATATAAACGCATATTTGAGTACGTATATCAGAAAAATCAAGATCATATTTGGTAATTGTCGATATGATTTTTTAAATTAGCTTGGATAAAAAAGAACTAATTGGTAAATTTTCTGTTTAAAAATGGTATTTTTACTACCGTTTAGAAAATCTTTTTATCTATCCGATAAAATCGAAACGTATATAGGAAGTGAACTATAGTAAATTGCTTGTCATTTTTCAAGAATTTATTATTATTATTAACTTATCGAAATAATACTTATTACAATTTTTTTTTTTTCATATAAATATTAGAATTAGATGAATATTAATAAAATAAAATACATTTTTAGAGCATAATATAAGTGCATATTTCTTGTTTTTTTAGTGCACAAGTGCATGCATATTTTTAGATTTTTAAGTACTAGAAGTCCTCAGCCCTAATTATAACGCACGCGCGTGTACTTAAACACAAACACACACACACACACACACACACACACACACACACACACACACACACACACACACACACACACACACACACATGGGCGCCGACTATTGGGGTGCTGCGGTGCTCAAGCACCCCATGAATCATTCTATGGGGTGCTCTGCACCCCATGAAATAAAAATATAGAGCAATATGTAATTTAATACGTTTATAATTTTTTCGTTGTATAATATTTATGGCAACAATATATTTTGGATGTTTTGATAACTCGTTCCTAACATACGTATATGAAATGAAAATAATTTTATGTATAATAATTAATATGTATTTAAAAATTTTAATATATGAAAAAGGTCATATTAAATAAGGTAACAATTTATGCTGAAAAAAAATTATTATTTATTTAAATTGACATTTATTAATATCTAAGGATTTTAGGCACCCCGTGAAATTTGGGAAACCCGGCGCCCATGCACACACACACACACACACACACACACACCACACACACACACACATATATATATATATATATATATATATATATATATATATATATATATATATATATATATATATGTATAAATAACAAATAGGTACTTGTTGCACGAACTGTGTGAAAAAAAAATTGCACGCTTTTTGTGTGGTGCCGAAGATTTAAGGCATGTGTGTGTGTGTGTGTGTGTGTGTGTGTGTGTGTGTGTGTGTATCCACAAACGAGCCCATTACGCGCACAGTGTTGCAAATAAAAAACGAATCGTACAAACTGTGAAATCGGAGAGAAGACGATCTCAATGACATTAGAGATTTAAATGTTTCACATCAGAGCACTCAATTTCGATGAGTTTTTATCATTTTCTTTTTTTTTTTAATTCGATCGATAAAAATTAAATAATCACGACGGCCAGTATTACGGTTTCTAAACGCGTTCGTGTCGTCCGTTCGTCGAATCGGTCACTATGTTAGATCATAGATTATACGACGTTGTTTAAACATGTTCACTCGTATCCAGTGGCGTATTCAGGGATTTTCCACCGGCAGACACTTTCCGACGCGCCGCCTCTTCTAAAATTTTTCACAAAACACATTCGAATCCACATTTTGAGAATTGGAACCCGCGTCGAACGCGCGCATTTTTTCGCTACCTACACGCGTACTGGTTCATGCCGTATCGCGTGTGCGTATAGTACGTAAGTAGATGTTTGATTTTGAGCGAATGGATGCACGCGTTTACGGTTCGCATCGGAAGTCTAAATCATAAACCGCATGATTTGTAAACGGATTTCTCTGGTCGAAAAATAATTCAAATTTGATGTTGTCGAATGAAAAATACTTTTTGTAATTCTGTAAAAAAAAAAAAAATGTTGAAATTTGCCGTCCTCCAAATGTCACCGCTCTAGGCCCGGGCCTACAGGGCCTGTGCCAAAATACGCCTCTGCTCGTATCTCAATGGAATATTATAATGGAAAAAATAACATTCGATATTTGCATAACGTTAATAAGACACTCGCGGGACACCTAATAAAGTCTTTTACGAATGAAAGTTATTTATAAGGTAAATAAATCACAATGAACTTTTCATTGTTTGTTTTTTTTTTTTTTTAAAGCCCAGTAATCGGAAAGTTGACGATGAATTGGTGCAGTTTACGATGCATGTTTTAAAAAAGAAAAAAATTCCTCTCGATTGAATCTTTTTATTATTATTATTTGTTTTTAGCAAATTGTCGTATATTATATACTGTGGGCCGGAATGTTATATACTTATAGTTATTTTATGATCGATTTCCTGTAGCCGATTTCACGTTAGGGCCCTAACAAACAGAAACGCTAATAGTCGTCTATCTCGTATATTACGTATTTATGTTTATTTTTTATTCGCCCGATAACGTAGTACCTATATAAAGTCAATAAAACTAGACCTTAAACGGAACAACACCCAAAAAACGTATAATACAGTTTATTTTATTATATTGTAACATTATTTATTTTTATTACACAAAATATGGATATGATTCGATGTTTTTTTTCCGTGGAGCGGAGAAAATATCGTTTCTTTTTCCCCTTTGACGTCTTATAAAACGAAACCGGAAAGAGGAATGAAATTGATTACACTCCTCTCCGTATAATAGTTTTTACACCATTGATCGATAGCGAACGATGTCGTAAATATCGGTAACGGAATAATACGTAATACTAAATACGAAGCGAACGCAGTGAAGTGCATTTTGCGCGAACACACGAGCGTTATTATAAAACCGTAGGAACAAAAAGCGTTTTCGTTTCCTGTCTTTTTTTTTTCACTTTAATCTCCGCGCTCGTACGCGTATTATTACTGCTGTTTATACGTCTTTCTTCCTCCTCGTCATCGTCGTCGTCGTCGTAGGCGTCGTTTGCGGAGGTTTTCGTTTCGTTTCGTTTTTTTCCACACGCCCGAGAAGGTCGACCGTAACCCGCGGACCCGGACGATTATGCGCGTCGCGTTCGTTATTACCAGAACAAGGATTTACATGCAAATACATAATTTTACTGTGACTTGAGATAAATTAATTTAGATAAGTGATACATTTTTTTTCAAGGGATATTATTATATTATTATTATTATTATTATTATTTTTGTAAGTTTACACAGCGATCGTAAAAGTGATCCAACGGTTGTTTGCACGGTTGGTGGGAACTATAGAATTTCAGAATTACGTAATGTGGTTTTGTAAAAGCGAGATGCCACGTTTGAGTGCCGGCGAAAATAATGTCCGATAAAACTTTGAAAACCGTCCGACAAATCATAAACAAACAAATTTATCGGACGTGCCTGCGGGTCGTCGTCTGATGCTCATGTTGCACCGCCGAGTTCACGGGGGTTATGTGTAAAGCGCGTGCAAACGACCTAGTGAACGAGTGTTCGTGTAATATTGCAACGTCGTTCAGCCGTCGTCGTGCGGAAAATGCATATAAATAAAAAATCGAACCAAGCCTACACACAATTAAAAATCTTATACCCCCTTATTATAAACTACAGCTCAACACTTCAGATTAAATGCTCACTTCTAATATACACATCGATAATAAGACAATTAATAACATATTATGCATGCCCAATATGAGCAGTCGAATCCCAAACATAAATTACAAAACTACAAACGATACAAAACAAATTTCTCAGAATAGCTCTTAAAGTAGGGTGACCATAAAAATAAAATAAAAATACGGGACTCTAAGTTACTAAAAAAAAAAAAAAAAAACGAAATTCTAATTTTAACTGAACATATTAAAAAAAAAACAAATTAAATGTATGCTGTATAATAGTTTTTAAATACAAATAAAATAAAAATATTAATATGTATAACATGTACACAAAAATCCAAAAAAAAATTATTTTGAAGACGATGGCAGGTAAATTTTTTCTTTTGGTGTTTTTATATACTTTTGTGCTGAACTGATATTTCATCGAATTGTACTTATTTGGTAGACGACGTCACACATCAATAAAATAATATTAATAACATTTTGTACGTTATCGTTATACCATTTGTATTTATAATCGTTGGTTTAACGTTGTCGATAATGATGTGATATTATTAGTTCTCTATTTTCTACCCGCAACAATTATAATAATTGATTATCAAGACAAGAATCTAAAAATAATGCTGATAAGTATAGATTTCAAATATGTTTTAATGAATATTGTGATACAAAAATATCATGGAATTTATAAATTAACAATGAAGAGAAAAACGGGATTAATATGGGACCTACTTGAAAATACGGTACAAAATGCGTCCCGTATAACTTTTGTCGGGACAACGGGACACAAAGTGAAAATACGGGACAATCCCGTATAATACGGGACGTATGGTCACCCTATCTTAAAGCCCCATGGTACACGAGAAACACACAACTCCACAACGACACTGAAATCCCATACCTAACCACATGGATTAATGATCGATTTAACAATAATTTCATTTGAAACTCAACACAACAGAAAGAGATAGCCCTTCACTTCGAAATTGGGAAAAGAACCAAAAACCGCAGACTAAAGCCAAGTCTTCCACAAGATACCTTGTTACCTCCAGAATCATCATCGTCATCTTCACCATCGGTATATCATCAGAACATTGATCTAATAAAACCACTCATAATCTAAGTACATTTTCGTTAAATCAAAACAATTTATAAATTATCTTATACACTTCTATGATAATCTTATACTCTATAGTATTTAAAACAAAAAAATCGTAAAAACAAAGATCATGTTGAAACAATAAAATTTAATAAATAATAATAATAAAAAAAAAAGCCGTTGTGTGGTTTAAAAGAGTTTTTCGGTATTCTATGCGTTATATCATTATATCATATTATTATGGATTTTAACGACGTACAAAAAAAAAAGGTTAAAACGTCATTATGTGTTTCTGTTTCGTTTACGAACAAATTAATGTTTATAATATTATAAATAAAAGGGGCACATAAAACGCAATAAAATTTACAATGTTTACTTTCAGACAGTGATGATAATAATAATACTTAGGCCCGTTCTTACAATGTCCCGTAAAGTGACCGTAATAGTGTCGGTAAAGATTCGGTTACTTAACGGCGACTACTTCCGTTAAGTTTCGGTTACATTAGACCATTCTTACAACCTTCGGTTAACGATCGTATAACTAACTGCCAGTTTTATTATAAGTGATTCCCAAAACATCTGGAATTAACCAAATTTATTGATATACGCATGCGCAATCGTCGAATTTTCGAATTATTAATAAACAGTTGTTATCATATTATATATTATGGTGTTATTGATTCGTTCTTATCTTTTCTTTCTTTTGCGTTTTTTGAAAACGAGTTTCATAAAATGTCCAAAACAACGAAACGTACCCGATGAACCAATTTCTCTTCATTACAGGAAACAACATTGGTTGCTCTAACAGCAAAACTCGCTCTACCGTTTTTTTTTCATGCGAAATTTTTTATAAATTCTTCTTCGTCGAACAATTCCATGTAATTATCCTTCGTACGAAAATTTTTAGTTTTCCGAAGGGCTACATTGAAATTTGTAACATCACTTTCAAAATCGGACAAATCTTCTTCGCCAAGTAACAGAGAATTATGTACAGCCCTAGACAATATTAAATTTACGTTGAAAACTTGAAACACAAAATCGTCGACGAATATTATAGTAAGATGCACGAATGATCCATGGGAAAAAAAGATAATCAAAATTCAAATCAACATTACAGAATATTTCTACTGATAACTTAGCACATAACCGAAAGATTATGGTTTAACGGGAAGATAACCGATAGAATTCTGCCGGTTATCAATCCGACCGTAAAGTAACCATTTAACGGAAACATTACGGACACTAATCACCTAACCGGAGATTGTAAGAACCGACTGTCCGTAAAATATTTGACTAACCGCCGGTTAGCGTTAATCGACACTTTACCGGACATTGTAAGAACCGGCCTAAGAATAATACGTTGTCCCGAGACAAACCTTCTTTTTTTTTTCTTTATCCATAAATAATATCCGTATTTCGAAATGAGATTGTGTTCTCCGACGAGCGACTAACACAATAAAACTCAATTGTGTTTAACAATAATATTGATAACCTCACGAATCCCATTACACGGCATTTACATATTCGGTATTAGGCACCCGCCGCGCATTTTAATGCGTCCTGCAGTATCCATTTCGTTCGGTCGGCGGCTGACGTCATACACCAATAAGTACGACGATAATACGTAATACGAGAGCTGCAGAACCGTCGAAACGAATACGCCCGTGACGAATCGCTATATTTGGGTACGCGCGAGTTTTAAAAACGACAATCGTTCGGACCGGAGATCTCTGGATAGAGAGAGGAAAAAAACGGCGACGACGGTGAATATTTAGAGTCCGATATACAACGGAGTAACAAATACGAATACCGCGAAACCCACGATGATCGATGATCGATTAATCATCGCAGTGCGATTTTCCAGTTCGAATTGAAGCGGCGAGATCTCGATTACGGCCTGAGCACAAGTCGTCCGATTCCCTAGTTCGTCGAGTTAGCTATGAGCACGCAAGTATTGATACGTGCTCCCGATAAGTGAACCGATTACTCGTAGATACATATATACAGGTATATATCGTCGGCGGGTACACGACTATATGAGATATTTGTACGTGTCCGACGACGTTACGTGTTTTGCAATAGTAATGATCGATCGACGACGTGATACAAATGATGATTATTATTTATCACTTACACTTTACAGAGTAGAAAACGCAGCGTTATTCGTAGGTTTTGATTTCGCGACAGTTTTTCGTGTCGGACCGAGTGAACGTATACACCAGGCGGCGTGTCAAACTCTAAGTACCAATAGTGGACCAGATATATTGAAAAGTTTACTATGCGGGCCGCACATAAAAATTTAACAAAAAAAAATATTTTACACCGATTTTTCAATTTTATTCTTGACGTTTACAAATACAGTAGACACAATCAAATTTTAAAAGTTTAAAAAAACAAACATTTAAATAAATCATATTGATTATTTATAAGATAGGTGTTATTTAAACTGCAAAAAAAAAATCCATATTAACAATAATTTTTTTCGGACGATATTTGACATCTCTTTTACCCCGCCGACTTTTCAATTTCGGCAGAAATATTATTTGATATATCAAGCCACTTTTAACACGACATTTAGACGTGTGACGGTTGATCTGGATCTAACGGGTGGTTTATTACTGTTCATCAATGAAAATAGTTGCACACATTGATACGTACTACTCAACATAGAATTGATTTTACGAGCAAATTTATGAGTTCCTACATTTCGTACTGGCGCAAAATTGTAAATTAGAAAGATCAGAACAGAACACAGTATAATAATGTATGTCGAATCCATTTTCTAATAATCTAAGATAGTTGTGACACGGCATTGATATTTAATATTTAATTTTTCCATTATTTTTGGCAGCCGTGGGCCAAAAAAAAAATGAGCCAAGGGCCGCAAGTTTGACATGCCTGGTATACACGATCACTGCGCTCGGACTCCGTTCGAAGGGATCCACTGAAATTTTGACTGGAAAACTCGGTGAAACACGTACGTAAGTCGCCTACACGCCGCGGTCCGTTTGAAATCGAAATTACGTTAAAGCCGGTGCGTTTTCAGAGAGAGAGAGAGAGAGAGAGAGAGAGAGAAAGAGAGCTGCCGTGACGACGAATTACGTTTGAAAGATCGTACGCGGCCCGGGCGACCGGACTCGTGGCCCCGGGTCCGACCGTTGGATCAAATCGCGCGGCGCTCGTAAAGGTCGGGACACACTTGTCATACACGCATCCAATCCGACTCCGATCATGGAGTCGGACGAGTGTCTGAGAGGGAAATGGTTTTGAACTATGAACGGCGTAGTAACCTTTCCGATTTGTGACCGATCTGCACACTCCTACACGACTCCGATTACACATCCGATCACGCTCCAGTCGTGCGGTCTATTCGTTTTCCGACTGCAGGACACGTGTCGATAGTTTGGTTTTCGTCTAGTTTTTCGTAAAATTTTTACTGTGGCTTTAAAAACGACAGCTATAAAACCAGAGGAGCTCATTGAAGAAGTGAGAAAGTATGCAGTACTGTACGACCAAACCATAGAGCAATACCGATTTTTGGGGTTTATTAATATTTCTAAAATAGGTGTCTTGCTCAGACAATGCCTTTTGGAGTTTAACCTCCAACAGGTCGAATGCCAATGTCGTCATCCTAAAATATCGGTAAAACTTTGTCTCGTCGTCCAACAGATGAGGTAACAGTGTTGAAAATTCTCCTTCTATAGACCTATTTTTCCAAGCATCATGAACCCACAATCTGCGTGTTCTTCAAAGCTCTTCGATTTTCTTCTTCTTCTTGTTCTAAACAAAGTGTCACCATGGCTAAATCACAGGTACTAAAATTCGTGAACATTTTGCGAACAGGACTTTTCGCAATAATGTTTGAACCGAGACTGACGAGTTTTATGTGGAGTCAGAAAGCGTGATATGTGTGTGTCCTCTCCTTTCCGATCCCGCACCGATCCGATTTTTGGGGCAATATCGGACCGGAGGCGTGTATGACAAGTGTGTCCCGACCTCAAGTCGTTGTACGTCCGTTTTATCGATCGTCGTTGCCGACGTCGTAAAAAACCCAACACTCTGGTGGTGCAATATGAGAACCGGTCGTTCCGCGCGCGAAACGTCGTGTTACCAGGTCAACGGTTGCAGGCGTCCGTGTGTGCGTACACGCGATTTTAAGTCGCCCGGCTCCGACGGACGGGCGAGGTTTGTGTATACGATTATTATTATTATTATTATTATTATTATTTGCACACGCGGCTCGTTTGCCCACGCGTTTCCGGTACAGTCTCTCGTGTATAATATTATACCCGCGTGTCTGTGTGGCGAGCAAATGAATGGAAGAAATACACACGTAATAAAATACAAGCGTAAATATATAATATATACACGAGTACTGGTTTTTAATAACGTACACGTACGGATAATATTATTATCATGCGTTTTCCTCCGTCGCGTGTGCCAAATAACACGACGTCATTGTTCACCGACGATTTCGGCCGTGTTCGCTTTTTGGGTTTTTTAGTTTTACCGGATCGACACTGCAGCGGTCTTTAATGAGTTTACCTACGCGCGCGTGTGCGGTCCGCGCGTTCCACGTACATAACATTATAATATCGTCGCGGTAATTATTATCGTTATAATAGCCGCGTGTCGTACTCCCGGACGTTTTCAACAGACGTCTTCATCTTACCCGCCGACGGCGGCGGCGCCGACGTATCGTCGCGTACATAAAATACGAATATTATTTCCGAGAACGCGCGACCGCGTCGTCGTGTCCGCCGGTTTTTTTACCTGCGGTATCGAGAACACGCGTGTCGTATATTATAATATCACAGTATACCGGCCGGACGGACGTAAAAACGTGTAGACGGTCTGCAGCGGCGGTTCCGCACGAGTCCCGCGTGTTCGGACCGAGGGGAGATCGACAGATTTTTTTTTCCGACCGCCATATCACTGACCGTGATAATATCGTCGGAACGACGTTGGATCAGTCGATCGAGAGCCGATTCTATATATCGATTATTTTTTTTCGAAATCACCGTCGTTGGCGCGGTTAAAAAGTTCAAAAAATTCAAAATTTTTGAATGATTTTGAGAAAAAAAAAACGTATATTATACGTCTAGTGCTATACAACACTGTATAGACAAATATAATTACGAGAACTATCACCTTGATCGACCCGAAGGAGCTTTAGACCCCTGCAGTAGGTCAATGTTTTTTTTTTCGACTTGAAAACGATTAGACCCGCATTTGATTTCAACACTTTTTCTCTCGTGATCGTGATTACGCCGACTAGATTATTAGTCAGCAACAACCTCCGGTAAAACCTGCCCGTGATGGATGTGTTGTATAATTTTAAGCTCAAAGTAATATATGGTAATCGATGACTAAAAAATATTAACTGGCTCGGTTAAAAGCTAAAAATTAAATTTCGTTCTTCCATCACCGTTTCCATTTCAATCGCTGACTGTACTGATAACATTTTTCGATTTTAACCGACACCTATTCGTTATTATTATTATTTTTTTTTTTCAAAAACTTTATATGAAACAAAAATGGATTTTGAAAATTATTAATAACAGTGATGGACCTAAGGTTTTTATTTTTTGTTTTTTTTTTTGGGGGGGGGGCATTTTTTTACATCAGTACATATTTTTATGAAAACACATACAACAAATATAATTAAATATTAAGTATCAAAACAAAATCAGGAACCTGCATTTTTCGTGAATCGCGGTTATAATTTTTAAGTCGCAGTTATATTTTACACATCTTATGGGCCGTCTGCCCCCCTTAAATCCGCCTCTGATAAATAATGTGTAGTGAAATTTATATGATGAAAAAAAATCATGATATTTAGTACACCTGTATAATTTAAGCATTGCACATATATATATATATATATTTTTTTTTTTTTTTAATGTTAAACTTATTTTTCGTATGTCCTCTCTAACCATCCCCAAAAACCCTCTAAGAAGATTAAAAAGAAAATGGCCAAGAGACGCCCTTGCCTAACGAAAAAAAAAACGGTCTCCATATTATGAACCCACCAAATGAAACAGGAGGTTCTGTTGTTGGGCGGCTGTCCTCCCTCGAGCCAATCAAGTCACCATTATTACTTATTATCATATACTATACAATTTTCTTATTGTACTTTTCTGTATAGATTGTAAATATATATCTTTTATCAAATGAAAAAAAAAAATAAATATATATATAAATATTTAACTCTCGTAGATACTTTTAACGTGGTACGTGATAAACTTAGCACTTATATAAAAGGTATTCAATATTAGTTCGTTGCGGTCCGAAAGCGACTGATTGCAGAAAACGTGACTTTGTTTTTTCCGTTCCGTTTTACGATTCGTAAAAATCGTTTGTCCACGATCAAAAACCGACAAGTCTCATACGACAATAATATCATTATAATATATTACAGTCGTGTATTCCTTTTTTTATTCTCTGCCCGTACGATCGCCTCGCGACGTTCGAGTTTAATATCATATTATTTATCGTATGCATTTAACACGCGCGCGCGCATACGACCCGTAAACCGTATATTTTGACAGAACGTTACGATGACGTCGTGTATACTTTTATTTGTCCGTATAAAATTTAATTAATACGCGTTTCGGTTTATTAAACGCGGGGTCGTTTAATTGAAGTCAGAGCACGGTTTTATATACGATTTTTATTTGATTTTTACGTGGCTACGACGAATAAAAATAAAAATAATCATAATAATAATAATAACAATATCATACCTTGTCGATGATACCTATACCTAAATACTATAGTCCCGTGGAGAAATATTTTTACAACTTTTTTGTTTTTTTTTTATTTACGGACGCGATATTAATATTCGGGAATATAAAATAAATATAAAATATATATTATTACGTATTATACGATACGGACCGAAGAGGTTTATTCTCCGTTCTAAATCATTAAAATCTAATTTTTCGTCGGTTTATTATAATAATATTATAATATTGTATTAACGTGGAAATTGTATGTGGCACGCGATGACTGTTATACACATACACGCACAAACATATCATGTTATGCATACGGGCGGCAGTAAATCGGCAGTTACTACCGATGTCATTACGGCGATACGTCAAAATAATATAAAAAATAAAAAATGTATGGAAAAAAAAACGAGAAAACCGTCGCGCCGGACGACGGAAAATCGTAAAATTTTATTGTGTTTTCATCGTTCCGTTTGGCTCGTCGTCGTCGTCGTCGTTGTTATTAATATTATTATTATTATTGTTGTCATTTAAAACGGCACGACGTTGATAATAATAGTAATGACCGATATAGCGTAATGATTATTACGACTTTTCAACGGACGTGTACCCACACGGTGTGCGGTGGTGGCCCATAAAAAAATTATTAATAATAATACTAATAATAATAATCATGACGATGACGGTGATAATATTATACGACTCGGCCTCTCTCTGGCGGTCGTGACTGAATCGACGGCGAGTCGGGGACGCCGCGGCCCCGCGGTCGAAAGTCGGTGTAGCAACTAAATGGCGCCATGCCGCGCGTCTGCGGGTCGATTTCGCGACGTTCGCAAACCGCTTCGTGTGCAGTGTTGGGAATAGATGACTAATAATTATTTATCTAGATAAAGATAAAGATGATTATAAACATTTTTACCTAGATACAGATAAAGATAATTATGATACATTTTATCTGGATAAAGATAAAAATCAGTACATTTTTATCGAGATAAATTTGAGATAATTTCATGTTTGATTTTGAAAATATTCAGGATATTCATCCTACAGGTATAAGGTAAACAAATAAAAATAAATAATTTAAAACATTTAAAAATACGTGTACTTTTTTAAATAAACTTCATAAAAGATGACAAACCATTCTCTGACTTGAAATTAAAATAATAATACATTTCTGCATTTTTTAACAAATTGTTGCGTATGGCTACTTCACTTGCATGATAGTACATATTATAATCTCCTTTCCTGGGCCTCCACACGAGTTTTTCTCAGTAATCTTTTCGATTAATTTAAAAAAAAATAATAATAATAAAATAATATATTTTAAATTTCCTTTTTTTTTCAAGCCATTTAAATAAATTACCTATCTAGATAGGTACTCATAGATAACTAAAATTTTATCTAGATAAAGATAAAGATAACTGAAAATAAATTTATCTACATAAGATAAAAGATAAATAATTGTTATCGAGATATTTTCCAACATTTTTCGTGTGTGTCGACCTAAGTTGTGTAAAAGAAGTATTCTACCTTCTTTGCGACAGTTATTATAACACTTTACATCATATTAAGTGAGCAGAGCGAGAATTCGGACATTATAGTCTTTCGAGTGGTATGATATATTGTGTTTTTTCCGACGCAAAACTTATTCGTAGTGGTTATCGCGGTAACCACAACTGCCGTGGATCAGGTGACCGAAACGTCTCCGCGTGAAAACGCCGTATGATTTTATGTCCGTGCGTGGCCATTTTGATGGTCCAGCGACACCGTCAAAGTCACTGCGAAATCGACACGACGACGGTCGCGGTAATTGCCGTGTAAAAACTTTAATTCGAAGTATATGGATTACACGCGTATCGTTTCAATATTCGTATAGGAACTCACTCGTCTCGGTTTAATATTCACGTATCAATTTACACGTCTCGTTTTCATACTCGTGCTCCGCTAACTAGGTATCACTAATAATAACGTGGGTACCTCATTCATTACCGGCCGTTTGTACGCAAGCGTGTGTGGGAAGAACGGAAACGCGTACCCCGCGTATTCAAGAACCAATTATGTTTTTTCTACGAGGAAATTCAGAGTTAATAATATTGAAAACACGGGTCATTGTTGATTTCTATGGCGATTCTACCTGTTACACGATAACACGGAGCCCACAATCGTAAACGTACTGAAAAATCACTCACCGAATGTCACGTGACAAAAATCGTTTAAATATCATATACACTTACTTCAAATTTAATAAATCGCAATCCGACGTGGACGTGAAAAAAAATTGCTTTTTATTTATTATTCGATGAAAGAGAAACCGTTCGACCGACGACGGTAAACGCACGGACAGTTATACGATTAATTGTCATCCGAATCCTTGGCCCGATTCGTTTGACACGTCTTGATGATACACACTTATTTTTCAACGTTCATGTGCGTAATATTATCATACCTGCGCTCAACTGTGATTCAGTTCTTCGTACGAATTCGCCGAAGATGACGTAACGAACACGTGACTAAGGTTTTCAACGATATGCGCGGGAGAAAAAAGGCCCCGCGGACGCGTGACGAACCGCGAATCTCACATCCGGATTGATTTTGAGAGAAGGTCAAAACGCGCGATAATCGCAAATTTTAAGACCGTGTTCGTGAATAAATAAACCACAAGTGTATGGCGTTTTAATTTTCTCCGTCCGCTTGCTTGCTCTCGCACTCTCTCTCTCTCTCTCTCTCTCTTATTCGGTCGAGAGCGGTTTCGTCGAGACGTCGTCGGGGCGTTCCAATCTGTGCAATCGTCGTTGCCACACTCGCCGCGGAACGTTTCACGTCGATTCGTCCGACTGTGGTCGTGGTCCGAGTGTGTCTTGCGGAGGAGATGTTTACGTCCGAAACGTCGGAGACGGACGACGACGTTCGTCGCGGAAACGATAGGTCACGTGCGGACGGACCACTGCAATGTGCTATGTAATATACTAATAAATATACTAATCTAGTCATAATCAATCAATAATTTGTTATCAAATAAATATGCTGTATAATGTATGAATTTCCATTGTGTATGTAAACGGACACTCGTGAGATAAGAATAGGCTCTGAAACTGTGTGACCATAAACAGAAGATGTCAACATCGACTATAAAACAGGCCCTGAAATCTGGCCACTAGTCAGACGTATTCAGCTATCCGATTTCAAGCCACATCACGCCACACTACATCAAAATCTTTTGTCTTAAATCGTCAACTGTCGTACCAAATGTTAAAATTATTGTGTTTCATTTTCGTGTTAATAATCAAATCGAATCAATTATATACATCCGATTTATTATTTGGATTCCCGGAGTTCAGCACTGTTGTCGTCGCTACGTACACCGTGTCAACACTCGCTACACTACAAAACGTATGTCGACGAGCGCCGGCGCGTCGAGTCGTCGAATAATCGCCGCCGCCGCCCCGGTCAAATGTCGAATTCGCCGAACTAGTTTTTTTTCATTTTTAGATTCTGAGTGAAGCGAAGGATTATTTTATTTTTTTATTTTTTTATTTTTTCTGTAAACACTTTTTCGTATAGAAATTCTTGTCCAAAAGTTTCGTCCAGCAACTTTTTAGATTCGAAATTGAACTGAGATAGTACTTGAAAGAAGTCATTTTTCCAAAATCTCCATAGTTTTTCCAGTAATCAAGAATAACGATCGAAAAACTGAGTAAAAACGGTAAAATCGGTAAAAATCCGCCGTAAACGAGATTTTCACTGTTCAGATTTTAGGTATTTAGTCATAAATCGAAAAGTATTGAAGCTAGAAACTTGAAAATTTTATCCAATATCAAATACATACTTTTTTATATTGGAAAACATTTTCAGAACAATTATAGCACTTTTGATTTAAATATAGAACTTTTAATTTACCAAATTGTTTGAAAGTTTTTATGTAATATAATTTTAAATATTTGATAAAAAGTTCTGAAAATTTAATATGACCTTACTCATGTACCTACCTAATTATCCTAACAAAAATTAAAAAATCGAGGGTCAGGTTTTTTTTTTATACACACTTTAATAAATTATTATAACTCACCAAAAATTATGCAAAAAACCGTAAAATACGTAAACAGTATTTAAATAATAATATATTATATTACACTGAAGCTTTGCTCAGAATCGTTTTACACTAAAGAAATGAGTCATCATTTCTTTAAAACTTAATACATTCACCACCAATATCTTGTCCGAGAACCGAAGGGACGAAGGACGAACTTGTACCGCCATCATCTCACTTACCAGCTTTTTTAAACGTACAACCCTGACGTCACCCCCTCTTTGCGTCGCCGCGCCGGTCGAAAAAGAGATAATCTCCTGTGCTCGAGCTATGAATAGTGACGACGACGCAACACGATGAAAAACACGTTATCGCGATAATATAATATTTGCTCGAAGGATATCCGCCCTCACTCGAAAGTTGACACCCCGAGGCGACTGCACCCCCATCAACACCCACCAGTCGCCCGCTGTTTGACGTGTTCACGTCAACGGGCCGCGCGAATGGCGTCGACAGTACCGTTCAAAACGTAACGGGCGCGAAACGGCTTGAGATTTCGCAGTGGAACCGCGTCCTTCGCGCGCCGACCGCCTTCGGTCGAGTCTGGTTACGATCGCCGCGCGTGTGTAATCGTGTACGAAACAGTACCGCCTATGTAATATGCGCTTAAACGTATACAGGCTGTTCCACGAAAACGTTATATCCGTTGCGACATATCCGGAGATGGTGAAGATAATGGAATTCCGGTTTTTTTTCTTCTTAAATACACACACTCGTATTTAAATTATTGTAATTTCGCAATTACTTTTTGATGAACTGTTTAGAGAAATAACTTTATATTATTATTTTCAAAACATTTAAATTAGAACATTTTATAGAATAAATTGTTTTGCAAATTTTTGTTTTAAGTTTTAATATTGAAGTAGTGTCACTGGGCACCCCCTTTACTCACGCAACCATGACTTGTAAATATTTTATCAAAATTGCTTATTATTGGAAAAAAAAATGATTACAGATTGTATATAATCTTTTCTTATAAAAAAAAAAAAGATTTTATTCGCATAAGTTTAATGATTTTGATCTTTTTTTTTTTTCTTTTTTAGTAAAATAGTTTTTAAAAATCGTAAATTTTAAAATATTTGAAAAATCAAAATGCTCTGAAAAATAATCTTAATAATTTTTATTTTTATAATTTGTTTTAAAAAATTTATGTATGTTAAAAAATTGTAAACTCGTTACTCTTTTGTTGCACGAGTTATATGAAAAAAAAAACCAAAACAAATTTTGTTTACCTTTGTTGCAATGGAGATTTGTTTTTTTTTTTTTAGTACATGAGACATTGCAAATGGGCGTAAATCTTTGTATGACACCGTGTATTGTGTATACGATACGCCTCGCGCACGCATAACTATAATAACGTGTATTATACGTTTACTTTTTTTCATTTTCATTTTCATCATACGAGAGACCGCAACAGGTCGGCGTGATGGTAATAATTATCGTTTATTAGACTATTTCGTGACGGCCGAATTAGTCTAACGCGCTATTTATTTACACGCCCGAAACGCGTGCGCGCAAGTGATTATCGTTATTAGTGGTTTTTATGGTTTTTTTTTTTTTTTGGTTTTTTTTACCTCCACTCTGTCCACGTCATACAGTATCGTCCGTGTGGTCACACGCGTCGCGTTCGGACGGCCGTTTGAACATTATTACGTTCGTGTAATAAATGCCTACGACTGCACGGAGGTAATTCGACCAATTCCGTATGCCCGCCCGGTAATTATTGTTATTACGACGACGACGTTATCGATCGCTTTTTGTACCGTTACGAATATTCCGCGGCCCGTGCCGTACTACGACGAGGACGGCGCGGCGGGGAGACTGCGGCGGGTTCGCGATCGTATCTATCCGCGCGCTCGATCATAGATCATACCCGGTCGATAAGACCTGCACGTCGGATAGACGTAATTCGTCCCCGCGGCCGGTAAATCAGGTCCGACGACGACGGGCCCGCGTAGATCCCGCACGGACGACGACGGCGAGTCGTGGTACGTGTACCTACCGTGTTCCCACGTGGGACCGGACGAACGTTGCGAAAACGACAACGATCACGGCCGCCGACGTCGCGGCGTATCATTGAAATAACAATAATAACAAAAGCAATAAAATCGTCCGATTGCGTAATCCAGTTGATTGTTTCGAGTCGGTTTTTGTTTTGTCATATCGCCCGACTGTGCAGCACACACCTCGTGTGGGCGTTCTCGCCGCATGTGCCGTTCTCGAAATTATCATTATTATTATTATTATTAATATTATTATTGTTTTATATTCTGAGTGAAGCGAAGAATCTTATGGTTTTACAATGATGTTTATTTTTTTTTTTTATTTATATTTTTTTTTTCTGTAAACACTTTTTCGTATAGAAATGCTTGTCCAAAAGTTTCGTCCAGCAACTTTTTAGATTCGAAATTGAACTGAGATGGTACTTTAGAGAGGTCATTTTTCCAAAATCTCCATAGTTTTTCCAGTAATCAAGAATAACGATCGAAAAACTGAGTAAAAACGGTAAAAATCCGCCGTAAATGAGATTTTCACTGTTCAGATTTTAGGTATTTAGTCATAAATCGAAAAGTTTTGAAGCTAGAAACTTGAACATTTTATCCAATATCAAATATATACTTTTTTATATTGGACAACATTTTCAGAACAATTATAGCACTTTTGACTTAAATATAGAACTTTTAATTTACCAAATTGTTTGAAAGTTTTTATGTAATATAATTTTAAATATTTGACAAAAAGTTCTGAAAATTTAATATGACCTTACTCATGTACCTACCTAATTATCCTAACAAAAATTAAAAAATCGTGAGTCAGGATTTTGTTTTATACACACTTTAATAAATTATTATACGATTTTTTACGATATTGTCTGATTTCTTTTAAGTTTATTTCTAATGACTTATAATTGTTATAACAATTGAAGTTTAAATGAGTTATATCTAATTGAATATTTTATGAGGGTTTAATTACTAAAAAACTCACCAAAAATTATACAAATAACCGTAAAATACGTAAACAGTATTTAAATAATATTATATTATATTACACTGAAGCTTTGCTCAGAATCGTTTTATACTAAAGAAATGAGTCATCATTTCTTTAAAACTTAATACATTCATCACCAATATCTTGTCCGAGGACCAAAGGGACGAAGGACGAACTTGTACCACCATCATCTCACTTACCAGCTTTTTTTTTTTTTTATCATCGTGTATACAAGGTGTTTCATGAGGACGCGACAAGTGGAAAACACTCGTGGAGTAGTCACGTGTTTGTGAAATGAACCCATAACGTATCACGGTACGACGACGTAGTGGTGGGTGGTGCCCGCTCGCCACTCCACAAGAGGGCGTTTTATAACATTGTTATTATTACGACCGTTGTTTATCGCGATACTACGTTTTGACGTTTCCGACACGCGAGTTTAAAATGTTTGGACACCGTACGCCTCCACCCGTCGACCCATATTCACTAGTACGCCACGTGGTCGCGTAACAGCAATGTTTCAAAGACGGACTCGTGTTAATGCGATCACGCGGTGAAGTCCTCGCCGCGGCGGGTAAGTGAATTGAACATCGATCAATGCCCGCGATAAACATCGACGACGGGCACTTACGGTACGCGCTAGGCAGTAGAGTGTTGGAAATTCGTGAATTGACATTTGACACTCGACGAGTGTTGAACGGACCGATAATAATTGGTGTGATAAAAGAACGAGAAAACAATAACAACATAAATTCGAATAAAAATCCAATAAATTAATTCACCCGCTTTTCTAGTGAAGAGTTTTTGTTATTGATTTCAAAACACAGCTTAATATATTATTATGTTTGGGTATACAGAAAAAAAAAAAACAAAAATTAATTTCTATCGTTAAACTTTCTCAAACCCAGGGGTCGCCAACCAGTCGATCGTTTCAGGACCGTCGGTCGATCTTAGTAAATGTTAATTTTACCGATAGATATCGGCGGCCGATCGCTTTCTACCGTTGTATATTAATCTAACATACTATGGTCATCGAAATAGTTTATTATTGCCATTTGTCAGTTAGTCACATACGACGTGTCAGTGGCGGATTTGAGGGGGGGGGGCGACGTGGCGATCGCCCCCCCTAGAATTTTTTTTTGTTACCTGAACTATACTACTATAGATGTACTAAATCGTAAAGCAAGATAAATCATTTTTTCAATAAAATGATTCAGAGTGGAGAATCAGTTTTATATGAAATTTGATTAAAACAGTCGATTTCGTCAAACTCAAATCACAAAAAAAAACAAAAAATCAGTACGTTTTCAGTTACGTCCTTGTTAATTAATAATCCATGATACCGATTCGCCCCCCCCTTAAATAAGCTTCAGATCCACCACTGCGACGTGTCGTAGTATATTCTTAATACAATACGATCGTTTACCGTAACCCAAATTACACCTTATTTAACTTGATTACGTGTAAAAACACAAATAATATCCCTAAAATCTAAATAAGTATAAGTCGGTCCACAGAGATTTCAAATGTGGATCGTAGCTCAGTTTGTTGAAAAAGTTTGGCGACCCCTGCTCTAAACCTAACCAAATCATTTTCTGAGCACGCTTTTTAATAATTGATTATTTCTTTATCGCTGTGTTTGTAAGTAAACGGTGTGAATAGCAGTTGTATCGTTTCCGCTGAAAAAATATAATATTCTTGTTTAAACTGCATAATATTGCTTTTTAGATTTTAAATGAAACCATTGGTTTGAAACTGTCGGTTGAAAAACCGATTAAAAAAACGGGGAAGTTTGCCGTGATTGACACTAAATAAATTTTTGTTATTTAGCCATAATTCGGAAAGCAGTATGCTAAAAACTTAAAATGTTCATCATGTATTAATGGGATATTGTTACATATATTATGAAAGTTAAAAAAAAATATATATACATATCAATATTTGGTTAGATTATAACCTCGTATATTAATGTTTGGGCTAAAAATAGAACTTTGAAAATACACTGTTTTGTTAAAGTTTGTGTTTAATAGTATTTTTAATATTTGACAAAAAGTTCTGAAAACGTAATATGATCATACTCATAGGCATTTAACTGTAACGATATTGAAAATATTTCAAAAATAGTGAAAAACTATAATATATTCGGTTGTTTATCCAACTGAACTTAAAGGTTTTCGAGACATGGGACTCAGCCGTCGTCGTACGACCGTATTTTATTCTTTATTCTCTTCCGCCGGGATCTTCTTTTCTTTTTCCTTCGCATAATCCACGTCCGTCTTGTTGTCACCCGAACCGTAATCCGGATCCACAGATTTCGGCGCCGCCGTAACAGTGACGGATTCGTTTGTTGAGGTGTGGTCCGCGGTACCGTTCGCTTCGTCTACGGCCACCGTCGAAACCGGCCGGTCCGTCACGACATATTTCGTTCCGGCGTCCGTATGTGGCTTTGGCTTATGAGTCAATTTCAAAACGACGTAACATCCCACCAGTAGCTGCGAGACGCTCAAACAAAATACGATTTTTCATTAATCAATTATAAATCCTATAAAACATAGGTGTTATATTATTTAATTCCTACTGCGTACTAAACATATCATGTAAGAAAAAGAAAAAACATATTGCATTTACGTACAGACTCTAATACGTATGTGATAGGTACATTCCGTGCAAGTGCAATACAGTATCGTACATTTTAGACCGAACCGGACTGATACATTTTAACCATTGGCGGGACTGGACCGGACCGATGGTAAAAAATTTAAGCCAAACTGAACCGGACCGTTTCGTTTTTATTGCATTAAAAAAGACTAAAATTATACCGATTTAAACAAAATATGTAAGAATAAGACCGAGCTGTAATTCTACATATATTGTATAACGTGCTAAAATAAACCAGGCTATAGATCGCGATTCTGTCGTTAAAACTTATGTCAAACTGAAATTGAAGGCGGACCGGACCTGACCAAATCATTTTAGATTATTATACACAAAGACCGAAAAGACCGAACCGTGGCCCGGTCTGGTACGGTCTGGATCGATGTAGACCGGACCGTGCAGAGCACTACTACACGGTATCGTTTTGACGTTGGTCGTTGGACGAGATCCGATCGCCGCAAACAGATTAGAAAAAAAAAAGAATCTGAAGACAAAAATAACATAATGGACAGCGTAACTACGTTTTTCGCAGAGATGTAAGCTCGGAAAATCTTTACCGCGTAAATTTACCGGTGAGGTAAATTACCGGTAAATTTACCAATTATTTGTTACTACCTAGTAAATATTTTTAACCGAAAAAATTATCATGTGACACATTAAATTAAACGTTTTAATGAGTTGAATATTCATAGCATATCGGTAGAATGGAATAGTTGATATTATAAAAATTAAAACGTCAAACGTTCTATTTATAACTGGAGAAAAAGACAAATAAAAGACTAGAATTTTGTTTGTTTTTTTTTTATGTTTTGTCAAGGTACCTAATGCATCTGATTTGATTGGTTTACAATTTATTTTATAGGTACATTTTTAATATTCGTATTCATATAAAATAATTTAAAATACTTATACAAAGTCATATGTTAAATATATAACACCGTGAATACCCTGCTATCCAGTTAATTATAATAATAAGCGTTACAGTAATATTATAAGTTTATGAAAAAGAGGAACCGTGGAGTTCCTTGGAGTGTCCCTAATGTGACACACAAAAATTATCGAAATTTACCAAATTTACCAAATTTTCGGTAAATTTAGGTAAAATTTCCAAGGTAAATTACCAAAAAAAAAATTTACGTAAATCTCACATCACTAGTCATTCGTTTGAATTGACTATACTAGGCAGGTACTATAGGTCAAGTCAGGTACTAGATAGGTACTCACAAGCGCAAACTCAACCACCTGAGTCAGCTTTATTCTCATCGTATGCCGTACAACAGGTGTTCTACGTACGCGTACGAAATCGGCGTCGGTCCTTTCCGTTCGCGTACACGTCGCACGCCGCGGCTTTTACCGTCGTGAAAACCGCAAATTAATAATATTTCGCGTTTCCGCTCGCTGGTCACACGCCTGTCGGCCGGATTTCGATTACGTGTAAATACAAAACTTGCGGTGCGCGTTAGTTAGTCGCGGTAGTCGGGGAACGATTTACCTCACGGTAACGAGCCAAAGGCAATTATTTGTTATCAATCATCACGTCACGTTATCGTAGCGGTTCGCTGTTGACGCGGCGTGTTTGTAAAGCTGCGTTTGTATTGTGAAGTCGTTAACTGTGTATTGTAATACGTGTGTTTTCGATGCCGGAAACGTAGTTTTGCTCGAGTGCGCGTGCGTTCGCGTCTATGTGTGTGTGTGTGTGTGTGTGTGTGTGTGTATTAGCTATGATTTATTTGAAAAACGTACGCGTTAGATAATATCGTTGTTTCGTTCAATTTGTACGAATGAATATCAAAAGTTCGATAAATCAAAAACACATTTGGTAAAAACGAAAAGTTTAAATTATTTCAAAATTTAATTCGTTATAAAAATTTAAAAACGCAAAAGTATCGCACACTCTGCGACCGAGTCGGAGGCCGCGTTTCGCGTAAGCACGTGCGCCTGTAAACGTGCGTCGGATGTTCTACGTGGATTAGTATAAACCAGTGGTTTTCAAACTTTTTTTGACCACGGCACACTTCGCCCTTCACAAAATTTCCATGGCACACTATGACCTCTAATTTTAATACAGTGAAACCTCTGAATTCCGGACACTCTCGGTAGCCGGGATGTTGTCCGTTATTTAGAGGTGTCCGCTGTTCAGAGGGAATAACAAAGCTAGAGAATTTTCATGTTCCTATCCACATAAAAACGTCCGCTAATCGGAGGCGTCCGGTATTCAGAAGTGTCCGTTAAGGGAGTTTTCACTGTATTCTAAAAAATTACATTACCGATACATTTTTTTAGGGTGCAATTATCATGTAAGATAACTTTTCTTAGTCGCTTTCTTACTGCAAACCTTCGATTTATCAGTATACGCTTAAATATTGCGGGTTCACGACAGTCGAACGCGTCCATTTTCGTACATTTTAAACTTATTCAATTCGATCGGTCATTTATGCAAAAAAAAAAAAAAAAAAAGGTTCAAAAAACCGCGGCACCCAGTTTGAAAACCACTGATATAAACATAAGATTTCGTTGTTTTCGCCGAAAGTCTTATAAAATGTAACCGCCTGCCTGCATAAGCGGTCTCGGGCCAATAACTCGAAACGCATGTCGTCGCGTTGTCACGCATACCATACCAATGGCGATTTTCGCCGCAAAGTCTGCCGACCACTGTACGGGTCCCGTGATTTGGAACGTTCTGGTATTTTCCCGTCGCGATCGACGAGAGCACGTCGTGCACACGCGAGTACGCGCTAAATTCGCATGCGTACATTCACTGTAGGTACGGATTTATAACTGTACGAAATGTCGACGATATAAACCGGCGACGCGTGATCGTCGTCGTTAATGAGCGAGCCCTCGGATAGTTTTGCCAATTCTAATTCTGCCGAAATATACCCGTCACGTTTCCAGTCCGATGTGTGCCTGGAGAGCATGGGTCGGGAACGTTTTCGCGAGAAAACAACGGATAAGGCTAACGACCGTTCGGACGCGGTTTTCTCGGCACGGCACGGCTACAGACGACCGTGCGCAGCGTCGACGGACGCGATAAAAAAAAACCGGCGACGACAACAATCGGCACACTTGTTGCTCGGCGCACAATCGGCATGGCACTTATCATTTCACCTTAACGCACCGCCGCCGCCGTACAATATCACATATTATTATTATTATTATTATTATTATCATTATCGTTGTCGTTATAATATTGTGTGCGACGACGCCGCCGCCCTGGTCTCCGTCTCTCGTCCGTCGTCGTTACAATATAATGTTACCAACGCGTCGCCGTGGTCGTTTGCGCTCGCGCCTCAATGGCCCGTGAACAATATCATAAGAGATGATAATAAATGATAAGAAAAATAATAATCATATAATATACCGTTTAATACGACCGTGATAAAATAACGCGTTTAATATGACGTGTGCGTACGGCCACGGTACTTTGCACACACACACACACACACACACACACACACACACACACACACACACACACACACACACACACACACACACACACACACACACACACACACACACACACACACACACACACACACACACACACACACACACACCTATACTCGTATAGACATAACACAGGGTGTCTGCAAAACGTATGTATACCTGTTCGGAAATACCTTCGCGCCAAGATCGTTTGTGAGTTACTTATTTTATTTTTTCAAATTCTGTCGGTATAAAAAGGGTTCGAGGGTTCTGTTTCCATCCATAGGTTGTAATCCGACTGTAAAAAGCGTTTTGAGCACCGATAAACGAATATTGATAGTTAGAATGTTCAAATAATATTAGTGAAAACAAAAATATATCCCGATCAACCGTTTCATATCGGTCGTATCCGAAATCCGCACGTTTTAGGTTCGGCGCAAAACCACACATAATTACTGAGTTAAAACAATATAAGTTTTTTTTTTTTTTGATTTTGAACTATCCAAAAACAGTGTACTTATTTCGATGTCTACTGGAAAATATACCACGATTGTTTTATTTGATTAATGAACATGTATAATATCTCGTTTAAAATTAACGCGGTATTTTATTTTTATCATTATTTTTGTTAGATTAGTAAAAGTATTGGAAAAATTAAAATTTTTTTTTCTTAAGTTTTTTTTTTTTTGTATAGCGTCATACTTTAGTGTCGTATCGAATCATAAGTCCATCTGTTTTAATGATTTATTAGTGAAAGAAACTTTGGCGTTATGAGTGTACACCGAGCCGTCATAGTTTTGCGGTTTTAAGGTCGTCGTCGACCTTTCCGCGGTCCAAGCGAAAAGTCGGCGGATTTCGAACGCGCGTCGATCGATGTACGATTTTGCGAAACTCCGCAAAAAGGAACACCCTGTACACAGTGTAAGCGCGTCCGCGTTATTACAACATATACAGGCCGGACGGCGAGTTAACACACACACACACACACACACACACACACACACACACACACACACACACACACACACACACACACACACACACACACACACACACACACACACACACACACACACACACACACACACACACACACACACACACACACACACACACACACACACACACACACACACACACACACACACACACACACACACACACACACACACACACCACACACACACACACACACACACACACACACACACACACACACACACACACACACACACACACACACACACACACACACACACACACACACACACACACACACACACACACACACACAGACAACGCGTGTACACGAGAAGAAGAACGCGACAATAACAATATATTATTATAATACGTCCGTCGGACGGCGGCGTGGCTATTATACGCGGGTAAGGGGCCGTAATAACCGGCGGTAGACGCAGGGTGTCGTATCGTTTGTATTCTTCGCGGACGACTTTGCGCACGACGGGGTCGACGCGGCGGATCCGCGCGCGCGCGCTCGTTTGGCAGCACAATGGCCCGGGCAAAGCACACGCGATCGCTCGTAATAACGTGGCATTATAATGACGTACGTATTATGTTGTATCGTACCCATATGTAGCAGCGAACGGTACGATACGATTTCGATATCGTCACGCGGTGATGCTGCGACGAGTTCGTCTGAACCGAGGACGGTAGACGACGACGACGACGACGACCGCGGCACGACATCTACGTCTATTGTACGATCGCTGTCATTGATCTATTAACGTGTTACGGTAGAAAATCGATTGACCTCCATCGGTCACTAACCGTCACTCTCTGTTATCCGTCTTCGCGGTGGGCAAAAACAAAAAAAAAAAAACAAAAAAAAAACGCAGGTCTTACTTCTCCGTGAAATACGGAACGTTTTCGGTCAAAAAACGCGAGCCTCGAAGAAACAAACGTTTGATGAACGATTTTTCGTTAAAATTCTAACTTTTAACGCGAATCGAAATAAATCCTGACTAAAGATTTTCATAAACGTTTCAATACTCTTAGTTGAGCATATAATATAACAAGATAATATGTTATTACGAACTTTTAGGTCCGTATATCAAATGTTCAACAATTGTTTTGGATAAAAACTTCCGAAAACGAGATATTTTCAATAAACGTATCCCAAAAATGTAAAAAGTATTAAAAAATGTTGCCAAATCGGTATACTAAGTGTCATGTTGATCATTGGTCCTTTGTAAATATTACTCGATAAGGCGTTATTTTAAATTGATGTATTCATTATTTTCCTTTCACAATAGGTAATGTATTTTCCGCATAAAATTAACTTATTATAAATTGATTAGTTATATTACTAAAAATGTCGACTGCAGTCACGAGCTAGACATTTTGTAAAAGGTAACATCTTTGATTGCAGTCTATTTTTATAAAACGGTTAATCAAGAATGGGAACAAAACTACTTTACCGGAAACACTTTTTTTTTCAATTTTGTTTTGATCCCCAAGTAAATGAACGATTTAAAAATGATGGTGCAAAAAAAAATTTGCGGAAATCATTGGTTTTTAAGTTATGCCACTTTGAAATTTACGAATTTGAAGCATTAGAATGCAATTTCGTAAATTCTACTCGTGTTCTAATGGAACAATGTATGGCTATTGACACATGTGTCATAGGTTCAAATTCTCTACCTGATCAATCATTTTTTTGCACTTTTAAAAAAAAAATTTTGTGGTTTTGAAATGTTTTTCATGTAGTTTATGGCCGTGTTTCAGCACTCGTCGCTACGCTCCTCGGTTAGGACTATATATATCCCTCGACTTGTTGTGAAAAACCACCTCAGGTAGGTAACCACACCGGGAAATTTCCACAATCATCTTATCTACCGGCTAGTTATCTAAATTAAAATGTTTTTGAAATAATGATTAAGCAATAAATTGAATGGTAATGGAACGAGATTACAAGCTTTGTTAGTTTATAGTTATTACAAGCTTTTAAGATGTCGCAGAGTACACAGCTTTTAAATTTATTCGATTTAAAACGATTCGACCAAGATGAAAATGGCCTTGGTTTAATAAAAAAACTTATGGATTACGGATTATTTCCTAAAGAAAAAAAGTGTATTCGAGGGCATACTAATTGAATATAAATATACTATACAGGTATAAGAATACGTAAATTTCAAAGTGGCCTAACTTGAAAACTAATGATTTCCGCAAATTTTTTTTTGCACCGTCATTTTTAAATCGTTCATTTACTTGGGGATCAAAAAAAAAAAATTGAAAAAAAAAAGGGTGTCCGGTAAAGTAGTTTTATACCCAAGAATGGAGCAGATAAGGCAATCGTTATGGATGTCAATTTTTTATCGCTTTACTCTCTGTGATTTTTTTTTGTTGCTTTTTTTATATTCTAAATTTAGCGAAAAATCTATTTGTTTTACAATGATGTTTATTTTTTCTAACATTTTTTCTGTATACACTTTTTGGTGCACCTAACTTTGTCCTAGTGTTTTATTTTGCGTCTCAATAGTTCAAAAATTATACTCATCAATGATACTACAATTATACAGGTAATTTTTCTCGATTATCGAAAGTATTTCCAGGCATGAGAAAAACTGTAGGAAAACCAATGGAAAACTGTAAAATATCCCGTAAAAGACCCTTTCGATAACGCAATTCAATAAGTCATAAAATCAAAAGTAATCAAAATAAAAACTCGACACTGTCGCCTTTGCAAGGGTTGCTTTCGAGGACGTCAATTCGAATAAAATATTGCCGTGATGAACATAAGCGATCTTGTCTATCGATCTGCGCGGCGTATTTTAACGTGACGTTGTCGGTGTAGACTGCGAGTCGGCCAAACGAAATCGCACGACAGTCACTTTTGCAATATTCCGATGACGAAAAGTTGACCTTTTTCTCGTACACTTTTACAGCTGCAGTGACCGTATACGGCGGCGGGCGGGTGACGTAACTCGGTCGGGTTTTTTTTTCAAATGTAAACTCTTACCCGCGTCGTCGTCGTGCGTTTTCGATCGGTGCGAAAAGAATCCCCGTACTGGTTTATACCGGGTGCGTCGTAACGCTGGGCCCGAAACGGATCACGGGGTCTCACCCGCATGCCGAACGCCATTAATAGCCGTACCGGTATGGAAAAAAAATTATTAATAAAAATAATTATGACGACGGTTTGTAAAAGTTATCGCAGAGGCGCGTCGTCGGAGCGACTTTGGTTTTGACGGTGTGGCCGTCGTCGTCGTCATACGGATAATTTTACTCTCTCTCGCACGCGCTGTGAACGCATAACAATATGAAATAAAACGCGTACGTATACACCCGTGATGACCGTTACGACATTATTATTATTATTAAACGCGTTCGGGCCGACCGGAAATGGGTGGCGGCGAATTTTCGGCATACCTACACCTGCAGCGGAACGCGTACCGACGATATTGTAATATTATTATTATTATTATTATTATTATTATCGTCTATCTATACATGGGTAGGTTTGCCCGTTTGCCCGTGTAGTGTTTGCATACACCGCGTACGACTGCCGCCGAGTCTTTCACTTTCAACGACTCGACGCCGCGCCGCCGCGTGCATTAATCATTTCCTTTGGATCGCCGCGGTCTTATCCGGCTCTAACGAGCTCCTATCGTTTGCCCGACACTCTTTCCGACGCCCCGCCTCCACCCTCCACACCTAAGTCAAACGTTTGTGTGATTTTTTTTTTTCGTTTTCGAAATCGACCTCCTCCTGCCACGATAACGCGTTATATTATGCGTTACCCACGTCGTACCGGCTACCGTTCACGCGGGATTTAGCGGCTGATTTCGTCGTGTTTATATATATATAAACTTCATATATAGAGAACAATAGAGCATATTTAATGTAAATACATTTTTAAATTCCTTAGTATTTCGTAAAATAAAACCCAGCATTTAAAAAAAATTTATTTATAATCGTATTTGTGTTAATAGAGAAAGATAAATTATTATTAAAGAGAACACCCAAATCTTTAACCTTTTCAACCTCTGTTAATATTGATATAGTTAAAAATTATAGGAAATTTTTTTTTAGTGAAAGAGAGATAGCGTTGCGTTTATCGATATTAATTGGTAATTTATTTTGTTCACACCAAAAACTAAACTTATTTAAATCGGCTTGAAGATTAAATGCGTCATCTTGGTTTTTAATAGTAGAATAAAATTTGGTGTCATCGGCAAACATTAACACATTGACTGTAGAATCAGGAGCAGATGGTAAATCGTTTACGAACAAATTAAATAGTAATGGCCCTAAGTGCGAGCCCTGGGGTACTCCGGAACTTACAAAATCATGGTGATGAATTTCATCTCAGTAAAAAAAGTTCGTTCCGACATTGTATAGTTATATAAAAAACAAAATATTGATGCCAACGAGGCTTTGCCGAAAATACGTGCACACAGATGCGGCATAGCGGATTAGCACAAGCCGCGCGGCTTTCTTTCGGTGTAGACCGCGGCGGCGCATTCGAATTGCGTCCCTAAATTATATTTTGTCCGAGTTGCGTCCGTGGTTTTTTCACGACACATCCGAGTTGCGTCCGCGGTTTTCTCGCAACATGTACGAATTGCGTCCACAGGTTAATAAACTCATATAGATAATCTCAATTATCGATATCTTATCTGTAAATACTACCTTACAATATTTACTGTTGGAAATTAATTTTGTTCATGTAAGCATCAGTTACACTTCGACATTCCAGGTTCGACAAATTATCGTATTTTTATATATTTTTATTTATACAATGGAAGATCTTGAAATAATTAAAATGTTTAATGAAAAAAATTAATTATTATAATATTGTATTAATGGATACAAATTTTCTTTTCAACAACTTTTAAATGATAATGTTCAGAGTAGGTCTTGTTCAAAACGCTTATGCAAGTGTTCTTTTAAAATGAACGAAAATGACGAAATAATTTTTAGTGCTTTCCTCAGTCTGTAAAAGTGGGACGGGAAATATGTTTAACCCATTATGTCCTTGCGCATCCATATGGTAACGCAAAAAATAATTTATAAAAATATAAAATTATATCTCCTCATAATCCTAGCGTTACCATATGGTCACATCAAATTGTAAGTAATTGAGTCAAAAAATCAAAAAAATTTGCTAAGTTTTTTATTAAATTGGTTATTTTTAGTAACTATATAAAAAAAAAAAACAACAAATATTTAAAAAAAATAACTTCGGACTTAATGGGTTAATATTCACCAATTAATCAATTATTAACCGGGACGCAACTCGTACATGTCGCAAGAAAATCGCGGACGCAACTCGGATGTGTCGTGCAAAAACAACGGACGCAACTCGGATATCGCGATTTATATTTTTGTATTCTGGGACGCAATTCGTATGCAGCCGACCGCGGGCGTGCCAGACCGATGGGAAATTTTGACGCGCGGCAGCATTCAAAAAAGCAGCAGAAAACAAATTTGTGACGTCATATTCATGCCGCGCTGTCATGCCGAGCGGCAAAATCTAAGCAGCTTCGTCTGGACGCGCCTTCAAATCGTATCACGGTAATCGTCGCGTGTTTCCGGTTCGTCTCGTGTGCAAAATACACCGGCAGTGTGTCATAGTATAATATTATTATAATATCACACGCGTCGTCATACCTTCGTCGTCAGACGCGTGCGGCCGGTTGTTTCGCAACGAGGCTCGTCGTCCGCGGTCCACGTGGGCGTCGCGATTACGACGCGGTCTCCGCGTACGAGACGTCTCTCGGTTCGACGCCGCGCCGACGATATAATACGCACTTACCCCGTCTGGACGCGTGAATCGTTCGTTGGTGAAATGGGTGTGAAGTTACGAATTTTTTTAGAAAACGGTTTTTTTTTTCTTCTCTTACTGTATTTAATCGGATCGGCTGTTGTGTCGGATCGGGCAGTAGCTTAATGTGTGCGCTCGATAATTTCAAAACATGCACATAAACGCGAAGTAGACAATATTTCAAGTACTTAGAACATGATAAACTAATCGAAATTTTGAAAAAACTCACCCTACTAATGAAAAGCACATAGAATTAAAAATACGATTTAGTTTGTTTTATAAAAAAACAGAAGGTGTTTTCTTATTGACGATTTGTTATCATTGTTATATTTATGTCACATGAAAAAATAAAAACGAATTATCTAAACTTAAAAAAAAAAAAAAACATAAATAGGTACATCATACATATTTATTAGTTTCTAAATCTATTCTTTTGAATGTTATCTAGACTTTTCTAAAAATATGTTTGAAATTTGAATAGCTTAGAAATGCAAAAATATGCAAAAATAATATTTATCATACAGTTATTATACTATGGCAGTTATTTTATTATAGCAGTACAATGTTATGCAATTTAGTCAAAGTCGGAAAATAAGTTGCTGTTTTACTATTTGTACATTTTAGAAGCAATAATAAAATATCACTAGTAAATACACTAATTTAATTATTACAGGCAACTTATTAACGATATAATAATAATTTGCCATAGTTACACCAGCATATTATATCCATATTCATGTAATATCTATGTATTAATACATAGATTCATTATTATCATTATTATTATTATTATTTTTTTTTTTTTTTTTTTTTTTTTTTTTATGGTCAGCCTCTATGTCAATAATTTTTTACCGTCCGGGGGCCGTCATTTAGGGATACATGTTTTATGCATTTCAAGTTTACAGAGACGGATGAGCGGTGAAAGTAAAATATTGTTATTTGTTTATGGATATTTCTCTTATCCTAAACTTTGAGCGTTATACCTGTCTCTTGTATCTTCGATCAAATATTTACCAGCGTATATTATACCTACTTTTTAAACTCAACATCTTATGCAGCCAATAAAATCGCGATTTTTTTCAAAGGACCGTGGTCGGTTGCATCTGAGCTTGAATCATAATTGACTTTTAATCATTATTTACTGTGGACCGTATCATTTTTGCAAGCGTCAAGAAGTAATATCAACAAATATCAGGGTTGGAAAAAACACGGGTTTTATTGAAAAAACTCAACCCGGTCGGGGATTTCCCAATAAAACCCCAAAAAACTCAAAATCCCGTTGGGTTTAATTGATGTTGTGTAACTGGGTGGTTTTATCGGGTTTTCGAGAAAAAGCCCACGGGGTTTTCCTAAAAAAAACCCATCTGAATTTTTTTTTTCACCTACTTGTAGTCAACTAACGAACAAATATGTATTTCTTTTTTTCTCGTATGGGCTATCCGCTATAGGTACACTTTCAAAAAAAATAAGGCACATTTCTAAAACTCACTTTATATTATAAAAAAAAAAAAAAAAAAAACAGGATACAGGAGTTGGGTGAGATACATGAGATGTATTGATAGATTAGGCATTATAAGATAGATTAGGACATTATTTTATATCATAAAAAAAATAAACGATTCTGAACAAAGATGAATTGTCAGTGAATAATATGTTAATAGTAAATCGTTATTTAACGCTTGAATTTTTGGAAAAATTACAGTTTCAGACGACCGTTAAAATTTTTTCATTGAACCGATTGTGAGATTTTTTATACTTTTTGCAAGAAAAACTTATGAACAACCTTGTATTAAATTTTCATTCCTTAACTTTGAATAGAAATTTTTTTATACATTTTCAACTACGAAATAATGTGTGATTTCGACAAATTTTGTCAATTTTTGAACTTTAACTGCTTATAAAAAAAATTGTGCCTATTTATTCGAATAATTTTTGAATCACTCTTAGATCAACTTATTTAAAACCTTCTATTAAATTTTCAAGCGATTTGGTAGGGCCAAAAATCTAAGAAAAATCGAATATTTCAAATGCCTATAAATAGCTAAAAAATAAACGAAATAGTTTGAAAATACAACTATGTAAAGAAAATGCAAATTTAAACATATTGTGAAAGTTTCAAGTTTCTACGACTTATACTTTTTGAATAAGAACAAATATCAAAAATCAATGAAGCCTAAATTGTTATTTTACGCGATCATGTGAAAAAATTGTAATTTCAAACACTCATAAAATTTTTTTGTCTGAATCCGGTAGAGTTTTTTTTGCAGATAATTGAAGAAAAACTAATGAAAAACCTTGTACCAAATTTTCAAAACTTAGTTATAAAAGAAAAAAATTTTACGATTTTTCAACAACAAAATTATTTGCAAATTTTCGCAATTTTTACATATTTCGTATAAATTGGAACTTTGAGCACTTATAAAAAAAAATTGTGACTTACGATTTTGGATTTTTTTTTATCAGTTATGGAACAACTTATAAGAAACCTTGTATCAAATTTTCAAGATTTTCTGGCAAAAAAAAAAATTTTATCGTTATTTTAAAAAAAAATACTTAAAAAAATTGAAAATTTCAATTGTCTATAATTAGCTCAATAAAAGTCAATATACTTTGAAAATTTAACCGTGTATAGAGAACGCTAATCTAAACATTTGGTGAAAATTTCAAGTATTTACATCGATTAGTTTTTGAGTTATAGCAAAATAAAAAATTTGATTTTGTCGAAAACTGGTTTTGCGTAAAATATACCGTTTTTCCCTCATTTTTTAAGGGTTTTTCCCGGCGCGTTAAAAAAATATTGAAAATTTTTAACTTTTGACCCCCCAAAGTACCAACTAGATTCACTTTCCTGTCAGAAAAGTTGCTCTATAAGGCAATCGAAGCATTTTTACTGCCCCAAATCGTGTCGACAGACACAAAAATAAATAAATAAATAAATAAAAAAAAAAAAAAAAAAAAAAAAAAACACATCATTGTGAAATCAATACATTCTTCACTCCGTTCAGAATCTAATATACATAAATTAAATTTACCCATGACAAAGCTGTGTTTTTCAATGGATTTTTTAAAAATTGAGTGGGTTTAACCCAGAAAATCAGCCTGAGATTTTTCGGGTTGGGCTTTTTCGTGCCAACCCTTATATATAATATATTAACGTAAAATAAATACTTTTACTGCAACGAGCGATTGCATTCCAGGGTTATTTTCTCCCTTTGCACCGTTCCGACTTCTGGCTCGAAGGATGACGACGACGAGCGGTTGTAATGCATACGCACGTTGCTCCTGGTCGCGACCGGTCGGCGGAAACTCGTATTCACAGGCCGTCGTCATCTACCAGCGGTGACCATCGTGACGCGCGATCAACGATTCGATCCTGCCAATGGTCGGTGCATTACACACCAGGATTGAATACACTCTCATAATATGATTCGTCGTACTTCCACTCGTTTTAAGATACGGAACGATGTTTTATTCTTAATCGAAGGAATTCAATTAGCAACAAATTAATTATTCAGCCGCACGATAGTGATTTCATCATGCTGCAGAGAGATTTTTCAAACACGCAGTTACTCGATGTCTCGCTCGGTTATTGTTTTTTTTCTTTTCTTTTCTTTTCTTTTTTAATTTATCCGTCATAATGATTAGCGATCTGTTTCTTTAAGGTAACTCGTGACACGCCGCTCGTGAACTAATCGCCAAACACGTTTCGCGTGTTTCTGTAACAACTCACTATTTAATTTATCGCTGATATCAATGCATTTGTAGATATTATATAGGTTAAATTTTAACTTTTGTCGTTTCATTCGATCACGATGATCCGTACACGTATCGAGGATTATATTTACTTATTTAGATTATTTATTATACGATTCATTAACAAAAACGTCATTTACATTCGGTGAAATAAAATCAAACGTACGTTTTGAAAACGCGTTGGCGAATCGAATATTATGCAGACGATCGCTCGCAATCGACACAAAATGTTTAGCGTAGTCGACGACGACGACGACGATAAAAACAATTACAACGATGACACGGGTAAAAAAATTGTAAAGTCGACGTCTTGATATTTATTTCGATTTATGCGATTTGTCGCATCCCGCGGTGTTCATCTGGCACACAGGGACCATCGCGATCGTTGTGCGACATGTCCAGTGGCGTATTTACGGGAGGGTCCCCCGGGTCTCGACCCCCCCCCAGAAGAAAACAAAATTAAATTTACGTCTGAAATGAAATGTACTATAAAGTAACATAATAATTATATTTACAAGATTCCAGACTCAAATACAAAATATTTTATAAAATTGTATTTAGAAGTCATAAATGAATTATTATAGGTGAGAATAGAGGAAGAGAATATTCTTTTATTACCTATATTATTATGTATTTATATATACATATTTATATTATGTTATAATTTGTAATTCAGCGATAATGGCGAAGAGGGTTACTCAGAATATAAAAAATATTTTTTGGACACCCCCAGAAAAAATTTGAAAATACGCCACTGGACATGGCACTATACAATAGTCTTCTTTTTCTCGCGATTTCTGTTTTCGCGAATTTTCGCACCGTCGACGCGACGCATTTTATTATCAAACGGCCGACCCGTACGAGTATGTGCGTATAATATTACACACGACGCGCATGCATAATAATAATCTCTCTTTGTGCGGATTTTTTTTTTTTTCACTTAATTGCGTAAATTTAAAATACGAACAGCAGAAATTAGCCAACGACAACAACAACAATAACGATAATAATAATATAATAGTCTGCCCGTTGACCATAACGAGGCAAAACAACTATTGCCAGGTCCTTCTAAACGGGCCGTACGTACGTACCTATCTCGTGTTTCGAATCGCACAACACTCGCGAATTACGTCATGCAGAGTTAACGTTTGACGTGCGCCACGGCGTTGATTGCCATTATCATTATTATTATCATTATTATTATCATTATTATTATTATTATTATTATTATTATTATTACCATTACTATTAATAATTATTTTTTATGCAGTGCGGTTTCCGCGAATCCGCCCGTCCGGCGTCTAAGGTCCGACTAGGTGACGCGGCTTCACGGCGACGACGCACACACGTTTACGTCGCGTTATGCTCGTGTACGCGTGACATTAACAATGATATTCGCTGACCGACAGCTCGGGTCGTACGGTCTCACCGATAAATTAATAAAATCGTGGGCGCCGCACAATTTACGGTGGAGGTAACGTCGAGGAGGGAGGGGATGATTCTTTACGAATCCTCGCGTTGACGTACTTACGTACACACACACACACACACACACACACACACACACGCGTGCACGCTGATTTTAGGTCTCTTGAGAAGCCGAACATAATATCGTATGTGTGTAGGAATCCTTTTATGCTCGTCGTGTCCATCCGTCCTTACAATTCGCTGTCGTCGTTACCGACGTCGAAATATTGATAAAATCAGTTGTCAACGTGATTGATTTATTAGTCGGTACACGTACATTCTTCCGATTCCATAACTACTATTGATGTGATCGTATTGATATGGGCAGAGAAAAAAAAATGTATTTTATTTTATTTTTTTATTATTATTATTATTATTATTATTATTATTTTGATTATATTATAATATTTGTAAAATACGAATAGTTGTTTATGATTATTATAAGTGTTGTTGTTATTGTTGTTGTTGTTGTAATTTTATTAAATTATACAATACGTCATGAATCGTATTGATTCTTCAATCGTCAATAAAAGACAACGTTAAATTGACTTCGATAATATTCGGATAAATAACTCGTCTAAGTATACTATATAGCGGCAACCCACAGGAATAATAAAGTGGCGTTTTCAAAAAAAAATTTTTTTTTGTTTTTTAATTCGAGTATTACGGTACAAGACCGTAGAAAGTAATATAACTAGTTGATTATTTTACGAGTAAACAACTCGATTATTCAAGACATATACGCATGTTACTTATTTTCATAATACCTATCGATTTGACACATGCGACATCTTACAATTAGCATGAGTTAGATTTTGAATTTGTTTTTTCCTATAAATCTGTCGCTTGACAGACTCTGAGGAAGTTTTGTAACCTTACCGCGTACTCGTATACGTTATAGGTATTTACTGTAACGACGGTTACAGGAAAAAAGGGCGTAAACGACATTTTCGTAATTTTGCTGCAGGGAAGCCAAAATAAAAATTCAATACATTTTTTTGTCCTATTCTATCTAAATATCACTTACAAGTGTAATTCTTGTATCAACCTATTAATTTATTATGTTTTTAAGGTATTTAACTTACGACTATAAAAAGTACCCGTAATTACGGTAAAAATTAGCTTATCAACGATAATACGGCGCTTACGCCCGTCATTGTTTCTCAAATTACCTGGTCTTATTTAATAGTCGTTTGCGCCTGAGAAAAATCGTTTACGCCTGACAGCGACTACGCACCTGATACAGGATGGCGATTACGCTAAATATTTAATAAACATCGATAATTATTCGTAAAAAAAATATCGTATCGATACAATCATTGACTCTATCGGTAAAGAATCGTGGCGTTTACGCCAAAATCCTATTGAATCACTTTCGGTCGAAATGTCGTTTACGCCCTTTTTCACTGTAACCGTCGTCGATATGACATCGAAATCCCGCGGGTCCCGAAAACAGAAAACCCTAACGGGGCTTTTCCCTCGAATCCGCGCCGGCGAGTGCCTATACCAGGGGTGGCGAACCTATGGCACGCGAGCCAAAAAAGTGGCACGTTGGCGAAATTTCAATGGCACGTGGAAAAAATTGATTTTATCGAAATTTTAATAAAAATCAAAATTTGAATCACACTATTTATGAAATCGTAGTTAAAATAAATACGATTAAACAATTTTTCCAGATTTTAATTATAATTATATTCCTTTAGACATTTACGCTTTACTAATATCACAAATACAAATATATCGTCTATATATGGAAAATTGGTGAAAAATGCAGACATCGAAATGTCGGAAGTCATGCAATTCGCCTACTATTATTTTATTTTTTTCATTTTTCTTTGAAAGTTTATAGTGTGTAGTGCAGTTTTTCAAGTCAAAGCAAAAACTACATGTTTTACCAAAATTAGAAGTTTAGATATTCTGTTATAAAATTGTTTACATGAAAAAAAGGAACAAAAGTTCACATTAAAATATAATTACATATTTACATTTTTAATACGATTATTCAATATTGACATCTGATTTAAGAATATCATAAATAATTCGTAAAATAACCCACACAAATATTGACTTCATTAAACTCCCTTTGTGTGGGGAGAGAGGGGCACGCGAACGGTTTTAGAAAACTTTGATTGGAAAATTTTGACACTCGACTCGGAAAAGGATCGCCACCCCTGGCCTATACGGACGCAAAACGCGCGGTACGCGGCCCGGAGTCGTCGCCGCGGCCGTCATATTATAAATCGCTACTCGTCAAAATATAAATTTCACACGACCCGTCACGGGCGCGTGCTAACACGGCGTTTGTTGTTTTTAACGTCGCGTCCTCTCGCGCACGTGCACGGCGTAAAGACGATAAATTATTTTTTCGTTTACATCGGATGTAATTGATAGTGTACAATGTGCACGCGCGTAAAGCGACGTGAAAATACATTAAATTCGCCGCCGCCGCCGCCATAATTACGGGGACTGGTCTGTCTGGGAGTGTGCCATAACGATTTATGAAAAAAACAAAATAAATAAACACCCGTTCGTTGTAAAGATACGGACGCTTTCGCGCGTCGCGTTATAAACATTTACACGTATTTGCCGTGTACATGTGAAAATCATCGTCATTATTATTATTATTATTATTATCGTTTGTTTTTTCTCCTTCGCTTCGCACGCGTACGGCTGACGGCAAGGCTGTGCAACGTGTATATATGATATAGTGTTTACATTTTTCAACTCGGTTAAGTCGTAACCGTTATGTTGATACGTCGTGTTCTGAGCTCGTCGACCGAGCGAAAACTTTAATCGACACGTTTGTCATCAACTCGGATTAATCGCAATAAATAATTTCCCGTCCCGTGTATATACTGTATACCATACGATTAAACAAAAAACGCAGTCGACTACTAAATAATATTCGCTCCGCTCTAAGAGAATAGAGATATTTTGAGCGAATCGAAAAAAGTCCGTGGGTTGGCATTTTTTTTTTTGAAAATTCGCCAAAAATACGATTATCGTTTGCTAACTTTGAAAATGGATTTGCTATTATTTGCTAACTGTTTGCTAACATTTGGCACATATTTTGAGCGAATCGAAAAAAGTCGGTGGGTTGGCATTTTTTTTTTTTGAAAATTCGCCAAAAATACGATTATCGTTTGCTAACTTTGAAAATAGATTTGCTGTTATTTGCTAACTGTTTGCTAACTTTTGGCACATATTTTGAGCGAATCGAAAAAAGTCGGTGGGCTACCTGAACTTGGCCCACCTAAAAGAAAAAAAGCTACGAAAACTTTAAAAATGATTTGCTAACTTTAGGAATAAATTTGCTATTATTTGCTAACTATTTGCTAACTTTTGGCATAAGTTGTGGACCGTTTTTATAAAGTGGGCGGGTCAAGTTCATGGACGTCGCATCGAGTCGTAAATTACAATAATGTATTATGTTTTTGGACGCAACTCCATTTTGAGGCCAAATGTCGTTCGTAAAATATCGTGTAAATAAAAAACAAATAAATAAAAATATAAACAGTTTGGATGCTAAGTCACATAGTTCCCACATAAAATCACGAAATCGTTTGGAAAAAAAAAATCTCTGCCCAAAAATATATTATATAACATGTTAAAATTATTAGTGGCGTACTTACTTTCTAAAAAATCGAACCATTATTTTTATTATTATTATTATTTTTTTTTTTTTAACGATAAATAAGTGAAATCCCTAAAAGAAAATTAAAAACAATTGTAAATCAGATAGCGATTTGAAATCGAATCGACGACTGACGAACAGCTAAAGTCGACGCGAGGACAAATGCACCGATTTAAATATTGAGTCGATATACATTACAATTATATTATCGATGTGAATAACAAAAAAAATACGAAAGTCGACTTAAAATTTTTAACTTATCGGGCCTTGGGCTGATAGCGTCGTATCCGTAAAATCGCGGAACACGTCACGCGTATAAATCCGTATCCTAAATCCCTAACGGTGTAACGTCGCGTATTGTGTTTACGACTGCAGTCGTACAAATGTGTATTGGCAGAGTGCCTCGTGCAACTCATAAAACTCGTAATGCTCGCGCACATTTTCCCGCCGGTATTGTCGTGCGAATATGAAATTATTGTCGTGTACGCGTTCGGAGCCGCAGTGTTCGTGCGGGTCGACCGGGCTATAATAATACGACTACAACACAGCACGGCGCGGCGTGTAGTTACGGTTGAAGTGAGTACACATCTCGAAAACAAAAATAAATAGGTTATGCGGAGTACGCGCGTTTAAGTCGAGTAAGTACACGTACGATATTAATATTTTCCATTGCGTTTTCGAGTTCCGACGACGACGTCGGTGCCGGCTTACCTCCGCATGTTCGTATACGAATGTCAATGAGACTTCGACTCGTGCCAGGCTTATATACGAGCTCGTACTTTATACGAACACACACACACACACATCTGAAACGCATGCATTAACGTGCGGCCTGTGATGTACAAATGCGGCATTGTTGCAACGAATAAAAGCGGTCATGAACGTTTTGACACGAGTTCGGTTTACAGTTATGTACATATTATTATTGTATGATTTTCATTATTATTATTATTATTATTATTGTTATTGTAGGTTTCTCGAATTAATTCAATTTTAAAATTGTCCGCCCGCGTGCCTTTACACTATTCGTTTAAGTACGATTTCCTGACAAAAAAAAAAAAAGCCGGCGCTTTAAGTCTTGGGTATCGTGAGGAGTCAACTCCGATAAAAAAATTAGCAGATAATAGCCACCGACTTGTTCTGATGCATTATTTGCAGTCATTAAATTTAAGAGACAAAAATAATTTATTTCTTCTTATTATAGTTGAGTACTATAAGAATGTCTATAATAATGTCTGCGATTCCGCCAATTGATTTTTAAATAAGTGTTTTATTTTGGATGTCAGAATCGAATTACACTTGAGTTCGATTATAAATTCTTTTTGTTTTCCGAAGAAAATTCAAATCGACGAATCAAATTCGTTACCGTGTGAGTGAGTTATTGTATTGAATACAATGTCTTGACTGCATACGGCTCGAAATTCTTCATAAAATTTCAAAGTGACACCTGTGTAATATACATATTATATTCTTCGAACGCATATGCTTGATTTTGACGTTTTCATTTTAGACGGTGATGTTACACCTTAGGGCCATCGGGGGAAGACGTATTGTGTGTTAGATCGGTTTGACGCGTCAACGCCGTCGGTGTGATAAATATAAATCATCCGTGTCCGATGTGCGAGTAACACACCTAAATGAATATCACTATCGTAGATATATAGTGTGTCGGTGATATAAATATCGTTAAATTGTTTTCGTTAACATTCAACGTCGAACGAACTTTATAAATTCTTTATGCGTTTATTCTAACGGTGAAAGTCGGTAGCTTTTGTGAGACGTGTTACGCTGCCACGTTTTTAGTCGCTCTTGACGGAACGGCCGCAGCGTAACGCACTCGGGACTTTTCCCGGTGGGCCGCGACCGGTTCTTGGGGTTCCACGGCTCATACGAACAATACAAATTACTATTTTTTTTTTCAATTTTTCGACTAAAAAACATTTTGTGTCATATTATTAATTACTATAAAGCCGATGTCACTATATCTACCTAATGCGCCATTTCGTCGATTCGTCGGTAATCCCACAGTCCCAGATAGTTCCAATATAACGAATCGTTAAAAATCAATATCTCGGCAGTCCCTATTTTGCCAAAAACTTTACCGGCTTTCTGTTTCAGCTTGTAGATTATCGATTTGATTGAAATCGAAAATTTTTTCAATGCTCTCAAAATACATTTTTCCTCCGATTTTTTAAAAATGTTGGGACGAAGATATTGTAGTAAAAATTGCTGTGGAAATTACATTCCAGGGAGGGGGGAGCAAGTGCCCCGTCATGCCCCTCCCTGAGGATGCCTGTGGGACACGGCGTAACGTGTAATAATAATGATCTGGCTTTTATCGGGTAAACGATAATGATCGCGGACGACACGCGGTTCGCGTGTGCCGTGTGCGTGTAAGATTCGTATTATCATCGTCGGACATATGCGTCACGTATCGCTAAAAAAAAAAAATAAATAAATAAACGAGTGAAAACGCAATGGAGTATTATACAGACGCGCACAATTCGATACATATACGAGTAGTATAAAATATTTATTTATACGTATTTAGCTCGGCAACAACGACGATTTCGTAATAATCGGGGAATTCCTCCAGTGGTACGAAAGCGCGCGTCGCACATATTATTACCATTATCACGGTGTGTAATATAGGGCGTATCACGCGAAGACATGACGATTTTACATTCGAAATGCATGTAAAAAGACTTTATGTCTTCGTGATACACACTCTGTACACGCGAACGACCCGATCGATATCGGAGACGATAGTGTATAACATAATCGTATGCGAGTGAAACGTATTATAATGTCCCCGTCGCGCGCCGTTCGCCCAACGTCCGACGGACGCGACCGCGCCGTCGACGATCTACGGAAAGATCCCAGAAGGACGGACGGTCGATTTTCTCTCGTGTCCCGTTTCGAACGCCGCCACTCTGGTCGCCGTGAAAAAAAAAAAAAAGAACAGAAAGAAAACGTAGAAGTTTCCCAAGGTTCGAAAGCGACGACGACGGTAACGCAACGTACGCGTGATAATTGTCGTTTTTAAAATAGGTAGCTTAAATAGATAATTTTTTTTTTTTGTCATTACATCATCTTACGTTTCATTACACGTGTCTGTATAAATCAGCGTTCCCCAACCTGGGGGGGGCGTGTAAACATTTCTGGGGAGGCGTAAGCAGTCATTACAAAATACAGTTTTTATTTATTAAATTAGTTTTATTTTAAAATGTAGGGAAAATATGAAAAATTAATGACGACCGGTTATTGAGAATTATTGATAAAGATTACAATTATTTAAGATCACAACTTAATCTTTTAATGTCGCCACGCCACGCCGCCACACTATCCGTAAATAAATTGCTACGATAAGAACGCCTGGTGTAAAGGTTATTATATTAGGCTGTAATACTATTTTACTATTTCACTATGACTTATATTTTATAATTTCTTTGTAAAGTAGGTACACAAAAAATTGATATATTTTTCATTTTGAAAAAGAGGGGGGCACGAGAGTTTCAAAAACCTACAAAGGGGGCGTATAATAAAAAAGGTTGGGAACGACTGGTATAAATACTAACGAGTTATTACGACTCGTTAAAAACCGCGTTCGTCAAACGAACACAAATCGTCATACCGGTAAAAAAAAAAAAAAACAATAACATTACAATATAGTGTGCCCGTGTCACTGCGACGACCGTGGGCGTATTTAAATAGGGGCCATGGGTCCCGTTGCCTAGAGTGACAATTTGTTTACGATCAAGAGAGGCGGCAAATTTTTCTTGGTACGTAGTAGGTAGTATTTGGGAGTAAACAACAGTTGTTCAACATTTCTGTGATTGTGCAACTCTAAAAATAAAAAATAAGTTATCTGTTATTTATTGTAACTGATAACAAATCATCTTTTTTTTTCTTTATGTATTACGTTTTATATATGTATACAGTGGCGTATTTACGGGGGGGGGCTCATTATGTTTGACCCCCCCCAAGATTTGAGAGGAATACTTTTAGATTCTGAACGGAGTGAAGAATGTATTGATTTTACAATGATGTGTGTTTTTTTTTTTTTTTTTTTTTTTATTTATTTATTTTTGTGTCTGTCGACACGATTTGGGGCAGTAAAAATGCTTCGATTGCCTTATATAGCAACTTTTCTGAAAGGAAAGTGAATCTAGTTGGTACTTTGGGGGGTCAAAAGTTAAAAATTTTCAATATTTTTTTAACGCGCCGGGAAAAACCCTTAAAAAATGAGGGAAAAACGGTATATTTTACGCAAAACCAGTTTTCGACAAAATCAAATTTTTTATTTTGCTATAACTCAAAAACTAATCGATGTAAATACTTGAAATTTTCACCAAATGTTTAGATTAGCGTTCTCTATACACCGTTAAATTTTCAAAGTATTTTGACTTTTATTGCGCTAATAATAGACAATTGAAATTTTCAATTTTTTTAAGTATTTTTTTTTAAAATAACGATAAAATTTTTTTTTTTTGCCAGAAAATCTTGAAAATTTAATACAAGGTTTCTTATAAGTTGTTCCATAACTGATAAAAAAAAATCCAAAATCGTAAGTCACAATTTTTTTTTATAAGTGCTCAAAGTTCCAATTTATACGAAATATGTAAAAATTGCGAAAATTTGCAAATAATTTTGTTGTTGAAAAATCGTAAAATTTTTTTCTTTTATAACTAAGTTTTGAAAATTTGGCACAAGGTTTTTCATTAGTTTTTCTTCAATTATCTGCAAAAAAAACTCTACCGGATTCAGACAAAAAAATTTTATGAGTGTTTGAAATTTAAATTTTTACAAAAACACGTTAAACAACGGTTTAGCCTCAAACGATTTTTGCTATTTGTTTTTTTTTCAAAAAATATAAGTTGTAGAAACTTGAAAATTTTATCAGTTGTTTATATTGGCATTTTCTTTATATTATTTTATTTTCAAAAGATTTCACTCATTTTCAATCAATTTATAGGCATTTGAAATATTCGATTTTTTTTATATTTTTTTTTTATAAATGTTGATAAAAAAAATGTAGCTCGGACGAAATACTTGAAAATTTAATAGAAGGGTCCACATAAGTTGTTCTAACTCCCATTCAAAAATTATAAAAATACATAGGCACAAAATTTTTTTATAAGCGTTTATAAGTGCTAATATTGACAAAATTCGTCAAAATCATGTATATTTACAAACGTAGAACATGGGAAATCTGTGTAGATGGAATACACGTCTCGCGGTTCTATACGCAAACAAGTTTGGGTACAGTACTTAAGAATGACACTGTTTTGGGTATCATGCTATTTCGGTGAAAATTTGAATTAAAACCGATAGACGATAGTGTTGCCCGCTTACAAAATATAGTCAACAGATGATGACTGCCGCCAAATAGCTGTAATAACCCGAAAATAATAAATTTATATATAATAATCATAACAATTTTAAGCCACACAAAGATATTTATATTAATTCATAAGAAATCAAAATAAGTATTCAATAAAATTCTATCGAGTAGTAAAAAAAAGTATTTAAAATACCATTCAAATACTTCAAAAATAAAAGTATTTAAAAAAGTATTTGAATACTTTTACCCAAATCCTTTTACTCAAATACTTTACAACACTGACCATGCCGTATGCAAATGCGTCCTAATTGAAAAATAAAATACTTGTTTCAAAATAGAATATATTACAATATTTAAATATAATATATCCTAGACTATTTTTTATATGCAGTTGAAGTTCAAAAATCGACAACATTTGTAGTTGAAAATGTATAAAAAATTTCTATTCAAAGTTAAGAAATGAAAATTTAATACAAGGGTGTTCATAAGTTTTTCTTGCAAAAAGTATAAAAATATCATGATCGGTTCAATTAAAAAATTTTAACGGGCGTCTGAAACTGTAATTTCTACAAAAATTCAGGCGTTAAATTACGATTTACTATAAACATATTATTCACTGACAATTCATCTTCGTTCAGAATCGTTTTTTTTTTTATAATATAAAATAATGTCCTAATCTATCCTATAATGCCTAATCTATCAATACATCTCGTATATCCCACCCAACTCCTGTATCTCTACTCATCACCATAATCTTGTCCGAGGAGCGGAGCGACGATGGACGAACTTCCACCACCATTGTCTTACCGGCTTTTTTTAATTTAAAACTAAATGTATTTTTAGCTCAATGGCTCCTTGACACTGGTAAATAGTAATTTGTGAAATATTTAGATTTTTTGACTAGCAAGTTGTAGACGAATTATCTAAAAAATCTAGGAAACTAAATTTTGTACACTTAAAATAAAAACTAAATATAATTCAGAATAAAATACATTGTTGCTTTTTAATATCTATTAACTATTGAATATAAATTATGTTAAATTTTTCAAAACGTATCCACTGTTGTTTTATATTTAATTATTTAAATGCAAAATTAGAATAAAAAATAATCAAAATTTTACGGGGTTTATTCGTAATTTATCTCATTTAAAAATGTGATCTCATACTGCAAGGTATTTTGTAACTCTTTTGTAACATTGTTGTTGTGCCATGGAGCTAAGTCCTCGAATTTATACTAACGCAGTACCTAGGTATATAAATCATACATTTGTTCCGTAGTCATTAAAGCTTAATACCAATTAAGGGGTCCCTATTAAATTTCTGATTTTATGTTTATGTATTTGTTGGGTACAAGTTCCAAATATCGGGCGCGTCCGTTACTTACGGTCCGCCACGTCGATACGACTATCGACTTATCGGTCTCCAGTTATCGCCGGTGGACGCGATAAAGTGTCCGTCCGAGCAAGTTTCGCCGGCACCAGTGGTGCGAGGAGTGTGTGTGTGTCGTGTGTCTTGGTTCGCGCTCGTCCGAGCGAGGTTTTGCTGACGTCCGTCAGGCCTTTGTCGTTTCAATATTTGATGTTTTTTGTTCTCTCGATACACCTCTTTTATTCGCCACCGTCCGGGGCATCTTCCACCCGCTCAAGCCGTCCAGCCGATCAAGGGAGTCAGGTCGTATCATGCCATCACATTAATAACATTTGTATAACTTTGCTGTGTTCATGATTATCATTATTATTATTATTATTTATATTTATTATGTATTCGCGTTTTACTAACATTAGTTGTAAGGATAATTAATATTGTATTGAATAGCACTCGGTACCTATACGCGCATTGAATTATTGTAAATTTGTTTGTTTCTTTTGTCTTTTCTTCTTATGTACAACTGAGTTATGTAGAATATACACATATCACATATTATTTATATACTCGTATCGTTCCTCGCATTCAGACCTCCCACTATATACAGTCCACGTCTCCTAAATTCAACTAAATTAACACTACCGGCACGAAAACACGACGAATTACTTCGGCTATTCGTCTCTTGGTCCGCGTCGACATTTTGGTCCTTCGGGCCGGATTCGTTTAATTTAGTTTAGCCAGTGTTAAGTACGTATCGCGTATACTATTTTATTTATATACTTCGTCGGGTCGCCGACATACGCACGCGTCGCGTCGTGTGACCGTGCAATTACATTTTATCTGTTCGCGCAGTGTCCGTCGTATAATCAGTGTATCACGTAAAAGCCCGTAATACTTATCTTGGTCGCTCATTTTGTGTATACTTATATGTTATAACTGAGCATAGGCAATCAGTATTGCTCGCCCATAAAATGTATAAAGTGAATTACCTACAGTAGATAATTGGTCATTATCTACCGCGTCGTATATCAACATTTCATATAATATGTTGAAATAACATCGCACGCACGTAATATTTTTTCGTTATTGTTCACGTTACATTTATTAATATTAGAGCCATTTATCGTATAATTTAAATAATTAATAATGCCACCCAAAGAAGATCCAAACGCAACGCTGACATATGCACGCGTCATGCGTGATCGCGCGCTTAAGTCAATAAAGGAAATTCATGATGTAGCGCTCGCAACGCAATCGGATTCTACAAAATTATCGGTGTTAGAAACTCGCGTCGCCAAAGTCGAATATTTTGTTGACCAATTTCGCCAAGAACAAAGTTGCATCGTTAAAGCGTTAGTAAGTCTTGACCGCGTGAATGAATTGGATACGAATGATGACCCTAAAGTCACATTGATGGAATCAATGTGTTATGAAATTAATTCCATAGCTTCTCAATGTGCTACTCAGGATAAAGCTTCGACGTCGTCTACAATAACCGCAACTCAACCTTCTGTAACATTACCAAAAATTCAATTACCAACTTTCGACGGTTCTTTATTACATTGGCGGTCGTTTCGTGACATTTATATGTCTCTTGTGCATGAAAATACAAGCATAGGTGATGCGGAACGATTCCATTATTTGATATCGTGCTTATCAGGTTCGGCATTAGCTCTTATAAAATCGGTGCCGTTGTCCGCGGATAATTATAAAGTCGCATGGGAATCGCTGTCTAGCCGTTTTGACAATAAGCGTATGTTAGCTTCTGCCCATCTGGACAAACTATTCGAATTCAGACCTATGGTTCAAGAGTCGGTGTCATCTTTAATGGCGTTCATCAATACCTTTCAAGAGAATGTGTCGATAATTAAGTCTCTTGGCGTTGACGATTTGGCAAGCTTCGTACTTTTCCATATGAGTTCTCGTGTTCTTCACCCTAATACCTTACAGCTATTTGAGTCCAGCATATCTCGAGCTACAATTCCACGCTTCGAAGACTTATTACAATTCGTCCAACATCGGTGTCAGATATTAGAAAGTCTTAAAACTACCGTCAAATCTGAACGTTATGAGAAACCACGTGAAAAGATTTTTTCCAACCGTGGAAAATCATCACTGCCAACAAAATCAGTTTTCACTACGACTACAGTTACTTCAAGTAAATCAACAACGCGGAGTTGCTTGATGTGTGCCAAATCCGATCATATATTACAACAATGTCCGACGTTCAAACAGCTGCCGGTCGACAAGCGTCGAGAATTCGTGACATCGCGTAAATTATGTTTCGGATGTATGAATCCATCTCATATGCTAGCCACTTGTTCTTCGACAAGAAGTTGTGCCTCATGTGGTAGCAAACGTCACAATACTTTACTACATCGAAGTTCCGATCAGCCAACGTCCAAGAACAAGGAAACCTTCAGTGAAAATACGGAATCTCAACCAGGCACGTCAACTAACGGCACTACCTCATTCGCCGGTACTGCGCGAGCCGACTCAACGGTAGTGCTAAGTACAGCGATAATACGTATTAAGGACATGTGGGGGCGATCGCATGCTGTACGCGTATTATTAGATAGCGGCTCCCAAATATCCGCTATTACTAACGATTGTTTAGCTCGTCTTGGTCTACCCAAACGAAAATTCAGCACCAATATAATAGGCTTAGCGCAAAATCCAGTCGCTCATGCTCAAGGTATCACTACTTGTCAGTTTTCGACGCATTTTGAATCAGAACACGTGTTTCCTCAGGTCGATTTAGTGGTCTTAACGAAAATCACCACCGCCATGCCGTCGGGAAAACTACCGACGAATGTGCGAGAAAAATATCAACATCTCAGACTAGCTGACAAGAATTTTGACATTCCATCACGGATTGATGTTTTATTCGGTGCCGATATCTTGCCTAGCCTAGTCCGTCCACAGGCCGGTGTTGAGCATCATTCTGGGTACCCGTCGGCTTTGGAAACGCAGCTTGGATGGATAGTATTCGGCTCCTTCTCTACATCAAGTACGGCACCCTTAGTCACGTTGACGACCACCATCAATCCGTCAGTCGGTGATCTGATGCAGAGGTTTTGGGCTGTTGAAGAACCCGACGCCCCAGTGTCGCCAACCACTGAAGACCAATGGTGTGAGGAACATTTCAAGAAAACTACGTCGCGTGAGCCTTCAGGTCGATTTTGCGTCGCCCTACCGTTTCGTGATTTGTTCATCAGCTCCGACCAGTATTCGACTACATCACATCATGGTCTCGGTGACTCTCGGGCTACAGCGCTGAAACGTTTCTTCAATCTTGAAAAACGGCTGATCAGGGACGCTGAGTTGTATGCGGCCTATCGAAAGTTTATGGCCACCTATCAAATGTTGGGACACATGGTGCCAGCCCCAATCCCTGGTAAATATTTTATCCCTCATCATGCCATATTAAAGTCTGATGGGGACATGTCGAAAATACGAGTGGTGTTCGATGCGTCTGCTGTGTCCTCGAATGGTCGGTCATTGAACGACGTATTATGTACCGGTCCCAAACTGCAAACGGATCTGCGTGACATTCTGCTTCGTTGCCGTTTGCACAAGTACATTCTAACTGCTGACATTGTGAAAATGTATCGGCAAATTTCCATTCATCCAGCAGATCGTATTTACCAACACATTTTCTGGCGCGATACACCTGGTGACGAACTTCAAGAATTTCAGTTATGCACGGTCACGTACGGACTCAACTGTGCACCGTATCTCGCTATACGTTGTTTGCATGAACTTGATGCCCAGGACGGTCATCGCTTCCCGTTAGCGAAAGGCGTCCTCACGCGATCAGCCTACGTCGACGACATCGTCATTGGCGCCGATACAGAAGAGCAATTATTACGTCGGAAAGTTGACATTATTGGTCTACTTCGTAGCGGTGCGTGTGAGCTAAGCAAATGGACCAGCAACAGCACCCTCGTCATTGAATCCATCCGTCCAGGAGATCGCATCAGCTCCGTGTCATTTGACCCTCGGGACGACCATGCTGTGAAGGTTCTAGGTCTTCACTGGGACACGAATACGGACAGTTTTGCCTATCATACCAGTATCCAACACGCCTCATCCACTAAACGTCAGATTTTATCCGTCATCGCGCGCTTATTTGATCCCATCGGGGCCTTGGGTCCAGTATTGTTGTGGGCCAAGTGCTTCATGCAGCTGTTGTGGTGCAACAAGCTCGAGTGGGATGAGCCGCTGGCCGAGGATTTACTGTCTATGTGGCAGCAGTTTTGTTTGGAACTACCTTCTGTATTCAAATTGAATCTATTCCGTCACATTGATGTATCTCGTTATCAGGATGTTCAATTATTGGGTTTCGCGGACGCATCCACCAAAGGATACGCGGCGAATGTATACCTACGCATCGTTGACGCCCTGGGAGAGGTTTCAGTCAAATTCATCACATGTAAAACTAAAGTGGCTCCTTTGAAAAGTACTACTACTGATGAATCATTATCCATACCACGATTGGAGTTGTGTGGAGCATTGCTGTTGGCTCAGACACTTCACCATACCAATTATGTTCTGTCTTCCGAGCTGTCCATATCCCGGATTCGAGCATGGTCTGATTCGTCGGTTGTGCTATCATGGCTGACTTCGGACCAAAAATGTTTTAAGATTTTCATCACCAATCGAGTCGCCAAGATCCATCAACTGTTGCCTGGATGTGAATGGAGTCACATATCGACAACGGACAATCCGGCGGATCCGGCTTCCCGCGGACTATTGCCCAGGTCTATGATGACTTCGACCATTTATTGGAACGGTCCTGCATTTCTACAACTTTCCGAGGAACAGTGGCCCAAATCTAAGTTCATACCGTTAGATCCAGACCAACTCCCTGAAACTAAACCCCATATTGCTACGTCCATGTCGCCAGCCCCCCCACTTTTCAATTTTTACCCAAAATGTATGTAGATATTTTGTATGTCATTTGTATGAATTTATTTGACCATTTTCACAATTTGTACGATACAACTTTTCTCAATATTACGAAAATTCAGGTGGGGGGCTGGAGACATATGTCTCCAACCCCCACTCTTTAGGAAAAATAGTTATACCATTTATATTTATTCCAAAATTTAGTACTCTATTTGTATGAATTTGTACGACCATTTTTGGAATTTGTATGCAACCCCCTCCCGCTTTATAATCAAAATACCGATTTTCCCGTGTCCCCCGCCCCCCCGATTCGGAATTTTCTACTTTTTTTTCCGTGAAAATATCAAACGCTATTTGTATGAATTTGTATGACCATTTTTGGAATTTGTATGCAACCCCCTCCCGAGTTATAATCAAAATACCGATTTTCCCGTGTCCCCTGCCCCCCCGATTAGGAATTTTCTACTTTTTTTTCCGTGAAAATATCAAACGCTATTTGTATGAATTTGTATGACCATTTTCGAAATTTATACTCGATCCCATTCTACGGAAAATCAAAAATACCGATTTTCCCGTGTCCCCCCCCCCCCGATTCGGAATTTTCTACTTTTTTTTCCGTGAAAATATCAAACGCTATTTGTATGAATTTGTATGACAATTTTTGGAATTTGTATGCAACCCCCTCCCGAGTTATAATCAACATATCGATTTTCCCGTGCCCCCCCCCCCCCCCCCCCCCCCCGGGATTCGGAATTTTCTACTTTTTTCCCCATGAAAATATCAAACGCTATTTGTATGAATTTGTACGACCATTTTTGGAATTTGTATGCAACCCATGGTTGCACACTTATGGTCATTATATAACTGAGACATTTTAAATAATAATTAACAGAAAAAATTCGGATCCCGGGCCGAAGAACTTAAAAGTTGTAAATTAAAAAGTTTAAATTCAAATGTTGTTTTAAGCAACACATGCGCGTTTGATTCTATAACGTCGATGTTAATGGTGGCTTTTTGTGACAGTCAGTTATTTTCAGAAGGGCTTGTAAAATACAAAACAAAGTATATTGATTTTATAACCCAGTTGGTTTCAAAAGGAATTACGGCATACACTTATACAGATAGAGCAGAATTAATTATTTTATTACTAAATCCAGTGTTAGAAACACTTGAATATAATACTTTTTTTGTTAAGTGTGAGACTACACCTAAGACAATTTGCAAGTCTATGTTCAACGAATTTCCATCTATCACAGAAAGAAGTAGTTGTTCCAATGAAAAATGTGAAAAGTTTCAAGAAACCTACTATCCGATCCATATTATAACATACAACACTACAAAGGGAATTATCGGTGATCTGCAACAATGTATAAGTGACCAATTTCAAAACAAACAAACGGTATGTAATTATACAGATAAATTGAATAAATCCCAGTGCAATAGTTTTAGACGAACAAGTTTTGAAATATCCCCATTATATTTACTGATAGAAGTTTTGTTTTGGCGAGGTATGTAATTTTTAAATTTTTTTTATTTGCAAATAAATTAACTAAATTTATTTTTATATTTTTAGGAGAACACTTAGAACAGAGTACTGACGCTGCGCCACATGTAGAAGTTAAATTGGGAGATATTCCTGCAATTGTGTTCCATGAGTCTACAGCGTATGTTTTAAGAGGAGTTTTAAACTACCATAAAGGCAAAAGTCAATTAAGAAACTCAATTGGACACTATACAGCCTATTGTAAAAGACAAGGAGGTAATTGGGAACTGTATGATGATTTAAACAAAAAACCAAAAGCTGTAGGTATAAACACAGTGGTCGCGTGTGAAATTTTGTTGTACACTATCTAAATTAAATTTTATAATAATTGTAAAAAAAAATATTTGTAATTATTATTTTTAAAAATTTCAGTAAAAGTTTTAAACGTAACAAAGTACAGACAATTATTTAGTATTAGAAAGTATTCAACAAGTATTTTAATTATTTCTCTATTTAATTATTTCTCTCTTCTGCTATGTGGACTTTCTTGGGTTCAGAAAACAGAGGGAACCCCTCTCCTTAAAGTACACAGGTAAGTGATTATACCATCATAAGAATAACAAAATATTACTTTAGAAAAAGAAAAGAAAAATCTTATTTCTAAGTAGTAGAAATGCAGAAGTCTTATAACAAAAATGTATATAACATCATAATTAAATATTGACAACCCATGATATTCGATTTATTACATATTTCGTGGTAAAGGTTGTATACAAATTCCAACACAAACCTCACAGATGTATTTTACTAATATAAATATTGCTGTATTTCAAGTAAGTAGGTTATGCACGTTATATTAAGATTACTATGCACTGTCGAAAACAACTTATAAATAAATAAAATAACATTAATTACCTAAAACCAAGGCTGGTCAAGTTAATGATAATTGTAAAATTAAAAAAAGATTGTTTAAATAATATATAACAATTAAATTAACGTAGTACGAATATGGCTTACATTGTTTTTCATATTTCTCAAGCATTTATAGGAGTATATATAATATTATATTATATTAATATTATAACATATTATGTTCCCAGCCCCATCTTATAATTTTTGGTGTTTCATGAAAACAATTGTCAAACCAATTCTGTTAATGGTCATACAAATTCATACAAATAGGGATATGTAAATTCATAAAAAAAACCCAATTTTATTTATATGGGGGGGGGGGGGGGTGAGACGGGAAAATCGGTATTTTTTTATAACTCCGGAGAGGGTTGCATACAAATTCCAAAAATGGTCATACAAATTCATACAAATAGCGTTTGATATTTTCACGGAAAAAAAAGTAGAAAATTCCGAATCGGGGGGGGGGGGGACACGGGAAAATCGATATGTTGATTATAACTCGGGAGGGGGTTGCATACAAATTCCAAAAATGGTCATACAAATTCATACAAATAGCGTTTGATATTTTCACGGAAAAAAAAGTAGAAAATTCCGAATCGGGGGGGCGGGGGACACGGGAAAATCGGTATTTTTGATTTTCCGTAGAATGGGATCGAGTACAAATTTCGAAAATGGTCATACAAATTCATACAAATAGCGTTTGATATTTTCACGGAAAAAAAAGTAGAAAATTCCTAATCGGGGGGGCGGGGGACACGGGAAAATCGGTATTTTGATTATAACTCGGGAGGGGGTTGCATACAAATTCCAAAAATGGTCATACAAATTCATACAAATAGCGTTTGATATTTTCACGGAAAAAAAAGTAGAAAATTCCGAATCGGGGGGGCGGGGGACACGGGAAAATCGGTATTTTGATTATATAGCGGGAGGGGGTTGCATACAAATTCCAAAAATGGTCGTACAAATTCATACAAATAGAGTACTAAATTTTGGAATAAATATAAATGGTATAACTATTTTTCCTAAAGAGTGGGGGTTGGAGACATATGTCTCCAGCCCCCCACCTGAATTTTCGTAATATTGAGAAAAGTTGTATCGTACAAATTGTGAAAATGGTCATATAAATTCATACAAATGACATACAAAATATCTACATACATTTTGGGTGAAAATTCAAAAGTGGGGGGGCTGGCGACATGGACGTCATATTGCTACGACGTTAGCTGTCAATGCCCAGTCATCACCACTAGAGTTGATTAATCGGTTTTCGTCATTCAGCAAAATGCAACGAGTTTTGTCGTACATCTTCCGTTTTTTGAATCGTATACGTCGACAACCTGCGTGCTCGGGCCCCATATTGTTGGCAGAACGAGAAAAGACACTTTCAACCGTCGTACAATGGACCCAACAGCATTATTTCTCGGATTTGATCAAAATGGTGAAGACCAGCTCCATCATCTCGCCACCGTCCTTGGCCCAGTTAGCGCCTTATGTCGACGAAGTTAACGTCATACGAGTTGGAGGCCGTCTACATTTGTCGAACATCCATCACGACGCGAAGCACCCGATTCTCCTACCACGATCTTGTCACCTTACAGATTTGATAATCCGGCACTACCATCTGTCTTTTCTACACGGGGGACCGAAGTTGGTATTGTCCATGCTGAACCAGAGATTCTGGATTCTATCGGGTCGCACGGCAGTCCGAAGAGTCATTTTTTCCTGCGTACCATGCACGCGTCATAAGGCCGTTCGCCCTCAACCAATTATGGCTAATCTACCATCATTTCGGGTCCAACCTCATCGGCCATTTTCTCATGTGGGGATGGACTACGGAGGCCCGTTCCTGATAAAAGAACATCGACGTCGAAATGCACAAGCAGTAAAGGTATATTTGGCTTTATTCATCTGCATGTCCGTGAAAGCCATACACCTCGAGATCGTTACGGACTTGAGCACTGACGCATTCTTGGCAGCATTGGATCGCTTCGTAGCCCGGCGAGGAATCCCCTCCCACGTCTATTCAGACTGCGGGACAAATTACGTGGGTGCCGCGCGTCAACTCAAAGCACTGTTTCGCGATGCTAAGGCACAAGACCGACTGTCAGCACATCTCCCTTGTACGTGGCATTTTAATCCGCCCGCTGCGCCCCACTTCGGTGGCATCTGGGAGGCCGGTATTAAAAGTGCAAAACACCACCTCAAACATGTCATTGGTCAACAGATATTAACGTACGAAGAGTTCCACACGTTAATCACCCGAATAGAAGGCATACTAAATTCTAGGCCAATCACGCCCACTTCGTCAGACCCGAATGACTTAAGCGCCCTAACGCCGGGCCACTTCCTGATCGGACAACCCATTCAAGCCATTCCTCATCCGGATACGACAGATATCAAGATCAATAGGCTGAACCGGTGGCAGCTCATACGACAATGTCACGAGTCGTATTGGAAGAGATGGTCTCACGAATACTTGTCCACGTTGCAAAGTCGGCACAAATGGTTCAAGTCCGCTCCCGATTTAAAGATAAACGATATGGTCATCGTGGAGGCTCCGTCTCGTCCACCAACGGAATGGCGACTTGGTCGTGTAACCGAACTCCATCCGGGATCCGACGAGGTAGTGCGCGTGGTATCCGTTCGTACACAGGACGGTACCTATAAACGTCCGGTCGTGAAACTAGTACGGTTACCGATTGACCAGTAATTTTCTATTTCCCAGTCCTTTTAATTATTAAACGTATATGTCCTATTTATTCCAGTACCACACCCACCTAAGGCCTTTTGCCATTTGTTTTATTATTATTATTATTATTATTATTATTATTTATTTTTTTTTTTTTTTTTTGGGTGACGGTACACCTCCTTATTATACATTATTAATTTGTATTTTTTTTTATATATATGTACCGATGTATTTGTCTTTTTTCGAGTTTGTATAAATGTATATTATTATCTTGCGTTATTCTGTGAAGGCCCTGACTCATCCGTGAAATTACAACCCCACACCAAGCGGCACCAACAACATTTTGAAAGCCACCTGGGACTTTCAACGCGGGGAGGAAATGTTGGGTACAAGTTCCAAATATCGGGCGCGTCCGTTACTTACGGTCCGCCACGTCGATACGACTATCGACTTATCGGTCTCCAGTTATCGCCGGTGGACGCGATAAAGTGTCCGTCCGAGCAAGTTTCGCCGGCACCAGTGGTGCGAGGAGTGTGTGTGTGTCGTGTGTCTTGGTTCGCGCTCGTCCGAGCGAGGTTTTGCTGACGTCCGTCAGGCCTTTGTCGTTTCAATATTTGATGTTTTTTGTTCTCTCGATACACCTCTTTTATTCGCCACCGTCCGGGGCATCTTCCACCCGCTCAAGCCGTCCAGCCGATCAAGGGAGTCAGGTCGTATCATGCCATCACATTAATAACATTTGTATAACTTTGCTGTGTTCATGATTATCATTATTATTATTATTATTATTTATATTTATTATGTATTCGCGTTTTACTAACATTAGTTGTAAGGATAATTAATATTGTATTGAATAGCACTCGGTACCTATACGCGCATTGAATTATTGTAAATTTGTTTGTTTCTTTTGTCTTTTCTTCTTATGTACAACTGAGTTATGTAGAATATACACATATCACATATTATTTATATACTCGTATCGTTCCTCGCATTCAGACCTCCCACTATATACAGTCCACGTCTCCTAAATTCAACTAAATTAACACTACCGGCACGAAAACACGACGAATTACTTCGGCTATTCGTCTCTTGGTCCGCGTCGACAGTATTATTTTTATGTACACCTTCTTCAAACTTCAGTGCAGAGCGTTCCTTCTCCACATTAAAAAGAATAAAAACTATTTACGGTCTACAATGGTACGGGACCGCTTTTCAGCCTTAACAGTTCTATCAATTGAAGCTGAAATGACAACTTTACTAGATTTACAAGATATAATTGATGATTTCGCTACTTGCGAATCAAGAAAAAAAAAGTTTTAAAATGTGTCATGTTTATTCCACTAATGATGTTGTACCTATTGACTAAATAATATAATTTTATGTTTAATATTTTTCATTTTTAACATCAAGAATTATCATGGCAGAAAAACTAATGAAAGTTTTTTTAGAAAGCGGTAAAATTTGTGTTGCCCCCTAACGAAAATTCCAAAATACGCCACTGGCGACGACGAGTGGAACGATTTCGTGCGTTGTAACGCGCGAACTATCGCGCGATCGGTACAGCGCGCGCGGTTTTTCACGATTTGTCTTACGAGCGTGTTGATTTCCGGGCTGCATCCGAGTTGGGTCAGAAAATAATAATAGTTTTAAATTTTGTACGAATTGGGCCCGTGTGAATAAAATGTTTTGTCCGAATTATCGGGTCCGGGCGTATCAAATGATGCGTTTGAATTGGGTCCACGTATTTATACAATTATTTTTTTCATTTCGTAGTAAATAATAATATGATAAAGTACGAATATGGATTAAGGACGCACTTTCTGGCAATAAAATGATGCCTTATTGTAGTGATATACAGTACGAATTACGGACAGTATTTTAATTAATGTTCACGGAATATTTATTGAACAATATTATTATTAAAATCCCGACGCAAAGTTCCCTCCAAGATTATGGTCTGAATATAAGCCTAGTACAATAAGAACTACAAACGCATGGGAATCCTTTCACTCACGCTTCAATTCTATGTTTTATTCTGCTCACCCAAATGTATATACGTATCAACTTATACACGTTTTAAAAATTATTCAAATAGATGTTTATACTAAAATGAGAAGTCCAGAAGGAAAAAGTAGAAACTGTATATAATAATATATAAGGAAGATTTCGTAAAAAAAAAAAAAAATGAATTGCTACAGTTCGTAAAAACTGTCTTATAAATTTCGACCCTTAAATTAAAATATTATTAATCATTAAAAATCAGATGAATGACGAACGATTGTAAATCAGGCTAAAATTAGAAAAAAAAACATAATATTTAACCATATAATAAACTATTCGTGTTATTACAGACAGTCCAAAGTCTGTAAAAATGCAGGGAAGGAAAATATTTTTAAGCTATTGCATAGCTTTTATCGCAGGTCTGGTGTAGTGACTGAAAAAAAATTTTTCGTAACGAAAAAGCGTGACCACTACCTGTGGAATCCCGTAATGCTCCTCTCTGTCTACCGCGCGGCGAACCATATTGTCATACCAACAAAACAAACTCATTTTATGAGAAAAAAAAACGTATGTTTTATATTTTAGTTATCATAGGCCTATAGTTTCTATGCAGTGCCGTAACTAGAGGTTGGCGACATGGGCGCTTGCCAAGGGCGTAGCAAACCAAGGGGCGCATTTGAGTTAGATAAAAAAATTTTTTGTAACTTTTTTGTTTTTATAAATTATTTAAAGTTTTATTAAAATCAAGTGCAAAAAAGGCTAGAAAGATAAAATTGTAATATTAATAACAATAATTGTTTAAAGTAATACCTGCACTATTTTATATTATGTAATATTAAATTTATTTACATAGAATAAGAAACGTTGTGCTTTTTTTGGTTTATTCTTATTTATTATTCTTATTTATTTTTTTTTTTTTTGTAAATTAAGACTTACTAAAAATATGGCAGTTTTTTGATAAACACGTAAGAATGTAATATTATATTTGTATAAAAAATTATTAATACGTATGAAATAAAAACAAAAATAAGCGCCAAAATAAATTTCGCCAAGGGCGCCACATAGGGTAGTTACGGCACTGTTTCTATGATACAAATTCCTGAATGACTAGAATAATAAAAAAATTTAAAATTATATCAACTTCTTATTTATTTAATATGCAATAGCTTTATCGTGGCAGTCCCCGAATGCCACTTGTCTTTTTTTTTTGTATGGGACTTTTACAGCCTACTTTTTTGTAGGCTATTTTACGCGGGACCCAATTGGTGAACAATCTGAACCGTGGGAATCAACTAGTGTGCGCCGGGATTTTCGTTCACCGTGACCCCCGCGTGACTCGCACACGCGAGCGCCGCACTAACGCGTCTTGCAACGGGATCGGCGCGGCGTCATGAGGACGCGACGACGCGACGGTCCGGACGAGTCAACAGCACCGGACAGAGCCGACGAACACGACCGACGACGGTCATAATATTGATTATAACGTTAACGACGCGTCGTTTAATAATATGTAAATTCACGATGATAATAAATAATATTACAATAATTACACGCGCACGACGACGAGCCGATTCCCGAGAGTGTTTGGCCACGTTTTCAAAACCAACGCTTACGTAACGATGTCGAATCGGCAGAGTCGTCGTCGTCGTCGTCGTCGTTACAGAACGTTTTTGTTTACAAAATTATTACAACAGTAGTACGTGTGACGCGCGCGCGTATATTTTATTCTCAAACATTCGGTTCTGCGGCCGCGTCGACCGTCGGTCGTGTTTGCGTCTACACTCTATACACACCTGTTGACTTTTCACCGTCCGGACCGCGTTCGTTATGATTTATAACCGTTAACGTTGACAAATTCGATAGTTTACAGCTCACTCCTGTCGCTCGCGAGTAAATCCAACCGAATCGGTCGTGCGCATAATCAATACATCACGTTTGCGACACGCGCGCGCGCAAAACGATTCCCTTTTTGGATATTTTTTTTCCCCTCTTATTTACTATGGGCGTTTCTCGGACGCGCGCGATCGAGTGAGTCATTTCTTTCTTTTAATCAGCGCGTTTTATTCTCTCTATTATTAGTTTTTTTTTTTTTTTTTTGTCCGCTAGCGCCGTATAGTGAATACTAGTCGCGAGCAGTGGAAGTAAAGACATCGGTTGTCGAGCGTAAAAATATTGTTTAGCAATTCAAATGAAAAACAATAACCATAAAATAATATCCCGTATAAAAACGAAACGATCCGCGTGTATATTACGGATTACACAACGCGCGTATAGAATAGAATCGATAAACGTTCGTGTCTATAATCCAGGCGATGTTATAATGTTATAAAAATCGTGCGTGCCAACTGCATTACGTCTCCCCGGGACTATAATACGGGTCTCGTCTTCGTGGGCGCAGCGCCGCGTTTGGGTCACACGCGAAACCGCTGCCCGTCTGAACCACGTTTTGGTGGTCCGTACGGACACGTTTCGTGTTTACGGATTACAGTCGGAAATTGATTTGACACTTTGATAACAATATCAATACCTTATTGTTTTATTTATTTGTGTTTAGTAGGTAGGTATGTGTGTCAAGAGAGCGTGACGGTTTTGTACGTTATATTAATTCAGAGTGATGTTGTCGTATCTTGTTGTGTTGTACCCTGTATATTGTATATATATGTAGCCTTAGGCATCCATAGACTTCGGTTTTAGAGTCAGCGTGAAATTCGCCGGGCCCGTTTTCCAGTTTCGCTATCGATTCCGGCCCATAAATTTCACTTTCTTCCATTTTAGGTATCAACGTTATATTAGTTATATTTTGTTATTTGAATACGATTTTATCGAATTAAAGGAACTTTTTCACAAGCCCATGTTTGATATTTCTAAAATAAAAAAAAATAAATAATAACCGTGAAAAAAATATTAATTGCGATGATAATATAATATGTTTTTTGTGTCTGTTAGATCAAAATCGAAAGTAAATCATTTGAAAAATAATCAAATTTATAATTCAGATCAATAAATCGATGTTTGCAGCCCGAAAAAAAGTTCACAGAAGACGTGCACTGTGTGCTGCCCCGGTGTGCATCACATCCGTGATGATGGCATGCTACAATGATGACAACGCGATGGCGATATGGTGACGGAAAGTCCCGAGTGCGTTGGAACGAAAACGAAAACGCCGGTCCAAAAGAGAGACCACAAAAAAAGTGGTACCGTCTGTGACCGTTGCGAGTGCTAGAAATCGGTCCGAACGGGTACAACTGCCCTCGTCTTTTATCCGCGCAGTCTTACATACGTATGTAGTATGGGAAATCGCGCGACGGTCGAATTTCCGTCGTTAAAGTCTCCGACGCCACGTCCCCCGGTCTCTCGTGACGTACAAGTAGGTACGAGTTTTGGCATCGCGTGCGTTATTAGTGTACTGCCGCCGCCGCCGCCGCCGCCACCACGTCCGTGAAGTTGGCCCCCCCACTTCATCCTATTACCTTCAAACTTTTACCACATTTTAGCAACTAATTTGCAACTTTTTGCAACCGGCATGAAAAAATTTGCAACCTCATATTTACGGCGGAATCGATTTTACAAAATTGGGGGGGCCAAATTCACGCAGCCTCCCCACTTTGTTCTATCCACCTCAAACTTTTACCATATTTTAGCAACTAATTTGCAACTTTTTGCAACATGCATGAAAAAATTTGCAACCTCATATTTACGGCTGAATCGATTTAGCAAAGTGGTGGGGGCCAAATTCACGCAGCCCCCCACTTTGTCCTATTCACCTCAAACTTTTACCATATTTTAGCAACTAATTTGCAACTTTTTGAAACCTGCATGAAAAAATTTGCAACCTCATATTTACGGCTGAATCGATTTTACAAAGTGGTGGGGCCAAATTCACGCAGCCCCCCCACTTTGTCCTATTAACCTCAAACTTTTACCATATTTTAGCAACTAATTTGCAACTTTTTGAAACCTGCATGAAAAAATTTGCAACCTCATATTTACGGCTGAATCGATTTTACAAAGTGGTGGGGCCAAATTCACGCAGCCCCCCCACTTTGTCCTATTAACCTCAAACTTTTACCATATTTTAGCAACTAATTTGCAACTTTTTGCAACCTGCATGAAAAAATGTGCAACTTCATATTTACGGAGGAATCGATTTCACAAAGTGATGGGTGTCTTACTCCAAAATTTACGCAGTTCCCGCACTTAACAATTTTATTTTTACAAAATTGTCATAACTGGTTTTTATAGTTTATAACAGAGTCAATAGGTTGCTTAACCTGAACCAAATCTGTTTCTGAAAATTACAAAGTGAAGGGTGTCTTAGTCAATTCATCCCCTTCATATCCCCTGGTTAAAATACCCTAGGAACATTTTACTATCAACCTGTATAATTTTCTTTTTATATTTTTACCTCATAGGAGGTGTAGGGGTTAAAAGAGTGTAAGATTCAACTGTTTTCAAGAGTCCAAAATTAACGCAGTTCCCGCACTTTACAATTTTTACAAAATTGTCATAACTGGTTTTTATAGTTTATAACAGAGTCAAATCCACGAATCCAATCATACATTCTTCGGACATAAAATATTTGTATACCAAGGAATATTAATTATATCAATTAATAATATATAATTTTAATTTAAATATCCTATGACAGGGCGCACTGTATGGAAAATATTCCCATTTATTATACTATTATAATATGTATATATATATATATACATAGGCGCCGGGTTTCCCAAATTTCACGGGTCGCCTAAAATCCTTAGATATTAATAAATGTAAATTTAAATAAATAATTATTTTTTTCAGCATAAATTGTTACCTTATTTAATACGACCTTTTTCATATATTAAAACTTTTAAATACATATTAATTATTATACATAAAATTATTTTCATTTCATATATGTATGTTAGGAACGAGTTATCAAAACATCCAAAATATAATGTTGTCATAAATGTTATATAACGAAAAAATTATATACGTATTAAATTACGTATTGCTCTATCTTTTTATTTCACGGGGTGCAGAGCACCCCATAGAATGATTCATGGGGTCATTGAGCACCGCAGCACCCCAATAGTCGGCGCCTATATATATATATATTAAAGGTAAATACACGAAAATATTAAAATAATTATTTTACATCATTAAATATTCACCTACTATTAGATATTCAAATCGGTATTTACCTTATTTAATATCTTCACAATAATTATAACACGTCAGCTACTTTTAGACCAGCATTTTATCTTGTTTTAAAAATGTGTCATGTATGTATATTATTATTATTATTATAACTTAACCAATTTGGGTGTACACTAAATGCATAGGTTTTATTAATTAATAATGATTGAAGCTAGGACTATAACGTATTTTCATTTTATTTTTTGGAAGTATCAAAAAGTATACTTCAAGGAAAAATTATTTTTCACGCGATATTAAATATTCATTTTTAAAAATTATTTTGATGAAAATTTTATGATTTGATTAAATGCAATCAATGTGAAAACATTTTAACGCGGGTAAGATTAGGTCGTTTTTTTATGATTATGTATTTGTTAATAAATTATATATGATCTTAAATGTGTAAAGCATTTGTGTTAAGAAAAAAAAATAAAATTAGACACATATCCTTTTTTTCTTTAGATTATTTAGTTGTTTTTGAATGATGACTTTTTTAGCTTCTATAGAGTATAAGGCATTAATATTATAACTTATGTCTCTTTAATAATATACACCCATTTTGTCATATTTGAATTGGTTGCTAACCCTGAACCAAGTCTGAAAATTTAGTACATAAATAATTTTTAAACATAATTAAGAGGACGCTACACATGTATAAATTCGTCCGTAAAAACCGTTTCACGCGGGATAGAACCACTCAGGCTGTAATGATAGTTAACACTTCAAATTTATATACAATATAGTTAAGAAAATTATCTGTGAAACATCGTTTTTATTTTTTTTATATCACTTATACAAAAAAAGATCTTATTGTTTCAAAATCCATTATTTTTGTGTTTTTCAAACTTGAATAACTCTTTTTGTAGTTCCGATATCGAAAAAATAAAAACGATATTTCACAGACAAAGTTCTCCTTCTTATGTGGTGAAAATTTTATTTCTTAGTTATGACTGTAGCCTTCTTGGTTCTTTCCCGTGTGAAACAGTTTTTACGTAAAGATTTCAATTTTATTAAATATTTTTGGCTGTAATGTGCTGCTGCCTACGGTCAATGCGACATCGAATACGATTCCCCCCTCCACGATAAATTAAAATTATATTTGTCTGTATCGGCAAACAGCGCGCCCGCGCCCGTAATGATTTCCAGGAATAGTTTTGATATTATTTAATTTTAGTGACTATTGCTAATATGTGTAAGCTGGATAATTACATAAGTCTTATCTATACTGTTATATTATTATATGGATACTCGTACATTGTAATATAACAACACAACTACTATGCGTCTATGCCCCATGCCATCAGCAAATGACTGTTACCTATTTGAACGTTTGTTTAGTGAACAGTGTTCATTCATCAAAACTTGCAAATTGATTTTTAGACAGTTTGACAGTTTTCTAACTGCTTTAATTAAATTGCAATAAAGACATAATTTTAATTGTTTTAATGTGCGTTTTTGTGTAGTGTAATTTATTTTGTATGTTAACGTATTTAAATGTTTGGTGGTTACTGAGTACTGTACTAATATTTATAATGTCACCAAAAAAATTACGTTCAAAAAAACGTGCTACTGGAAAAAAAGCAGTTAGTAAGCGAATGAAAAATATAAAACTAAAAAAAACGTAAGTATGACATTTTAATTAATAATAATCCGTCTTATAACTTATTTCAGTACATACTTAAGATACTTGCAGGTATAGTATAGTATTGGGATTTGGCCATTTGGGATCAGGAGATTATTATTAAATCTTAGATTTAAAAAATAAAATTTTATGAATTTCTAACTCATAATAATTTGCACATTTTCGTGATTTTTACGTATTTTGCCAATATTTTAACTTAAAATGCTTTTAAAAAAAAATGTGTCTATGGATTTTTAATATTTTTCATATATCATTGTAACAATATATTAGTAGCCTCGTATTAAATTTTCAAGCTTTTTTACCCACAAAATAAAATACAAGTAATTTATTTATCAATAGGACGGGTTGGCGGTTGCATACGGCATGGTTAGGTACTATTTTAATTATAACAAAGATCAAAATTCGTTTGATAGAAAATCGTTATTTTACGGGTGAATTTTTGATTTCGTAAAAATTAAAAGTTTAAACTCAATGTTTTTTATTGAAAACCTTCAAATTTTTTCATGTATTTACAGACTACAGTTATTATTTTTTGAGTTACAGTAAAATAAAATTATCAATTTTGTCAAAAACTGGTTTTGCGTAAAATTTCCCGTTTTAGATTCTGAACGAAGTGAAGAATGTATTGATTTTACTATGAATTATGATGTGTGTGTGTGTGTTTTTTTTTAGTCTGTATACACCATAAGAAGTCGAAATAATGCTTCGATTTGAAACTTCATGGGTGGTTTTTGGTAGAAAATTTTATATCGGTGGTACTTTAGAGAGGTCAAAAGTGAAAATTCCCAAAAGCTTTCAAATGCGACGGGCAAAACCCCCAAAAAATGACGAAAAAAACGGTAATTTTTGAGCAAAACCAGTTTTCGACAAAATCGACTTTTTTATTTAGCCGTTACTCAAAAACCAAAAGACGTAGAAACCTGAAATTTGCACCAAATGTTTATATTGGCATCATCTATACGTGGTACTATTTTTGAATAATTTTGACTTTTTTTGAGCTATTCGAAGACGGTTAAAATTATTCAACTGATCTTCGTTCAGAATCGTTTTTTTTTTATAATATAAAATAATACCAAAATCTATCCTTAAATAACTAATCTATCAATTCATCTCGTGTATCCCTCTTATCTCCTGTATCCTGGTGCACTTTTTTGTTATTGAGTCCAAAAATCGAAGCACTATTACTGCTCCTAAATGTGTCGTCAGAATTGCGATAATTAAAACCTATGAAAAATCACTCCGTTTAGAATCTAAAAAATATGCTGTATATAGTAGGTGTCGAGTCTCGAGTATAGGTACCTCGTCATATAGTCATATAGAGAGTTACTTTTTTTAAATGATTCAATTATTACGACGTATACTCAAAACCTATTATAGGCACTATTCAGAAAAACGTTTTCCTTCCGGCTTGTAAATAAATAATAATTATAAACAACGTATGAAAATATAAATGATAATTGACTTACGAGTAGGTATGGAACTATATAATAATATTATTTTATTTTAAAACCTAATTCATTTCAGTTTAATCACTGATGAAACTAGAGTATTAGAAAATTATACACCAATATCCAATTTCAATAATAGTGATAATAATGTTAAATTGGATATTACGTTTGATGACAGTAATTCTCCGACTCAAGGAACCAACATAAATATTTCAACTACGTAAGTCTAAAAATATGTGTGATTATGATTTTATTTATATACTATATAGGTATATCTTTTATAATGAAATAAGCATTTAATAATTTAAAAACAAAAAAAAAAAATGAATAAATAATAATAAAGAAATATTCGTATAGAGAAAATAATGAAAATGACTCAAATAATTACGACGATGGTGTTCTGGTTCAACAACTGTAAGTTTTTATTTGAATATTTGTATGACTTTCTAACTACAAAATAATCAAAAATTGATAAATATTTTATTTTATTATAATTGTATTTATTAGGGATTTTAGTATATCTTCACATGCGTTGAGTAGTGTTACTGAAAAAGATGATTCAACCAACCATTCGTAATATTTATTTATTTAGGTAGCTAAATAAAATAATAATATTTTATTGAACAAATTTATTTTTTAAATATTAGGACTTTGTCGGGTCGAAGGATAGTTGATATAAAATACTTAATTGATCAAGTACAAACACGACATGTAGGTGGGTTTGATTGCTCATTTGTTGATATGGACTATCAATCGGAAAGCATATATGGGTTTCAAACCATCATGACTTTTAAATGCAGGGTATGTAATATCAAAAAAACCTTGTATTCTGAAAGATACAATGAAACTATGATTCCAATTAACAAAGCTGTCGTAAATGCTTGTCAAACAATAGGTATATTGGTTTTAAATAATGTAAATAATAGACATGAGTGAATACTGAATATAATATTATTATTATTATTGTATAAAACAAGGAATAGGACATACTCAAATGTCAGAACTAGCAGCGTCGTTAGAAATGCCATCATTATCATGTAATGCATTTCATAGACTACAAACCGAAATAGGACCTATTCTACAAAATACTGCATTTGACGAAATGAAAAAAGCTGGTGACGAGGAACGCAAAATGGCATTAGAATGCGGAAATGTTGATAGTGATGGGATTCCCATGTGTACCGTAGTAACCGATGGACAGTGGTCCAAACGATCGTACAAAACTAAGTATGATGCTCTGTCTGGAGTGGTAAGAATGTATTATATTAAAGATATTAAAAAAAAAAAAAATTATGACCGGCTAAAAATTATAAGACAAATTATATTGGTAATTTAATTAGGCCACTATAATTGGATTTAAAACACAAAAAGTGTTATTTGTGGGTATACGTAATAAATATTGCATGATATGTCAAAAATCTAATTCAAAAAACGAAAAGGTGCCTGAACATGAGTGTTTTTTGAATTGGACAAAACCGTCAACCGCTATGGAGGCAGACGGCGTACTTGAAGGTTTTACAAAAAGTATTGAAATGCACGGTTTAAAATATAATCACCTCATTGGTAAATAAAATAGTAGTTTTTTGAAATAAATCACATCATACTAAAATATTTAATTTACCTAATATTTAATAGGAGACGGAGACAGCAGTGTTACAAAAAAGCTTAACGAACTTTCACCATATGGTCCAACATTTTCAATTAAAAAAATTGAATGTGTTAACCATTTATTACGGAATTATAGCTCAAAACTAACCACTTTAGCTAGAATAACAAAATATCCGATTCGTATTCGAAAACATATTCTTTCAAATATTCTTAGATTCCGAGGAGATGTTATCAAAGCAGTAAAACATTGGCAAGATACTGTTGGTCTTTCAAAGTTAGAAAAAATTAAAGGTTTGATTTTAAATTGTATACCAACTTTTGTCTATAGTAGAAAATTATAATATTATATTTAAAAAAAACGAATGTACCTATATGGTTATATATGTAAATAATAAATCGGTTATTGTATAAGTCAGTATTTTTGTTGCAATAGTTAATAAATTATAAACCAAGAAACTTTAAATGTTTAACGATTATAAATATGATAAAGGTACATTTACCATTAAAAAGGGTTCTTACCAGTGCCGGATTTAACCATTGTGCCGCACTAAACAAATTGCCGCCTTTTAATATAAATATTTTTCTAATCTAAAAAATGTTACAATGGTTCATACAATTATAGTTGTTTCCTTTATTACTTAAAATGTCGGTTTTCAAGTCGTATATATACAACATGATAACGGAAAATTTATAAATAATGCAGCAGTGCTTTATATAAGAGGGCAATAAACTCGGCGGACGACGATTTTAAAAGCAATAAAATTTAAAAATTACCACTATCCCATTGGTCTAAACATTTTTTATAATTAGTTGCATTTCTTTTAGTTCTAGTTAAATACAATAAAAATGTAATATTAAAAATTATTAGCCGCCCCTGAGAAGTTTCCACCCTAAGCACTAGCTTATAGTGTTTACTGGGAAATACGGCACTGGTTCTTACTATTTATTTGAAATTAATTTGTAAAATAGTAAACATTCATTATATATGTTTTAGAGGTAAGAAAAGATTTGTTAAATGGACCTTATCATCGTCTAGGCCAGCATGATAATTGTAATAAATACTTTTGTAACCAACTTACGTCAAATAATATGAACTTGGTGCCAGAAGCAGAAAAATCTGGTATGATGCAAGAAATTAAAAATTATGCATTACGAATTGCAAATAATGCCGAGAGCCTTCTTGAAAATAAAAATAATAACATATGTGAGCAATTTAATGCAATTATAAATAAACACATAGCCGGCAAACGAATTAATTTCTGCAATAGAGGAAACTACAATACTAGAGTTCATGCTGCAGTGATATCATTTAACTCTAAAGAATATTTGAGATGCATTCATAAAAAAATATCGAACTTTAGTCCAGGTGCGTGTTTTATTATTATTGAGTTTGTAAAAGGTATATTTTTTGATAGTTATAATATCTAAGTTTTTATGTAGGTATATTCGTCACTAGTGAATTAAAAAAAAAAACGTGTGTATACTGCACTTATTACCAAAGCTGGGCACTAACTAGTTACAAAGTTAAAGTTAAACTTAACTAGTTAGTTTTAATTCATATTAACTTAATAACTTAACTAGTTGAATTTAATGTGTAAAATAATCTAATCTAACTCGTTAAAAATAATAAGTAACTAATTATTTTAGTAGTTTTTACTTTTTTTCATTTATTGAATGTTTCAATTTCTTATTTTTTTGTATTCTAATGACTGATATTCCAATTAATTAAGGTTATACCTACTTATTTGTTACATTTAATCAAATTATTAGTTGACAGTTGTTCAATTTAATTCTATACCTACCCACCTACTTAACAATTAATTTATACAATGGTCAATGTGTTCGGGGGGAAGTGACTAGCCGATGGCATATGAAAGTATACCAAAAATAATGAATAAATGCTCTTTAAAATGTGGGTCTAACTTTTTTATTTTTTAAGTTATGGGCAGTTAACTTTTGTTTCATCAACACCAAACCTATCACGCAAAAAACTAATATATAAACTATATATATATATATAATATATATATAAAAAATAAAAACTATATATATATACTATTTAAACTTCAATATTTATTTACTTATATAGGTACATTTACATAATTTTTTTTTTTTTGGTTTAGGAAAGTTTGGTAAAAAGTATTTAAAAAACCATGAAAGGATTTTAGGCAATAATAGTAGAAGACGTCAATTGTTCCCTAAAAAAAATAAAAATAAAAAACCAGTATCAAATGGTCCAGACGCAGACTATGGTATGGCAGAACCTCTTTCTGTAGATTTTACCCAAGAAGAAATTGAGGATAAAAAAAAAAAATTTCTTGCCAAACTTGAAAACATAAATTTTGTACAAATTGAAAATGATACAAGAGAGCAGGCTGATAATCAATTATGGTATCAAGAACGTAAAATTCGTTTGACAGCTTCGTCATTTGGCCAAATATGTAAGATGAGACCCAATACAAGTTGCAAAAATTCTGTTTATAACATTCTGTACGCAACTAATGTGCAAGCAAAATCTCTTCAGTATGGAAAAGACATGGAGATTGCTGCACGTAAAAAGGCTGAGGAAACCATGAATTTTACTGTACAACCTTGTGGATTATTTATAGACACAGAGTTTCCCTATTTGGCAGCAAGTCCAGGTATTTTATAAGATAATGAGTTATATATTATGTTATCAATATTTTACATAATTATGTGTTATATTATAATGTATATAGATGGTTTGATTGGGGAAGATAGTATCATAGAAATAAAATGTCCATTTAGTGCTAGAAATACATCTAATGCAATAGATGCTGTAAATAACAAATTAGTGAGGAAAAAATAAATAATATTTTTTACTTTTATAAGTAGCACTTAACATATCCTATAATATAAACTAAAATTATAATTTGATTATTTTTAATGATATTTTATCTTTGCAAATATATACTTGCGAATACATGTATTTGTTTTTGTTAACAGCTAAAATATTGTAATATCACAGCGAATTCCATTAAATTAAAGACGGACAATATATATTATTATCAAATAATAGGACAGATGCGTATTACTAAAAGAAATATATGCTATTTTGTGATTTATACACCAAATTGGATATCGATAGAAAAAATTAATTATGATGCAACGTTTTGGGAGAATAATATGATAAGTAAATTAAAAACGTAAGGATTACCTAAGATATTTAAAAATAAATGATAATATAATAATTATACTTCATTTTAAACTACATAATATGTTATAGGTATTATTTGAAGTGCTTGCTTCCCGAATTAGTCAACCCTATGTATCCTAAAAGAATGTCAAAAACTGACATTCAAGATCCAGACCACATACTTCAAAATATAAAAAATAAAAAATAAATTGTCATTAAATTGTGTTGTTGATAAGTATACCCTAACCTAATATTAGTTACTACCAACAAGTTATTCTTTTTAATAAATTACCTCTATCTATATGACATTTAATACTTTCGTTGGATAAAATTAAAACAATGTGTGGCCTCTTTCTCCGTGGCAAAAAAAGAAATTGGAAAAAAGAGCACCGCAATAACTTACCGATTGGGGGGGGGCGGGGGGTATGGTAGACTTATTATATTGAATTATTTGAATTTACTATTTTTATATAATATCTTAAAAAGTAATTACGTGATAAATATAATTCAAACTTCGATGTATAGTAATTTCTATGGTTAACGTATTTATATGCATATTTAGAAAAATAGTAGCATTAATCAATAGTTAGTTTGTGAGTACGCGCCTTAAATTAAAATTATTACGGCTGGCCGCGGTGGTATACAAATTTGATAATTCGATACGTAGTACACGAGCGTTCAGCGTTCATAAAAGAATGAGCTGCGCTCCCGAGTGATCAGTCGTCAGACCGGCCGCCGACTGCGAACAGTAGGCGTGACTTAAACGTCGCGCTCTTGCGCATCGTGAAAAGACCTAACAGCGCGTTCTCTCGGCCGTTGTATACGTTTCACTTTCGGTGTGGCGTCCTCTTAAGTGTTATACTGAATTGACTAACTCTAGAAACAACTAAACACTAGAACATACGCTATTAAATGTCATTAGGAGAATGAGTACTTTGATGGAAAATCAATTATAGAAACATGCATTGACACGGGATTAATTTAGATCGTCTAAATATAAAATCTAAAAATAATAATTCACTGTTATTTTTTATAGCATTGATCACTCGATTGATTATAAATTCTATAGATAGCTCACTGCGGAACAAAATACGCTGCGCTGAAAATGTTCCCGATAGAAGGCAATAAGAAATTAAAATATTATTTAATATTTATATTTGTTGTTGGCGATTTGAATCGTGCCGTCGCGCAAATCGGGCTCCTCGACTACCGTCGCGTATCGTCCTGCGAGACGATAATTTATTATTAACATTTTTAATTTGAACACTGAATTTAGTATTTACCAATTGAATATTTTGTCGGTATTGCATTTTTAATGAGACGTGGTTTGATAAGGTTTATGTGGTTTTATATCAAAACAGGCAGATACTAAAGTAAACCTCATTTAGAAGTTTACTTAAAAAAGTAGTATATAAACATCATAAATGTATACATACAGTATTAAAGTATCAACATTAAAATAGTATCAATCATTTTAAGTATGACAATATGTATTAAAATTTGTAAAAGAATATATAAAAAGAATTATTAATTATAATATATATATATATATATATATATATATATATGGTTAAATATAATACATTTAGAGCACACTAATGCAGTATAACACTTAATTATGTTTAAAAATAATTTATATACTAAATTTTCAGAAACAGACTTGGTTCAGGTTAAGCAACCTATTGACTTTGTTATAAACTATAAAAACCAGTTATGACAATTTTGTAAAAATTGTTAAGTGCGGGAACTGCGTAAATTTTGGAGTAAGACACCCATCACTTTGTGAAATCGATTCCTCCGTAAATATGAAGTTGCACATTTTTTCATGCAGGTTGCAAAAAGTTGCAAATTAGTTGCTAAAATATGGTAAAAGTTTGAGGTTAATAGGACAAAGTGGGGGGGCTGCGTGAATTTGGCCCCACCACTTTGTAAAATCGATTCAGCCGTAAATATGAGGTTGCAAATTTTTTCATGCAGGTTGCAAAAAGTTGCAAATTAGTTGCTAAAATATGGTAAAAGTTTGAGGTGGATAGGACAAAGTGGGGGGGCTGCGTGAATTTGGCCCCCCCAATTTTGTAAAATCGATTCCGCCGTAAATATGAGGTTGCAAATTTTTTCATGCAGGTTGCAAAAAGTTGCAAATTAGTTGCTAAAATGTGGTAAAAGTTTGAAGGTAATAGGATGAAGTGGGGGGGCCAACTTCACAGACGTGCCGCCACCACGGTGGTAATTGATCGCGGCGCCTCGTATCATAATTGTTAAATCTCTAGTGAATTTTTTCTTTTTTTTTTTACACGATTCTATAACGTAAAACGCGTATTATTATAAATACATATATAGGTATGTGTACGTGTGCGGTTGTTTTCTTTTTCTATTATAACGGATTCACACACACACACACACACACACACACACACACACACACACACACACACACACACACACACACACACACACATACGCTGTGCACGAGCGCCGAGCAATGATTTAATGCGTCTAAAACGGCAAACCGTGTTTTATGGTACCCCCTGTATATTTATACGTATACACGAGCTGCGCACGCGGCCTATAGTACGAGCTACACGAAAAACTTTGTCTGAAAATGTTTTATCGCCGGTTCGCAATCTCCACGCCCTATCTTAATGGAGTTACTTCCATACGTCCGTGCCGGCGAGCGCTGGCATTAATACGCGTTTTTGTTTTCTACCATATATTATTATAATACGTTGTGTATTATAATATGGGTACGAAACGCTCGTGAAACCCAATACGCGCGCGCGTACTTTATAGCCGTACGTATTTTCTTTATGGCTTCGCTCTAGGCCGAACGGAACGCGATAATTAAATCGTTTCGACAATGAAAAAAAAAAAAAAAAAATTGAAAAATCGAAAAAAACTCTGGTTGACAGAACGACGGACGGTGAAAAAATCGAACCCAAGCCGAGAATCTGTTGCGCGCGAGCGTGTTTTTAATAATAGTACAAACGCATATTTTTTTGTATTCACATTTTATTCTTGACGTTTTCATTTTTATTTCACGTCCCCGATCGCGTGCTAACCTAACCTAACCGACCGACGTCGATATAATATAAAAATATACCTGCTCCGGCAGAGATGCGTATCTGCCCGACGATGGTGTAGAGCTCATTAAAGACAGATTACATCAGAACTTTTTTTTCATCATCTCCTCTCTCTATCTATTTCCATCTCTTTCTCTCTGTCTCCTCTCTCGTTCCGTCTTACTCTCCTCCCGGGCGCCACGCACCACGCACGTCGTCGTATGCGATGGATACACAACAATAATTATGGTAATCGAACGCCGAATTTGGCTGCGTTCCGTATCTGAAAACCGGCAATCGCGTTATCTGGGCCCCGGATCTAATGGCATCCGATATATTTACACGGCCGCTCGTTAAACGTACAATTAATTACAGTTCGATTTTCCTTTATTTTTTATTATTATTATTATTTTTTTTTTTATCGGTTATTTATTTACTCTTTTTTTTCTTCTTCTTCTTCTACTTTTTTTCGTACAATTTATGAGACGTAATTTAAATTAAGAAAAACTGTCATCACCTAACGACTTATATACGTTCAACTCGTTTTGAAAAGCCAGACGGCCGTGTTGTTTATAGTTACATATTAAACACGAGTATATAATATACATATATACGTTTAGATGACTCTTCGAACTTTGTATTTTATACGCGTATTAATAACGCGTGGTTTTTATGCGTGTACGTACCTCGTATAATACCTCCGTTGATAAATGTTGTTTTACCGCAGTTTAGTGTGCACGAGTTTTTTTAGATGAGTTTATTTTCTCCTGGTGAAGATAAATATTTCAAATTTATTTACGTGTACGTATCAATATACAAACAAACTATAATACGTACGCGGGCGCGTCTTACAAAACGACTCGTGTAACGTTTTCGTTTGGCCGATAGTTGTTCGACGTCGTATCGAGCGATTCGACGGACACTTTGTGTTTTCTCATATACGTACATAATGTGTTTTATAGAAGAATAATTGACGCAATAATGTTTTCCGATTTCGAATAATAACGATACATGGTGGTACGCGTTAGAATACACGTGAAATGAAAGTCCGGAGGTAACGCGAACGCGCAGAAAATATGAAAGGCTTTGTTTGTGTGACGTTAAAAGCACTCGGCCGAAAAGAGTCGGAAAAATCAAAATCTAAGGCCTTTTTTTTTTGTTTTTTTTTATTTTGAGCGAAACGAGGGACCTGTTGGATTTCTAAATGGTGTATTGTTATAATTTTTTTTTTTAACAACCATTTGATGCGAGTATAGCATTCGTCCATAACTCTTGGTTATGTAACAGTAACACTATTTAGATGAGATTTTCCATCGAAACGGTACTTTGAACAGGTAAATTTTTCTGTTACCATGAGCTTGACAAAAAAAACAACCAAGGTGCGTATGAAACTAGAACGATTTTTGCGAGATTTTCGTTAAAAATCATGAAAAAAATTTGATGCGTTTTCGGGCAAAGTATAGAACATTGAAAAAACACCATTTTCGGAACGTTTTTAACTAATAATCTTTTTTTAATTTATGATATTTCGACACGAAAGTGTTATGTGACCTATATCATAAAATACTTCACTAACCATACCGAAAAAATTTCAAAACTCATAAGCTCCACTCCGTTATTGTCTGCTATTTACTTATTATGGCATTCATAACACCATATTCGAATAATCGTCGCACACTCAATTATTATAAAGTACGTTGCGACACAAATTTTTGCATTACGCGCGACTCGGCATATGGCACGATCGTATGACTCACAAATATAGGTCCTGTCACACATGCAAACGGTATTGTTACGTACCACTTGGAGTGTTCGAGTACGAGTTTGCGGACGCTTTGAAGTAGCGTCACTGGACGGCCGACGTCACCGACATATCGATATCGTCACCGTGCGTCGATGGCGATTTTAGAAATTTTTCCCGGAGGTGAGGGGAGATCGAAATAACTTTACCAACTAATATATAAAACGTAGATAACGAACATCAGACAGAGGTGTCGTCAAGAATACAATATTATCTAACAAATACGGATACCGTGGATTAGAAAGAGTGCTAAAATCGAGAACCCTCACCAAAAATTTAAAAATAACACTGTATATGACATTATTACGACCTATTATTGTCCTGTACGGTTCCGAGACGTGGACATTGAGGAAAGCCGAAGAACAGAGCCTAGGAGTATTCGAGAGAAAAGTTTTAAGAAAAACATATAGACCGGTCTTTGACAGTGAACCGAACGAATGGAGAAAATCACATAATTATGAACTCAAAATGCAGTTTCAAAGACCTGATATTATAGTTAAGAAGATCGCAAAAAAAAAGACTCATGTGGATGAGGGGCATGCCTGGCGTAAGCAAGGATCTCTTGTTAGGCAGGTAATAGAGGAAGAACCTATAGGTAAAAGAAATTTAGGAAGAACCAGATTGAGGTGGGAAGACTGTGTGAAAAAGGACTTAAAAACATTAGAACCCGGAGTCAAATGGAGGGAAGATGCAAAAGGACAGAGACAGATGGCAAGATTTGTGTTCGGTGGCATGGTCTTAAAGGCCGAAACCAAGAAAGAAGAAGAAGAAGAAGAAGAAGAATATATAAAACGTAGTACGTTTCACTTTCACCTCTTACCGTTCGGCTACCTGCACGTCTTTAATAAATACCTACCGTACTGACACAAACTGTTTTTTTTTTTTTTTTTTTGGTATTTTTACGTTATGAATTTTGACTTACCGTTGTAATTTACGATTCGCTCGCGCTTCGTGACACGGCCCACGTAGAGGGGTATTGGACCCTTCCCGTGAATACGCCACTGCCGCGGGTCACGAAAATGATCGCGAAACGTTCTCGTCTCGTTTTCTTCTTTGTTTCCGTTCGTATCCGCGCATCCGAAATCAAATCGTATTTCGTCGGACCGGCGGCGTCGCGACCGCCACGTGCTCGTGCCCCCGCCTGCAGGTTTCGTGTCATATCGATTTCCTCCGCGAAAAACGCGTCGATCGGACCGAAGACAACGTGCCGGCAAGCGAATGTTCACGCGTCATTCGAAATAACCATCGACCGAAACGGAACGCGCCGCCGCCGGGATCGTTTTAATGATAATGATACGCGTGCGCGGCGAGTGTAATTTTACGGACTTGCGTGAACCGTGCATACAGAGTGTTTCGGATCCGTTCGACGAACGTAATGAATTCCGTTCCAATCGTTGTTTTCGACTTTTGTTATGATAACCAATTGAATAAACTCTACGTTAAAACGATTATTTGAAAAAAAAACAATTATTTATGTCTCATACGTAATTTATTAATGTTTTTTGTTTTTTGTGTTCTTAAATGCTTACCTCTTCAGCTCGTTCCCTTTAATTGATTCCGATAATTAAATCGTTTATCTCCATCAAATAAAAGTTATTAGTATTTAAGGTTTTAGATTATAAAAGAAAACCTGGGGACCGTATGTATGTACTTTACACAAACGTAACATACTAAACAATATCATATACATTTCACTTTACTCAAAATATGAAATATCCATATCCGTAAAACTGTTGGTCGAATAATAAAAACTTGAAAATTAAAAATTTCAAAAAAAAAAGTGTTATCTTTCATAAGACCCTGTTATAAATATATAACAGTTTCTTTTTAAAAAAATTAAAAAAAAACTTAAACAATCTCGTAGATTAAAAGTAGTTTACCTATGAAAAAAGTTTACCGTGGAAATATTCAAAAACATCGAATACAAAAATAGTTATCATGTTATTAAAATTATCAAGTTATCTAAAACAACACGCTGTATAGTTGTACAATTGGTACGTACTAGTGAACGCAATGTTCCTTATATTGAAATCCGACGGAACGCCTTTAGTATCCCCGTGTACGTGTAATTTTGAGCGGTCGCCGAAAAAAGATCAAACGCTAATTGCCGACCCTGCGCAGTATACACACACACACAGAGACACACACACACACACACACACACACACACACACACACACACACACACACAACCACGCATAAATGTACTAGTCTCTGGTAGTTGGCATACCTAACCTCAACCATACGTAGCCTCTAACCGGGTTAGAATTGAATGTGTGGAAAGTAGGGGTTCCAGAAAAATGAATCTACATATTATTACTATACGTATTTCGTATCGCTCGACCACTCGTCTGCAGATGCCAACGATCTATGTGTACTATACGCACACCGTAGAGGAACAGACGCGGGTATAGATTTATTTACTTTCGAGACTAGAAATCGATCGTGGACTCACCTTAAACATCATCTCGACCTCGAATGAAACGTTTTCTCGCCACGATCGAATGTATTTTGACGGTCGAACGCGCATTCACAGTAATTCGGCGAAAAAAAAAAGTAAACAAATAAAACTAAACAGTCATCTCATATTTTTAGATTTCGCGTCCACTATATACACATAGACCTATAAAAAGTTATTTATTATAACATACCGCTAGAAAATAGTTTCCATAAATATCACATTTGGTCAGAGAAAAAACTTCGTACGTGCAAAAAAAATTTAATAATCGGCCTTACCTATATCGGGTGTGGAATTTAAGATGGAGGTGATATTATTTGGAATAGATTGAAGTGAAAGACATAAAAATGTATCCTGTGCGAATCGTTTTCTTTTTTTTTTCGTTTATATTCGTCTCTCTTATGATTTAGCCTGTCTACTCTTTCGTTCACGTTTTATATTATTTATTTTTTCGTATCGATCTTCGAAAACAACGTTATGTTACTTATAATAATATTTTTGACTTGACATCGGTAAGTATTGCATTCGGGGGGGGGGAGGTATTTCAGACTGCGGTTTGTATTCATATGTTGAAGTAACTGTGTGAACTTAAAAAACTGATTTCATAAAATTCACATTAACCAAATCGTCAAAATAGACTCGAGCCAAGCTTCGTACAATTTATGTTAGCATTAAGATATGTGAAGAAAAAACCCGTGATTAGCACTCGCACAGCGTCGACTTGAGGAATATAAATTGTAGCGTCTCTTAAACTTAAAAAAAATTCCTCCAAAACATTTTTTGTACTTACTAATTAATATTGTTTTACGAAAGAGGGGAAATCGTAAAAAAAATTACATATGGACGTATTAATAAAATATGCAAGTAACAAATTATTTTGTTGATATTCTTATCGTTTTTTTTTTTTTTTTTTTTTTTTTTTTTGATATACGTGCTACATATTTATTTAAAAATCTTACATATTTCTTCTCGTTCGAACAGCTTTGGTGACTTTCCGTCTCGTCTAAACTTTTCTCAGCTCTTAGCTCTCTAGGCTCTCGGCCGTTACAGACGACAAAAACCACGTCGACGACGAACGGCGGTAAACCCGAGTAAATCCACCCCGGAGAAACTCAAATAGAACAGTCGTCAAAATAATATTTCCAATTCGTTCGCCCGAACCTCATGGATACGTTCGCGTCTAAACTCGCGTACTGACTTGAAGGAAAAAAAACTACGTCCCGGGCGTGACCCGTTCGATTCGCCCGCGTCTCGGTCCGGCGCGCCGCGACGCACGCGGCTCTCGATCCGCCGAGATCGCGAAAACCACTCGGTCCTGGATCCGAGACGTACGTGGCTCGCGGCGTCGACGCGCATCCATCCGTACGGCCATATGTACGTTTATAACAACGCGTATATCATTTCGCAGTGTCGTGACAAAATAATAACAAACGACGACGTGCCGAATATCATTTTTCATATCGTCGCGGACCGTCCGGACGAAACCGGCCGCCGCCGCTTCCCCGTAGTACATACTAGTATATATTTATATCGTTTTATCGTGTGGTATCGTCCGCAATAATAATAGTAATATAAATTTATGTACGCCGGCCGACGACGTATCTGCGCCGCCGATCGAACCGAGTTCGATGTGTATAATAATAATAATAATAATAATATTATTATTATTATGTCGGTCGCCGTGCCGCGTCTCCCTTTTGCCGGGCCGACGACGACGACGACTACGACGACGCGCGCGGAAAACGATAATAATTGGCTCGGAGAAAACATAACTACGGTTCTGGCGCGCGCGCGATACCGAGTGATTTAAAACTGGCCCCGGGGACGCGGCTCGAAAGCGATCGCCGAGAACGCCCGACCATTGTCTTTTGCGGCGGCGTACACTATATAATACGTATAATAACACTTGTCCGAGTTGTTTTCTCGATATTCTCCGCTTCAAGCAACTCAAACAATAACGCAACAGAAAAATTACAAGATCAAATTAACACCGTCGAGCCGTGGTTCAATAAATGGAAAATCAAAATTAACCCGTCGAAAACAACGGCAACACTATTCACAAATAAATCAACCGAATTCTCCAACAAAATAAGCATCCAAAACACGTCTATAGATTGGGCACACTCGGCCAAATACTTAAGTATTTATCTGGACAAAAAACTCAACTTCGCAAAACAAACATAGCATATGCTATCAACAAAGCTAAAGGTGTCAAAAATGTACTCTTCCCTCTTATCACCAACAAAAGTCCCCTCCCCCTCAACACGAAACTTTACCTCTACAAGGCGTACATAAAACCAACACGTCTATACGTGGCACCGTGCTAGACCAAAAATCTTTCGAAGACCAGTTGGACAAGGGTGGAAGCGATCCAATGTTCAACACTGAGAATAATAACAGACAGTCCTTGGTTCGTCAACAACAGAGCAATCAGAAAAACAATAGGCATAGAAACATTAAAGAATTCAATAGAACGAGACGGATCCAATTTAAAAAACTCCCTCCAAAACTCACGGTACACTCATCTAACCAACATAATTGCCAACGACCACACCAAAGAGCGATTTTTGAAAAGACCAATATAATACAAATAATTTAGCCACAAACTCAAGTCAAACCTCAACCATCTTATAAGTGGCCCTGTCAGAAATGAGAATAACACAAACTAGCAAAGCAAAGCGAGTTGTTTTCGTTTTATTTCTTTCGTTCCCGGAAAGCTAAGTAATTTTAATTAACGATAATTTTTAAATTTTTTTTCGCCAATTTTGAAATTTTGAGGGAACACTTTAGCCAAGTTCACGGAGCACTAGTGTTCCGCGGAACACCGGTTAAGAACCACTGTTCTAGAGCGACCGACACACGAACGCGTGGCACGCGAGTGCAACTCAAAATTTTCGGTTGAGGAACGGTTTCCTGTCAGCTACTTTACTTTGCGGCTGGTGTATAACAGTTCATTTTATTGCAATATTTAGTAGTGTACAGACGTGTTTAATATATAATTTTATATTTTAATAATATCATTGTTATACCTTACAAATTTTACGAACTGCGACGGAGGAAATTATTACGAATGATAATAAAATGATAATTATTAGTCTTTTATTAGATGAGGAGGAAGAAGAAGATGAATTAATGTATAATCGATTAAAAACTAATAAAATAAAATCAATACACAGTTTTTTTACAACTCGAGGAGACGAAGATTTGTCTGAAATTCTAATAAAGTGACATTTACATAACAAATTCCGCGAATTTTTCCGTATAAATTATGACCAGTTTATGTTATTCATTCTATCCTTGATAAAGGACGATATACAATTACCTCCGTTTAAACACGCGTGCGACTCATCGACAACACTGCTATCGGATCACGTTAGGCACGACGACTGTTTTCGACACGTGCGCGTCAATCGCGCACAGGAAACCACGTTCGCAGTTTAAATATATTATGTAGATCAGTAGTTGCGACCGGCCAGTCGCAGATAGGAAACCGTACCGCGACGGCACGCGTTCGATTACGCGCCGTGATCGTTCGCTCGTAAATACTCGAGAGCAGACCCTTTATCGCGGTGTTGTTCCGATCACGGACGCGATCGACACTCGGCACACAACCGCGCGGCGAGTCGCGACTGTCGACCGGAGCTTATCGGCGACCGCACGGTCGGCGTGCCAACGCGTGCGTGTGATATTCCGATTTTCGTAGATCGTTATTTTTACTTTTTTTTTTCGTAACGTCCGATCTGACCGACACGTCTAAGAGTGTTGAGCAACGCGGATCAACGATCGCACACCGTCGATCAAACGGGCGCGGGGCGGCGACGTGTTCCTTTTTTTTTGTTTTCTTTCACCTTCTTATCTCCGACGGTCCCGCGTAGAGTCGTGAGTGATACGCGCGGCGGCGGACACACCTGTTGACCGGGGTGATCAACGCGCGACGGTCCAAAAATCAAGATAACTCTCGAGTTTTTTCCTTTCATTTACTTTTTTTTTTCGTCATAAGACTTTCTTTATCTGTTTTTTATTTTTTCGTCCCTCCCCTCTCTTGCTCGCCGCCACTGCCGATCCGGTCACGACGTACCCGTATTATGTGCATTACACACGCGTATACATATATATACATATTACATATGTGAGAAATGCAAATTCCCGCGCGAGCGCGCGCTCATATTATTGTAATCGATCGACGGCGGCGGCGGTGGCATTCCGATCGCGCGCGAAAACCGTGCGCTGCGGCCATCTCAACGCGTGTAAGACGCGTTTTTATCGGACACGTCGTCGCCGACACGAGTCTCGGCCGACGGGTGGTGTGTTTCGCGTGCGACGGACAACGAATCCCGGCGTTCGGTAGTCCTTTGAGTCGGACGAACAGCGACATTTTTGGCCGGCTCCCAGGTCACGTGCGTCTGAAGCACGCCACCGCCGCCGCCACCAAAGACGAGTAGCGCGGCGAGAACCACATGCCTACCGCCCGGTCGACGTGCACGCCGGTGTTTTGTCTCCGGCGCGCTAATTGCGGTTTCGTCGAGTCCATTGTACGCTCACGTAACACTACGGGGGCCGTCGAGTCCATTGTTCGCTCGTGTGATGTATGTGTGTGTTTTTTTTTTTTTTTTTTTTTTTTTATTAGCAAAACGAATAATTACAATCTATACACTATGTTGGTACAATAAGTAATACGATTTATAATACGTTTATATAGCGGGTAGTAACAGAATGGGGGATTATCACGTCTCTGGGCCAAGAGCGTTCAAGTCTTCTGAGGGGATTACCAGGAATATCACGGGAAGAGAGACGGTTTATTAGCGGGTTTTTACGGTGAATACGATTTGAGTGGGATGAGAAGAAGTAGGATTTAGTCGATTGAGTCGGGATCTTTCAGTCGTGATGCTGCAGATGTTAGCGTTTTTGATGTACCAAGAAGCAGAGGCGATTTGACGGAGACGTATGGACTGAAAAGCTTGGATTTTTTAATGAAATGAGAGGGTTTGGCAGAGCCCCTGCATCGTGTGATATTACGGCAGCGATTCTCAACCTGGGGGTAGTTACCTGCCAAGGGGTAAAACAGGATTTTTTGAGGGGTAAAAACTAGACTTTTTTTTTTTGTTCTTCATACCTATTGTTATTAAATCTGCATCAATCACGTGTCAACTATTGCAATGACATAATTATTGTTGTTTGTAGTTTTGGAAATTGCCGTATGTCCTAATCTTAATGACACTGTTGGTTTTATCACCTTGTAACCCAACATTATGTCCGGAGAGAGATAATCGTAAATATCTAACCTGCTTTGTGGGTAATAGCATCTAAAAGGTTGGAAACCACTCTATTACGGCGTCACGGCCCCTCTCCCCATCCCATCGTCTAAATGATTCTTCCCGAGTCTTAATCGTTGTTTTTGTCGTTTTTATATTAATCTTCGAATGACAAATTAACGATTCATTTTAGATTTCGAGTAAAGTGAAGCAAATTTTACAGAAATGTATTTATTTTTTATTTTTTGCTCTTTGAATCTACGAACACCGTCGGGCAATAGTATTCGTCCGAAAGTTATGTTTAGAGCTCTAAAGTACCAGTACCATAGTTTTCTCGTCACTCTAAACAGATTATTGATCACTGTAATCGAAATACATTCCAATTCGAGGAAACCTATCGAAATACGAGTATAAGCAAGATTACCACGGAATCGATTTTTGTCATTTAGACATAATACGCAAAAAGTAATAGTTCTTGAAGCTTCATACATTCAAAAAATTATCTCAAAAACACTTATAAACAGACGAATCGACACAAAACGTGTAACGATTGTTGTTTAGCAACATTGTTCATTGCTTATTGAATAGGACAATTAAAGAATTATGTCTAATGTAGTGTGCGAAACGCAAAATGAATGACAAACGAATCCCAACTGAAAATATTCGACGGTATACTTGAACGGTAGCGTGACTAACATTAGGGGCCGGACAACTCGGCACAGTTGCGATATCAGTGCAGAGCAGTGGTGGTTTCGATCTCGATCACTTTCAAGATATAAATATAAACATTTTTTTAAATTTTTTTCCAAAAAAGCTCGAAAATCGTTAACCAGTTTTTTTATACATCGGAAACTGAAAATTTAGCAGATGAATACTTTTTTTGGGAGGGGAGAGTGAGGTATCTCCTTCACCGTCATCTTCTTCAATAAGAGCTTTCAAATAAGGCTCTGACACACACACACACACACACACACACACACACACATACAAAGTCATGCAGATTAACTACGATTAATACACGCGCGGCGTCCCGGTAACTTCCCGCGTACTCAAAACACGACGCGGTGCGGTGCGTATTGTTGCAGCCTCGCCCTGCGGACAGACGTTTTTTCGTTTGGCGCGTGGTAGCCGCGGCGACTCGTGAAATAACAACGACGACAGTAAATATACCGTCGCACGAGTAATTGTTCGTGTTCGCCTCCGAAACAATGCCCGGCGCTCGTGGCACACACGAACACAACGCGCACGTAACAAGACGCGACGATTTACGTATAAGTGTGTACTCTTTTTGTTTTTACCCATTGTACGCGACAGCGGTGCGTACACACATACACGCGCGAGTGCATTACAGTGGTCGCGCTGCCGTGGCAGTCGAACGGTTACCGCGGTTCTGGTGACAGTGACGGTGCAATGTAAACACACATAAACGTCTCGCGGCGTCGTCGGACTCGGTGGCAGGTGACTAACGTTCGAGGAGTCGCGACCGGTGTACGCGCGCACGACGATTTATATACGAAGATTTATACGCACGAATGTACGGTGAGAGAGAGAGAGAGAGAGAGAGAGAGAGAGAGAGAGAGAGAGAGAGAGAGAGAGAGATACGTATGCAATATTGTTGTGGTTATTATTATGCGATTAACAAACAGGCGCCAGAACGAGTTCACCGACCCGACAAGCGTAATGGTTTTTTTTTTTTTTTTACGAAAAATAATAGACCGCAGTCGACTTTAAAGCTAATTTTTCATCGTCTTCAAGCCGAGATTCCACGAGCCACGCACGCTCCTCGTCATCACTGTAATAATAACAATAATAATAATAATAATAATAATAATAATAATTTACGACTGCACAACACACACGTACGTATATCATATTAACGTATATAAATATATAGTATAATATTATGTGTGTACGTATAACGACGCGACGACGTGTCAGTGTAGTTATCGTTTTTGTTTTGTTTTTCTACTTCTCCTCCTCTCGCGTTCGCGCCATACCTACCGAAACGTATTTACAAAGCGTTATCCTACGCGTGTCGTGCGGAGTTTATAATTATAATCAAAACTAATACGGTCCAGCTTCTTCAGATGCCGCAACGTTATATTATTACTATACGACTATAATACATATCATATTATTATTATTATAAAGAGTTCAACGCCTCCGGCAAACGCGCGCGTTTATCGTGCGATGTGGCTACTAAATTCCTGTGGCTCGAGATACGCGCGGCGAAAAACCATCGAGATCTCATTATTATTATTATTATTATTATTATTATTATGATAATTTCGAGTCCCGTGCCACGCGAGTACCCTTAGTGACGTTTACGAATAAACGCCAAAAACGATATTCCAACATGAGAGCGACGTATGATACGTGAATAGTATATACATATATACAAGACGTACTGGATAAAACCGCACCTGCAAAACCTACAGCAGGACGGGTACGCGTATAATATTATATTATTATTTTATACGCTGTTTGATTAAAAATACAAACGAATCGTATACGATCATATGTTTTAATGTAAAATCACGGCACGAGTTTAAGCGATTCGATAGTGTAAAACGAACGGGCTGTCTGAAATAATAACGAGCAAATGAATAATAAGAGAAAACCAGACGGGAAAAATTCACTTCTGAATCAATCTGAAATGTTCACGATATTTCTACCTTCTGATATGTCGTACGAACGCTTTGTTTTTCTATAACTGAATAATATGATATTTTATTTTCCTATACATTTTTTAGATAAATATTTTCGCACTCTAATTCGTGTCGTGGATTTCTCGTCGATTACGAATTAATAAAACGTACGGAATTTTTTTAATATTTTTTTTTTTGAGAAATTTATTTATTATTAATAATAACACAATACTAAAAAGTATTAAAAAAAAAAAAATTAAAAATGTCCTACGCCTTTTAGCAAGATTGTGGTGGTGTAGGGAGTTATTAAATATGTACATAAACGTAAATTAAATAATATAACAAATTCGTGTGAATAAACTTAACTATTACACTGTTTTCAATTGTAAATCAATTCATATGAGATTATTGTATCTGTATAACAGTAATATTATATACAGAACAAGCGAACAAATACACGCTGAAACGATCGACTTTTTACTGCATGTCCCTCGAGTGATCGTTAAAGTCTCTAGAAAAACTCGTTGACTCAGACATACAACGATTCAAACAGTTAGTCGTTTAAGAAAAACCTATGTGTATTAGACACCTATATTATACAGGTGACACACGACTCACAATTTTTTATACGTTGCAATATCTCTTGTGTTAATAGAGATGATCAAATAATATTTTTAACACGATAGCCGAAGCTCGTAAAGCTCAAGACTACCGTTTATTTTTTTTTATAATTTATCTAATATAAAAGTTTATCTAACATAAACTTAAGGCTATGGGTTTTTTCATCTAGATCTTACGTCCACTTTGGAATAATTGTTTATTTAACGACACTTAGGTATAATTCGGAAGTTTCGTCATGGCTGTGGACAAACGATAATACTTATTGGATTTCAGAATAAATTGCGATTAAAAAGATGCATATTACGTAATATTTATATAAATAATCGAGTGGTGTGAGCAGAACACACAAACGAAGCGAACTGCTTTGATTTAAATATGAAATTTCAAAATTATTAATTTAATTGATTATATTATCTGTCAGCGATGATAAATCGTAAACACGCCGCTTAAGAGAAATATATAATATAACATACATGTGTCGATATGTATTATAAGTCTGCGTATATAGGGCATCCTGTACAATATATTGTTTCGAGTCGATCGCGACCAATGCGGACTTGTGCGTGCGTATCACTGTTATTATTGCGGCCGCAGAAGAAACCAGTAGTTGATACGCAGTTTTTGTTGATGGATTGATTATTTCGGGCGTTCCGAAGTGATGTACTGAGATTCGTCGGGGACAAAAAAAAAAAAAAACCTCGGCGTGTATAACATAACGGACTTTCGAAAACGTGGTCGAAAAAAAAATGTAGACACGAGCCGGGTATGAAGATTTTTACAAGTACTGCATGTGACCAGTTTTTGCCGTGTACATGGTTTTCGAAGCGGAGTACACGATTGAAAAAAAAAACCAACAAAAAGAATAAATAAAAATAAATAATGTAATGAAACGTATGTAATGTTTGACGTCAAAATAAATTCGCAAATCGGCGCACGTACCGCAGTATAGCGGAGAAGAAACAAAAAGAACGACGACGACGACGACGATAATCGTAACAATAATAATAATAATAGTAGTAGTAGTTGAAAAAATGATTGAAAGCACAGAAGAAGGCGAAGAAGAAAAAAATAATAATAATAAAGAAAAACGTCGCAAGTATTATATATATACATGTGAGGTGTGTGTGTGTGTGTGTGTGTGTGTGTACGTTCGCCGCGTTGCTAAATGTGGAACTCGAATTGTGTAAGGAATTTGTTGTTGTCGTGTACGCGTATATATATGTGTATATTTGTGTATGTGTGTACCTCTACCTCTGGCCAGTACGCTGCTAAGTCGCGCTCGCGTATATACGTATACACGTCTCCGTACGACCCCATCGCGAACAGGTTGGCGAAACGATGCCCAAATCCGTACACACAAAATGAAAGTAGCCGCCGATTGATGACAGACCGGAGAGTGCGTAACAACTTCTGCAGCACTGACAATCCGTGCGTACACACACACACACACACACACATATTTATATATATATACATGTATACATACCGCTGAGACCCGCGTGCGTGTGTGTAAACACACGTATACCTTTTCGTCCTCTCATGTCCTCTCCTATATTTCTTCTTCCTTTTCTTTTACTTTTTATTTTCTTTCCTCCGGCGTTTTTTCTTTTTCTTTATATTTTTCTCGTCGGTTTTTCAGTTTTGTTGATTTTTTTTTTTCGTTAGCCACGAAGCGCACGCGGAAGCGTTTAAACAAACACGCACGCGCGCACACTTCACATAATGCCGCGTGGCCGGCGTACACGGCTGAAGATAACGTTTCGTTATCGTTAATCATACGTCGCGTGGTATAAACGTACGGCCGTTCAATTGTCTACGGATATAATATTGTGTGTGTGTGTGTGTGTGTGTGTGTGTGTGTGTGTGTGTGTGTGTGTGTGTGTGTGTGTGCATATAACACAACGCGCGTGTGGCACAGACAATAAACGCGAAACCCGTTATGGCTGGGAAACAATGTGCGGCTACTCGATCCTTCCCTCTTGCAGCATCACGAGTGCGGTGACAGCACTGAGAATATATACGACGGCGATGGGTAAGTACGACGACACGACGCCGTCATCTCTTCGGACAACCGACGGGAACGCTTAAAGATACCGCGTGACTTACCTCCGCGGTGGACTTCGAGAGGAGACTAAATTCCGACACTTATCAATCCGGACCGGAGGATTCCGCCTCTGCGAGGCTGGGTCAAACGGGGCTGGTCGATTTTCACGAACCTATGCCACCCTTCTATTGTTGGGGTTTCGGGAAACGTGTTCACGTAGAGAGCGTCTCCGGGTCCGAGAACGGAGAAAAATCACGGCGAAAATAAAGGTCCAAAAAAAGGGTCTCGAATATCGAGTCGATCGGGGAAAATAATTAACTCTAGGGAAAAATAAAACCCGAAAAGAAAATCTCTAAAAACCAAATTTTGAAAATGAATCATTTATAACAAACCAACAGATTTAATCACTTCCGTGCTCGATTTTAAAACAATTTGGAATAAGCAAGTAAGTAAATTTGAAAATAGTTTTGAATTCAAGTTTTAGATTACTGGATCAAATAATTTATGATTCAGTAAACAATTCTAAGTTAATAAGTGAATGTATTAAAATTAAAATTATCTTTATGCATCATTCACATTTTCAAAAACAATTATGTAATGTAAAATAATCCAAGTTCAATAGCGCGTTCATTTAAATGAAGTAACAGTAAAATATATTTAGTTTTTTCAATGATTGGTATTTATTCCAAATTCGAAATTTGAAAGTTTAATTTTATCATAATAAATATACATGTTTGGATTTAAATAAGAATACTATTCTACCAAGGTAATAACATATTTTCAGTACATCTTATCATGATTGAACGTTTAGGCTACTCAAATTATAAATTATTTAACGATTACTTTTTTTTTTTTAACCGATTGAATTCTCGTAATTGAATTTCCAAAGTATACACTGCTTGTGCAGTATAAAGAATATAATATACAACATTAATATTCATTCCTCTGGTCACGGAATGCCAGATACCAGGTTCGTTGATGATCATAAAATAATGTGCCATAGACACTTCGGTTTATTGGCGAACGCGGGCCAGCATATTTATAATATGTCGATAACATAATATTTTATAATAATCAGCTGAAACACCCGACGAGATTTGATGTTATTACTCATCGAAAATTCTACGATGTTTCGGTTCTTTGATACACGAATTTCGGATAATTTCTTAAACACAGATTTTCTAAAAGTTTTATTTTCTAAAATATAGATTTTCTAAAACTCGGCATTCTAAAACTTGACTTTCGAAAACACGCACCCAAATCATTGTGACACTCGGGTGCGCTCGGTGTCGGAACACGGATGATCGCCGTGTCCGCGTTCGTATGATGATCGGGACGTTAATCGCGGCGGTCCGGAATGCGCGCGGAGGGCCGGAGGCTGCGGCTGCCACGGCAAAACCGGAAGCGAGCACCGTCGACCGAGTCGTCCGCGATAGTCGTAATTGAACGCGGACTCTCCTAATGGATTCCGTCGTCGTCGTCGTCGTCGTCGTAGGTACCGGTCGTCGTGACGTCCCGAGACGACGACGACGTTCATTAGGTTATCAGATCGAATTCATTAGAGACGGAATTATTAATATTATGTTTTATTGGGAAGCCCGTCGTCGTCGCGTCCGATATCGACCGCTCGCGCGATAAACGATCCGGTCCGGTACGACGTGTGTGTGTGTGTGTGTGTGTGTGTGTGTGTGTGTCCATGTGACGCGAGTGCGTTTAAGGCGAGTTTAAGACGTATACGTCACAAACTTATACGTATACGTGTCACAAACTTTCGAAGACAGTCGCACGTTATTATAATGTCATTACGACCGATGGCGTTTTGCAACATTCGCGTGTGCGTTAACCGCTCGAGAAGCGTGCGTGCCCCCCCCCAACCCTGAGTGTAGCGGGCCCCCCAAAAGCGTCCGTCGCCGTCCGTTCTTGACCCTTGGTCCAGAGTTTATTATCTCCGGGTTTATAATAATTGAATGTTCGTATGTGGACGCCGCCGCCACCGCCGTGATTGATGTTTATTTTTCCTCTGACAAAACAAAAGAGTGAAACCTCGATCCACGTGTGTGAGTGAGTGTGTTTGTGTGTGTGTGTGTGTGTGTGTGTGTGTGTGTGTGTGTGTGTGTGTGTGTGTGTGTGTGTGTGTGTGTGTGTGTGTGTGTGTGTGTGTGTGTGTGTGTGTGTATTATGGAGTGTCCGCACCGCGAGAGCCCTCCCGCTCCCCCCGAGTCGGTGCTCCGTCGTGCTATCGTCGTGGCCATCCGGACGAAACGACGACGCAATGGAAACGCAATCGGTCGAAAGTCTTTGAATCCTCTCTCTGGCGACTGATGAAGATAATGACGATGATAGCGTCTGGTGATGAGACGAATCGTAATGATAGTATTACGCGTGCGTTTCGACGTGCGGGTGACGATTCGTTGGAATGACAACGTTGAAAACGAACGCTCGCGGCGGCGATGACTGGCACGTGAGCAAGGCCGCCCGCAGAAAATTTTTTCGGAGGGCCCGATGAAAAAAAAAAATACCATTACCGTAGATTCTGTTTTTTTATATCCCATTGTAAAAAAAAAAAAAAAAATTGATTTCAATTTAATATTTATAATACACGTACAATTATGAAATGTATTTATTACTTAAATACCTCATGTGATGTGTATACAACATAATGTTATTATGAATGTATAAAATAAAATAAAAAAATAAAATTATCTTTATGACTCATTTATCATCATTCTATAACCGTGATTATAACTGAATACCGAGGTATCACCGCAGAACAGTATCAAGTTGTGATGTTGAAAACGGTTTTTTCTCCTTAACAGTGCCAAGACTTTGCTAAATAAATTACATGAACATACACCCTTAATATTAAATATTGATCCACATCATATTAAACTAGGAACTAAATTGTAACGTAGAATTATCAGTAAAATATTTAAATATTAAATAAAACGTATTATCTGAAGAAGCGTTGGGGGGCATGCCCCCAACGCTCCTTCAGATAATACGTGGCCCGTGGAGAGTCGCAGAAATCCCGACCGAAAACAATCGAAATATTTGATAAAAAACATAACGTATCGATACGGCGTACGTTATAATAAACGAGGAGAATCCGAAAATACGAGTAACTGTTGTACGATACGGATATGATGACGTGAAATCGAATGAGTGTTGTTGGAAAATAAATTGAAAATCTGACACTTTTAAAAAAAGTTTTAATATAAAATATATTACAATAATTAATGTTATTTGCATGTTTGATATGGTATTTGAGCGCAATACTTATTATGAAATAAAATAAAGTTTCCGAATAAAAGGAAAATCTGCATATAGGTATTGAGTTAATATAGTATAGATTATTATATTTTGATGTATTTTTTATTGGTGGTTTTTTTTTTCTATACTGAATATTTTATTATCTTACTGACCAAACGCATTCAACGATTGAATCTATACATATTGTATTCAATTAAACTGCAGTTTAAATTATTCGTGATAAAACGTTGTAGAAATTATCGAAATTTCAGTAATGTGCGTGTGTATACAGAGTATGAATGCAGTAATCGATTAAAGATATAAGATATTTATTATAGTATCTATGTGAAAAATATAGAAAAAAGTTGTTTTCAAGATAATCATGTAATGCTTTTGTGTATTAGTAAAATATTTATTTATTCACCGTAAACCTTTGTGATGCTATGGGTAAGTAATAAAAAATACCCGGATTTTTATTTTTTTTTTTTTTTTTTTTAACATTTAAATTTTACAATTTTGTTTTTTGTTTTTCCTTTGTGAAAAATCGTAAATCATTTTTAGCAACTCACTCAACAAACATACAAAAATAACGAACTAACATTTTACTTTTTGTTATAATATCGTGATACTATTATAATAATATCACGGTTATTGAACGTGAAAACGTTACGACGAACGTGGACTTTGCTCCTTGTGTCGGCAACACCGGCAAGCCAATATGCACTGATACCGTGTGCTCGGCTGCACCGTGGAATTCGGTTCTCACCATGCGTAGTCGAAAACCTTTGAGCTAATACTCGAAATACTGCGACTTCCCGTACTCGCACTGACCGTCAGTATTGTTCGTGTGTTATAATCACGGCCTTTATTTTAAGATAACGCACTGGAAAAAAAAAACGTCTTCGACGCCCGTTTTTTAATACGATTAAAATTAAAATTATGATTCCGTCGTGAGCGAATCGATCGGACAAAAATGTATGCTTGCTACGAATATATTGTACTTAGTAATATATTATGACTAAGTAATAGTATATTTATTATTTATTATTTATAATTTATAATTTAATTATTAACGCCCCAATCACCTGCTTGTTCTGCTTGTAGGGAAACCTGACGCTGGCGGTCGGTAACCGGTAATACGGCCCGCTTTAAATTCTAGAACGACAAAATTTAATTGAAAATCATATCGCATAAATATCATTGAACTTCGCGTTTTTGGTACAGGTATTTTAAAATCAGTCATTTATAATGTATCATAAAATCAGCCATATTTTATAATGGTAGGTACCTTGAAAATTACCGATAATTTAACATCCCCGCCGTGTTCTAAGAGCGGACACGAGTAATTTCAACGTGGAAATCGAAAAATTAATTAACAATATCCAACAACGAAAATCACATCAAGCATTTTACCCCAGTACATTACATTCATATTTTCATAATATAATTAAACTGAAAACTGTAGTTTTTAGTTCACACATTTTATCATCTTGAGTTTTAGACTGTATTTTTTTTTTTCCATAATACATAATTTAGGAATAAAATAGTTTTGTTTTTATCCGGCCCGCGAACTCTTTTTAATTCGTATACGTGGCCCGACAGTTCGAAAAGGTTGCCGACCACTGATATAGCGTACAAGTTGAAAACCCGACCGCGCGTTATCTCGGGATTTAATTTAAACCGTCGCATAAAGTCTTAATTATGCGACTTGTTCGCGGTCGAACTGCGCCGCAGATAATCGATTTAACAATATGTAAACCGACGATTTACATTTTACGAACGGTCTCCGTACGGACAATGATTTCCATGTACCAGCGTCCCGTGTACAACTAGGTCGAACGGCGTAGTTCACGATAAGTAAATAATGTTATTTCACGATAACACTAATCAATTGATTAATGCGTGCACACGATACGTTATTATTGTAATTATTATAATTATTATTATTATTATTATTATTATTATGATAATGCGATTGCGATTTTTTTTTTCCAATCGTATTTAACTCATTATAGGGTATACAATAATACGAACACGAGTTGTATCGTGTAGGTGTGTAGCCGGTACACGAGTCGTATTGTGTAAATTAAAATATGAAAATGCGTTAAGTATCGTTTTGATGTAATAGTCATATTCATAACGTTTACACAATAATAAACGACGTACACGTATGTGAATATCGCGTCGATGACTATAAAGGAAAACTGATTGAAAACCACGCATGAACTGGAATGACCTTAAAAATATTTATTTTGGGCACTCGCAACGAGTACATTATTCTATACGTTTTTTTTTTTTTTGTATTCTTACCAAACGGTATTTGATAATTATCTGGTAATTGATTAATATTGCCAATTTTCACAGAGCGATCCATGCACACACACTCATATCCAATTTGTAGTGAAAACGAAAAAATACTTGAGTTATGAACATTTCCTAATAGAATAAACAAAATATATTTTAATATTGTAAAAGAGTTATTTCGTGAATTTTATTTTATTATTATTTTTGTTTAATTAAAAACTTTAATAACTTTTGATTAATTAATTCATTTTCAATTAGAAAAAAACAATTCTTTCATGTTTTTAGGTGATAATTATATTGGTTAACATTGTACGATACTATACTATAATATTAATTAATAGTAAGATAACTAAAAGCTTAAAACTCATGTAGATACATAATAAAAACATGGTAAATTATTTTAAATTTTAAAAACGCACTGCTATAAGATTAACATAACTTGAGATGAAAAAAATTAAAAACCACCAATTGAATACATTTATTTCCTACTCCAAGTTAAATCGCAACGACAGCAAAAAGTATAAACACTTGATATACTACCCTATATTCAACGTATGTTATTGAATCAGACTGAAACATTTATTATTGAATGCATTTCAATTATTCGACCCCCCCCCCCACTCCCTGGAATAATTTCCGAATCGGCCTTTGGCTACACGTAAAGGTCGAAAGGGCAATAATTGTAAGCACCCCCGATTTCAATGACCCGTAAATTATTACATTGATTGTTTCTCCCGAGTCTGCGATAGTTTCGTTTTTACATCGTAATTAGTGAGCCGTAATAGACGAGATATCGGTAAATTGAAAAATCGTTATTCGCGTCGAATACGCGTTATATCATTATGTCTAGTCAAGCCGTTTAGATCAAAGCCAATGTATAAATATATGTACATGATTTTATGGTGATATTCAAACCAAATTAATAAATGATATTTAAATTACGAATATAGGTTAATGGGTATCGCTCGATAGTAAATGTTCGTAATGAGAATCACAGTTTCGATGAGACGGATTCACGATGTAGAGATAAAATTTAAATCGACTCGAGCGCATTTTCTAGTTTTCAAAATCCGGTAAGTATGCCATCGCTGTAGAGTACGTCGCCGTCCAAATCGTCGTCACGTTGTGAGCATATGATTATACTTATTATAATTAATAAAATTATTATAATTATTATTATTATTATTATTATTATTATTCGTTGAATAGCACTAATTGAGCACTAAATACTGGTGTAATAGCGGAAGTAAGTGCTCGAATTTTTCCGCTAACTTCACGCACCTTGTATACAACTGCGTGTACGCGCCGCCGGTCGACTCGAGATGGCTTTTTGACCGTGGGAAGCGCGCGTTTCCGCTGTGCCGCACGGTTCGCGGTGATGCTGCACGCGAGTGCGTAAACCCGGTTGCACAAAACACAGGAACCCGCTGAATAATGATAATATCATGTATACAATAAGTCATTTTCGAGATGACATATTTCGAGATTTTATATTCCCCACTCGTACGTGATAAACGAAGATAGCCGTAGGACGAAATTACGCGTGATGTTCCGTGTTTGATTTATCGAGCAAAACTGATACGGGCATATCGTTAAAATGACGTTTAAAATGAAGGGCCCGGTTGTACAGGAGGAATGAATCGAAATTATCGCTCGCTTGAGAACACGCGAATACGCATTTTCGGGCGATGTTACAAAAATGAATCGTTAAATATGGGTTGACAAATCACATCGTAATATTATCAACGAATATTGTGGTGGCCGGACGAAAATGAAGAAATCAAAGTTTATCGTTTGTGTACAGTTACATATGGCTCGGTATCGGAGAGTTACCAAGCTATAAAATGTTTATAAGCGTTACCGGAAGAAATGAGTAATGAAGTATTATCAAATAAAAGAAAATATGATTTTCGCGTTGATGACTGTCTAACAGGGGGCTTTACCATACAAGAAATCGTTCTGCTACGTAACGATTTAATTTTCACACTAAGAAAAGGAGGATTTGATATTGCAAATTGGACGGTAAAAAAATATGAGTTATTACCCGGCACCCGAGGGCCAATTGATTTTAGTTTTGATGAAATATTTTCCAAAAAGTTTAAAATTTGACAAGAAGTTACCTGGCACCTGAGTGCTTTTTAATTTTTATAATGTGAAATTTATATATACAATTAAAAATTTAAGCAGGGGTTCCCCGGCGCCCGAGGGCCAAATAATTTTAGTTTTGATGAAATATTTTCCAAAAAATTAAAAATGGGACGAAAGATTCCTCAGCAACTGAGGGCTTTTTGATTTTTATAATGTGAAATTTATATATAGGTACAATTAAAAATTTGAGCAGAGGTTCCCCGGCGCCCGAGGGCTAATTGATTTTAGTTTTGATGAAATATTTTCCGAAAAATTTACATTTTATAATTCGTTCTCCAGCAACAGAGGGCTTTTTGATTTAAATTATCAGAAATATATTTAAAATAATTGAAACCAGAGAGGTATATCATTGGCACCAAGTGAAATCAATAATGATTTATAATTTGAATAAATTAAACTTTGAGTATAAATAGCCCAGCACCGATAGTTTTTTGATTTTAATTATAAGCAATTTCTTTAAAACATTAAAAATTTGAGCATAGGTTCCTCGGCGCCCGAGGGCCAATTGACTTTAGTTTTGATAAAATATTTTCCAAAAAATTTAAAATTTGACAAGAAGTTACCCGGAACCCGAGGGCTTTTTTAATTTTCATAATGTGAAATTTATATATACAATTAAAAATTTGAGCAGGGGTTCCCCGGCGCCAGAGGACCAATTTGTTTTAGTTTTGATCAAATATTTTCCAAAAAAATTAAAAATGAGATGAAAGATTCCTCAGCAACTGAGGGCTTTTTGATTTTTATTTTTTGAAATTTATATATACAATTAAAAATTTACTGAGGGCCAAGTGATTTTATTAATTAAAAATATATCATTTAAATACAAATTTAAGTAGAGGTTCCCTGGCACCAAGGGATAAGTGATTTCGAATATCAAGATAATATTCCAAAAAATTAAAAACTCGAAGAGATTCCCCAAGTGCTGGAGGGCTAATAGGTTTTAATTATTATGAAATATTTAAAAAAAATTAAAATTTAAGCAGGTTCTCTGAAGTGTTAATTGATTCATATTATTAAGAAATTCAGTTATAAAATGAAAATTTGTGCAGAAATTTCTTGGCGCCCTTGCCATGTGATATTTATTATATTTTAATATAATTTAAAATTTTAAAATTTGAACGGTCCTTGGTGCATAAGGTTTAATTTATTCTTACTATTTGAAATCTGTAATTTAAAATTTGAGAAATGCTTCCCCTGCAACTGAAGGCTAAGTGATTCAAAACATTATGAAATATATTTTAAAATTTAAATTTAACCTGGATGAATATATTGTATCTGAATTTGACAATTATACACACACACACATACTCGCACGTACACACACACACACACACACACACACACACACACATACTCGCACGTACATACACACACACACACACACACACACACACACACACACACACACACACACACACACACACACACACACACACACACACACACACACACACACGCACACAAACAAACACACACACACCCACATTCATTCACACACATACTCACACACACAAACACACATACATACATAAACACCCACACTCGTTCACACATACTCACACACTCACATACACACACACACACTCGTTCACACACATACTCACACACACAAACACACACACACACACACACACACACACACACACATACACACACACACACACACACACATACACACACACACACACACACACACACACACACACACACACACACACACTGTATATCACATATCTAAATTTTGGGTATGACAATTCTTTTCGGTACATCATGCATTTCGTAAGTGGTGACTTAAATGGATTTATGTTTGGGAGGCAAGTAGAGTTTAGGAATATCAAAATCATTAGTAGCATTGAGCGACCAGGTTTCATTTGACAGACTGAATGATTCAAAATTCTCATTCGATATCATTACAGTAGACATTCTTACGTATTTCTGAGGCTGGTATCTTCCACTGGGATTCGCTACCTATGCAGATGGAATCTGCCTCCAGGCATTTGGAGTAGCTGGTCATAGAAATTGTCCTTCCATAATATTATATTTTACAATTATGTCTTGTAAATTTGTTTTCTTATTTGCCATATGTGACTTAATGAGCTCAACTGCTTGATGATAATGTTCTTAGTTATTTCTTTCTATTTATATATATATATATATATATATATATATATATATATATATATATATATATATACATTTTTTTTTTTTTTAATTATAATATAAAACTTTGGAAAATATGTACGGATTGCTTTAATTGTTTGCCTGTGGCAGCAATAGTTGATGAAAACATTTCCTGTTGCCATGATGGTCTTAGTCCTAACTTGCAATCAATGGAGCAAATTAGACGAATTATGAGGCCTACAGATGTACCAGATCAAGGACTATTACCCCCTGGGAATTTTTCGAAACTATTATATTATAATTTGACAATGCCGGAGCAATGATGTCAGTTGACGAAACGCTGATATGCTCATTTCAGATACATGTATAATAGAAACGATAGAAAATTGATTTTCGTTATTATTATTTTTTTTTGTCTATCTTTTGATAACGGGACATTTTAGTATCCCGAAGATTCCTCAGGGGACAACGGGACAACAATACAAAAAACAGGACTGTCCCGTTCAAAACGGGACGTATGGTCCTTATTAGCATTAAGAATGAAAAAAAATTATCATTTATATGATTTCATTGAAATTTTTCAAGGAGAGTGAAATTTTTAATTTTTACATTTTTAGTTTACAACCCTAGTTCAGAATCTACTTCACTGCTTTCCTGCTTCTTCACCGTCGCTATATATATTATTACTGTATCAGCTTTATCCCCTTATATGTAATTTCATATCACGCATATTAATTTCAACAGTGTTTTAATACTTAAAAGGGACAATGATTTCTTGAATTGAAGGTTTATATATTAAAATGTATTCTTTTAAAAAAAATCTCAGGGCATGATATTTTGTTATGACCTTATCTTTGTCATAGGCAGAAATACTTGAAACACACAGGACCTAGTACTTGACAACTATACTTTTCAAGCTGTTACCGATTTTAAATATTTAGGAACTAATATAAATCATTCAAATAATCTGCAAAACGAGATAAAACTAAGAATTGCTACCGCTAACAAAAGATATTTCGCATCAGGAAAATTATTCAAATCAAAATTATTATCTACTAAATCGAAATATACACTTTACTCAAGTTACCTATGACCAGTTCTGACCTACGGATGCGAAACGTGGTCGGTCACAAAAGGTGATGAAGAGAAACTTTTGACTTTCGAAAGAAAAATGCTAAGACGTATCTACGGCCCTATCATATAGAAGGAGAATACAGAAGAAGAACCAATTATGAAATCTAAAAAATATATTCAAAACCCAATATCAAGTCATTTTTAGGAGGAAAACGGCCAGAATGGGTGGGGCACGCCTGGAGATCCACCGAAATAATAAAAGATGTAATGATTGGCACTACCAATGAGAAAAGATCCAGGAGACGACCAAGGCAAAGGTTAGTAATAATGCCAAAGACATAGTCAAATCAGATCGCGAAGAATGTGCACCAGGATCAAAATTACAAGAGTGTGTACACAGTAGATGGCATACAGTAGTAGAAGCAGCGAAGACCCTAAATGGGCTATAGAAGTTAAAAAAAAAAAAAAAAAAAAAAAACGATATTTTGTTAATATTAATTTCATGTATGGAAACCACGTTATTGAATAACCACCGGGAAGCCAATGGTTCAAGATGTAATTCTGTAGCCTCGGCTTCCAGGGAAACATCACCACGACCATTCTTATGTGCCATTACTTAAAAAAAAATCGATGAATTTTATCCAGTTTATCCATTTTGATTTTTTTTGTTTTTTTTTTTTTTTTTGTTTAGGGTATCACTGATGAAATGCTGAACTTGACCTCACAAGATATTGGTGTAGTACTATGTTTTTTTTAAACTCCTATAATCTAAATTTGTAGATCACATACACCAATAATATCTTTAAATTCCTAAGTAGATTTTTCTCTTAATGCCAGTGACGAAATACCGTTAAAAACCCCGGAACGTTTTGAAATTTCTATTTCCCCGTAATTTACGTAGATCTGCAAGGTACGTCAGATATCGTCGCTGAACAGTTCGTGTTGAGTTTGGTTGAGGTTTCGCGTAACATTTTACAAACAACCAACGTTACAATAAATATTTAAAGACAGGGAGAGAACGCGTCAAAATGAAGCTGATGTATGTATTATTTGTAGATAACAATTGACAAATAAAATCATTAAACCGATTTCAGTGAACATAGATATCAGTGTTTGTGCATGTATGTATTTAAATATGCTTTTTTTTTTACGATTATTTTTTATGTACACTTTTTTATTTAATGACATGCAAACGCCCTTTACTTCTAAGCGTACAGACATACCGTGGTGCCTTAGTGATTTTTTATCATATTTATTAGACAACGGACTATAACATTTCGTCAAGTAGCTAAATTTATCTTAATCCATCGTTTATTCTGACGAGCTTACAAGCTATACGCCATGCCAGAGGCTCTACGAATAAGGGAAGAGTTAATAATTTAACAAATATTTGCATAATTCATCGTTTATTCGTACGAGCTTACAAGCTATACGCCATGCCAGGGGCTCTCCGAATCAGCTGTAAGGAATAAGGAAAAAGCTTATCTTTTAACGAATATTTGCAGTTTATTTGGTTATGTGTACCATGAGTAGGAAGTTAATATTATTAATAAAAAACAAACACGTTTATCCATCAAATTAATTAAAGTATTTTTTAACTTTTTTTTTTTTAATTCATTAGGCATGCGTTTATCTAACCACTATTGGGCGTAGTCAATAATTTGAAAAATATTCCAAGTTTTAGTCGTCATATATCCGTATGAAATACATAACTATAACGGTACATAAAAATAAAGAAAAATTATTTTAAAATAAATTTTAAACATTATGTCGTCTGATTGATCTGGGTGAAGTGATAATTGGAGGGTTTTCCCTCTAATGTTTTTGTCACTCAGCGAAGAAGAGATTATCGAAATGCACGATGTTCGGACCAAAACCAAAATACTGGGCCATAGGGACAAAACCAAACTTGAAAACATTTTTCTTTACCATAGGATAAGTTGCAGCTATGGAGCGAATTTATTTTATAAGCTGATAAATCTAGACAATTGATTTGATTGTTTTCATAAATTAAATAAATTGTTAAATAAAATTGGTGATTTGCACTACAACTACGTATGATATGATATGTCATTTAATAATTGATAAAACCATTGATTATAGAATAGAGGATTGGTCAGCATTTCAGGATATGTTTGAGTCTGTGGTACACGAAAATGAGGTATTAGCCAAAGTGCAAAAATTTCATTATTTGAAAATTTCATTATCTATCAGATGAAGCACTAAAAATTATAAAAATTTAGAAACACTGGAAATAAATTACGCAGCTGCATGGAAAATAATAACCGACAGATATGACAATGAGCGATTATTAGTTCAATGGCACTCGAAAAGTATTTACGAATTACCATATACACGCGATGAATCGGCGAAATAAGTTGAGGCATTTTACGAACACATTGAATCAATACAGATAGGCTCTACAGGCGTTAGATCGCGATCCACACCAATAGGAATTTCGAATACACGTAATAACATCGAAGCTAGACGCAAATACTGTACGTCAGTGGAAGACAGTAAACACAAAAAAAGAATTACCAACTATAAAGGAAATTATAGATCATTTACACGACCGGTGTCAAGTTCTGGAGGTAGTAGGAAGTTCGAAAGGCAAAATTGAAAAAAAAACAACCTAACCCCTGCACGCTTCTTAATAGGTAGTTCACTTGTAAACCTTACCCCAATCCGATCAGAAAAATAAAATCATATATTATTTATCACGGAGGGAAAGAGTTAAACAGATAACCCAAGGCATTTGATAAAGGTGTAGTAATGAGTATCTGAATCAATTTCAGGTATGGGCTAAGTGGCATACACCGGACAAGGCTGATATCAGGTTAGGAACTGTGGTATTGCTAAAAGAAACAAAATGTGCCACCTCTCGATTGCCTCGTGGGGGCGAGTCATATCAGAATATCCAGGACGGGACGGAGTGACAAGAGTGGTGGAGGTCAACACGCGTGGCGGTTTTAAGAAGAGGACGGTAAGATTGGCGTGCCCATTACCCGGGCCAGACCTAAATGAAAATTAAATTTCTAAAAAACAAAAACGTATTTTTAATTATTTTTGTATTTAGTATATTTATTAAACCTATTCATTTGTATGTATTGGCGGTGTCAGACGTAAATTATTTAATTTGTATTGTATAAATGGTAGTATACGTTTTTTTTCAATGTTTATGAGTACATTTGAAACTGCGCTCCAAGGGGGGTGCATGTTAGGGTGAGCGATAAGACAAATAGCGATAAGCTGAAGTGGGCATTATTTTTGTATGCGTTGTTCAGTTCTTCGGTTGCCGTCAACCACGACGCGTTTATTTAAAACATTTATTATTTGAATTAAAATTGATACTATAAATAATTGATTAATTTGTCTACATAATGATAAATAACTCTAAAATAGCCAACGTCGAACTAATATAAAGATATATTATCATTTTTAAACATGTTGTAAAAATGCAACAGTATGTATTTAAGGGATAAGTTAATAGCTATTTTCGCTAGTGTTAATTATGTCGACTGAAACATACAGACGGACAAAACGCACGATGTGAAGCCCGTGTAGGCCAGGTGATAAAGAGGAGAACCTAAATTAAGGCCGGGTATGGAAGTGGCGGATGGTAGTAAAGCATAGTGGACAAGTAAAGAGCCGAAAAAGCAGTGGCATGGCTTCAGAACCAACTAAATATATTTAATTATATGGGAGAGACTGTGGTAAGTTGACGAGTCGGGTAAGATGAAGAATCGATTGTATTAATTAACAAATCATGATAACAATCAATATTAGTAATCAATGACATGTATAATGTTATATAAGCAACTTATTTTCTGAAATTTATTTTATTTTGATAATACTTCAATGATTAAATAGTTATTTCTGATTCTGATAACGAGTCATTAACTTTTTATTTATTCTTGAAAAAGTGATTATAAATAAAAAAAAATTAAAAATTACAACATTATAGTAAAACCCATAAATCCTTCGCTTGACTCAGAATTTAAAACTTAAAGCGGAATTAATATTTTATGAATTTCATAGAAAACTGTGTTTAGTATTTACTCGAATGACTACAAAGCTTTATCATCTTATTGAAAGCCCAATTTAAAAAAATGTATTTTAAAAACGTATTATTTTTATTAGGCCATGATTAAATTACATTATAATAGGTAGTAATTTTTCCAAACAGTTTTTAGATATCACTTTTGAAAAAATTAGCCAAGTTTCAAAATAAATGGAATCATAATGATAGAATAGTTTATTATTATAAATTATTACATATTTATTTCAATAATTGGAAACAGGTGTTTGTTATTTATTTTAATGAAAGCTTTAAATCAATCCGTGAACATTTTTTAAAACACAGTAAGCTTATAATAGAATACAATTTAAACAGATATTAAATTAATAAATCTAAATCTAACCTTTATGTGATGCTCTTCGGGTCTGTAGTACTAGTCTTCGCCGTTGTTGGATTGCCATTGTCTTCACTATAAGTAATACAAAATACTTTAAAAACATAATAGAATAATTACTAAAAACTAATTATTTCCATCAGTTGTTTATAAAAAAATAAATGCATTGAAGATAAAAAATAATATTTTTTTTTTATTGAAAGAACATAAACAATCTGTTATTTTAAACAATAAGGAAATTTCATAAATTTTACATATAATACAATAACATGAATTAATAATATTTTAACTGTATTTGAATTGTCAAATAATTCAGTCACATACGAAAAATGAGCCGTGATTTTTCAAATGAAATTTTAGAGATTTGACACGGATTGTACAAAAATATATATAGAATATAGATTATCCTTATTAAACCATTCTTTAATTACATTAAAGAAAGCTTTTATTCGTGAGAACACAATGGTAACGCATTAAAAAAAAAAAAAAAAAAAATTGAAAATCAATCTGTGAAAACGTTTAGAATAAGAACAAAATTAACGTGGAATTTAATTTAATGAATTCAATATGGAAAAAGTTAAACGAATACGAAATACTAAATTAATAATTGTATATCTAACCTTTATGCGATGCCATTCGGATGCGTCGTTCTAGCCGTCGGTGCTGTTGGATTGGAAACTTCTTTATTGCATGCTATAACGTCATTTAATAAATAGTAGTTACTATTCATTTCCATCAGTAGTGTTAAAAAAATTAAACTCATAGAAGAAAAATAATTAATAATATAACGATGAAGTGTATTTTAATCGTCAAATAATGTGGTCACCTACACAAAGTGGGCCGTAGTTTTTCCGATGAGACTTTTGAGATTCTACACGGATTGTACAAACGCAATATAGAATATAGATCATCTTTATTAAACCATAGATGATAGAATATTTTTTATACATTTATTTCACAATCATCGATGTAACGTAAATTTTATATCATCAAGATCGGTCCAACATGAAAGAGAGGTTTTCAATAAAATCATTGGTTCTCAAACTGTGCTCCACGGAGCCCTAGTGCTCCACGGAGCCCTAGTGCTCCGCGAGAGTAGTCTAAGGGCTCCGTGGCTCCCAGGCAAGGACGATATATATCAATCCACCTTGCTCCCAGGACATACCTTTATATTATACTTTATGTATATAGTCGATTTTTATTAATCACAGATTATAGAATATTATGTATATTTTTATTTCACATTCATCGACGTTATGTTAATGAAAATAAAGATATATTGAACACATAAAAAAAAAGGCGATTAGTAAAATAAACAATTATAATCATGAATAAACGTATTATTTTAAATTGAAAATTAAAATATACTTTGTATTATTTTTTTACATATTTTCTATTTCAAACCAATAATATTATTAAGATATTAATATTGATTTGAGCAAACTCTCTTATACACCTAGTTCTTAATATTTAAAATAAGGATATTAGCATTTAAACCACTGACAGTACTTCCGCTTCACTCAGAATTTAAAACGATCAATCCCGTTTTGAACGGACATAATACGGTCGCCTTACTCTACGGCAAGCATGGCGCGCCGAGATAAAACTATTAGCCCTTTTCCTCTGGGTGACTTTTACTTCAATAATATTATAGAATTCGTTTCAACTAGTTTTATTTTTATTTTTTATTTTTTTTTTATAATGCTACTAGTTGTAAAATTATATCGATTCCTCTAAGCAGGTATTGAAAAATTGGATCCTGTAAAAATCATTTTAACGAAAGCTTTGACTGTGAACTTGTCTTAAATACGTATATTATAGGAACTTATTGGTTATTTTCCAACAAAATGTAATTTTAAATTAGTGACCGATTTATTTCTTGAAAAGTCACACATAGATTTTAATTATTATGGTATTTTAAAAGCATATTAATATCGAAGGAAATATAAAAAAAAAAAAAATTAAAAAAATAATTAAATATTAATTAATATTAGTATCGAAAGAAATATTGTTAAATTAATGATTGAGTTGTTCATTAATGTTAATTATAATACTAATATTTCAATAATCTTCAGCGAGTATTTATGAATAAAATTCTTTATAAATTATACTAAAGAAAGTTTTTATTTGCAAGAATACTACGGTAACGCATTAAAAAAAAAAATTTAATCAATCTGTGAAAACGTTTAGAATAAGAACAAAGTTATTGTAGTATACGTATGATTCAAAAAGATAACCAATACGAAATACTAAATTAATAATTCTGCGTCTAACCTTTATGTGATGCTTTTCGGATACATCGTAGTATTCGTCGCCGCTGTTGGATTCCATACATCTTTATTGAAAGTTGTAGTGTCATTGTATGAACAGTAGCTACTAAAAATTTCCACGATTTATGAATAAAAAAAAATGCGTTGCAGAAAAATAATAATATTTTAAAGAACTGTATTTTAATCGTCAAATAATTCAGTCACATACGAAAAATGAGCAGTATTTTTTCAGATGAGATTTTTGTGGTTTTACACGGATTGTACAAAAGCAATATAGAATACAGATCATCTTTATTAAACCATAGATGATAGAATATTTGTTATACATTTATTTCACAATCATCGATGGTGAGCTCCGCGAGAGTAGTCTAGGGGCTCCGTGGCTCCCAGGGCATACTTTTATTCATTCAATTCAAGTTATTCAATTATTATATTTCTTAATTGCATTTTTATATTTATAGATCCACATATTTTGTGTTATAGTCAAAATGAGATGAGATAAAAGTTTTGTTTTTCGTTCATTTTCCATGTAGGTTAATTTAGTTTACTTATTTACAATCTACATTCTACAAGGTATATAATATATAAACAAATCATTTACAATTGACACCATTTTTCATGAATTATTGTTGTCTCAAATAGAGATTTCTGATTTTTGGAGCTCCGTAATTTTTTTTTATGAACATATTATGGGCTCCGCGAACAAAAAAGTTTGAGTACCGCTGAATAAAATAAACGAAAACAATCTCAAATTAATTTATTATTTCAAATAGAAAATGAAAACATGTTCGGCGTTATTTTTATACATTAGTCGAGTTCGAAAAAAGAAAAAATGAAATGATTGAATGGTTTATTAATTTTAATTCTAATACAGTTATTTCAATAATCTGATTCAAATATTTTTAAAATCATTTTCATGGAAGATTTTGTTTGCGAAAGAGTATGATATAAAATTAAAAATTATATGCGAACTATCAATCTATGAACACTTTTCGAATCAGGGCGAAAAATATTGCACGCCCGTCGCACGGGAGCCCGGCTCACGACTTTTTACCCGTTTGTTTTCGTTTTATCGTTTTGTTTTTGGTTTTTTTTTTGTCGTTTGTTTTTTTTTTTCGACGAGCGGACCACCCGGAAACGGATGGTATCGTGTATTTTATTCTACGCACACGCGCGTATTTATACATACCTACGCGCGCACGTACTGTGAGCGAACTCGGGGAAAGATGCACGCGCGCGCGATATATACATATCACGAAAGCGTTATTCGCGGGATATCATTTTCGAAATTTTTTGTTTTCGTATTTTTTATTAATATATTACCGTCGTTATTACGGCGCCGTTTGTTTTCCGTGTTGTATTATTATGATTATTATTATTATTATTACGTTCGGTTTGATACGATACGGCGACGAGGTAATTCATCAAACGCCGCCTACCTTCGAAAAAAAAAAAAAAAAAAAACGTATTATTATTACATTAATATCCATTATGCGCCGCGCGTACGATCCGTATACCTACCGCGCCGATCACGGTGGGAAAACAAATACGCGTCGCTCGTCCGGTTCGGTTCGCACGCGTCCGCGACGTGAAAATTGCACACGAGGAAACCGCATAAATCTCGCGTCGGACGCGATTTTTTTCTATCGTGTATTTCTCACACCCTTCCCCGGCGGATCTCACCGTCTCCTCGCGGGCGCCGGAGTCTCTTTGGGCGTCGGACGTGTAAATAACTAATAAACAATGTTGTTTTATTAGCTCTCGTCGCGCGTTTACGTTGCGGGCGGTTCGATTAACCCAGGGGCGGATCCAGAAATGTTCTTTGGAGGGAGGGGGGGCACTTTTCTAACTACAAATTTGTCCATCATCTGATCGTTTGTTAAATTATACTTATAATCGTAGGTATAGATAATATAATAACAAATGATGGCGATAACAATTTAAATCTGTTGTACCAAGGTACACAAAACACATTACACAAATTTAGATAATTAACTACTAACTAGATTGCCAATAATGGCTTAACATTGGAAAAAAGTTTTTTTTGATATTTGAGGGGGGGCGCACGCCCCCTTCGCCCCCTCCTTGGATCCGCCCCTGGATTAACCACGCACGTCAAGTGCGACGGGCTCTCGAGTGTTTTTTCCACGTCGCCGGAGATCCTGTGAAATTCGCAACGGCCGGTTTTCTACGCTTTCGACCGTCCGCCGGAAGTATTTTGTCCGATGTTCTGTATTTTTGTTTTTACGCGACGTACGGAATCCGGTTACAGCGCCGGCGTGAAATCAACACTCTTCGAGATTTACCGTTTAAGCTGGACCAAAATTTATTTATTTATTTATTTATTTAATTTGTTTTCGATATCAGAATCGTTTCGATTATCAGTCACTTGAATAGAGTCGTATTGAGTGGGGTCGCATTTTCCACAAGCCTGTGTTTCATGAGAATATGTATCGATGTGATAAGTAAATAATAATGGTCGAAAAACCAAAGTATAAATATTTTCTAGAAAAAACCAAAAAAAAAAAAAAAAATGCGTTATGTTATCGTATGCCATAAGAGAGGAACGCGATTCTCGCACACAAACTATTATAACTCGAATTGATTGTCGTGTGTACTCTACGTTATGCCTCACTCAAGAAAGGACACTGGCATGACGTGTAATTTAGACAAATGAAATGCTTCCCGAAATGACTCCGACTGTTCTTGTAGATATGTAAAAGTTACGTCAATTTTTTTTTTTTTTTTTGGTAATTTACCGAGAAAAATTTACGTAAATTTACCGTAAATTCTGTAAATTTTGATAATATTTGTATGTCACATTAGAGACAACCCAAGGAAATCCACGCAGTCTCTTTTTCATGAAAATATAATTATTGTAACGCTTATTGTTATTATTTACTGAATAGCAGGGTGTTCATGCACGGAAAAAAATTACCATTATTTTATAGCTAAAATAATTTTAGTTACATTTACTGTATTATTGATTATTACAACAATACTACTGTAATTTCAATAACTATAATAATATAGTAGCATTATAAACAAAACATATAGTTAAACTGACTACAAAAATAATAAATTTACAAATATTTTGTTATATTGTCTTTTAAAAAATTATATGTTTCAGTTGATATTGTAGAATTAGGAATAGAACCAACATATGATTCTTTTCATTCATCTGATCAACTTAATTTTTCAATGGCTAGTGAAACAATAACAGCAATTGGTAATATAGAAAGTCATAAAATATGAATAGATGATTTTATTTAAATCTAATTATTTTTTAGTTGTTACAGAAGAAATTTCCGAACTTATTATACCTGGATACTTAAATCAGTTGAATCCATATTGTAGTAAAATAAGTGAGTTATTTATTTTCATTATTATTAACTTAAACATAATGCCTACATTTTTTTATAGAACAAAATTCTTCAAATGAAAAAAGTTCTACCACAAAAAAACTGAAATCTAATGATTCAGTAGCAGCTCCTAAAACTACTGGCAGTAATGTTTACAAAACTTTAAATGAACTTGTTGGAAAACGTTCATCAATGGTAGACACTAATGTTGAAAACAAAAAAAAAAACTATATGATATACAAATATCAAAAGTCAAGGTAGAATTGGAAACAGCATTGATTGAAAAAGAAGGGGCTGAGAATAAGCGGTTAAGTTCTATATCCAAAACACAACAAAACAAATATAAAGAAGAAATTTTGAAATTGGATCTAGAATTAAAAAAAAATTATTACAAAAGTAAATTGTATACATTGTATTTTAATATTATAAAAATATTGTAAAAAAAATAAAAGTTATTAATTTAGTCATCACTGGAAAATACAGTATTAATTAAATGTGTCCTATATACATTTCCAATTTGTCTTGCTGGTAAAACAGGTAATTCTTGAAATATTTCTGGATCAATTTCATCATTGTCATCTTGAGGCATGGGGTCATTATGCATTCGTAACATATTATGCAAAACCGCAGCAGCTACTATTATAGCCATAATGGTTGTCAATTTTGTCCTTATGCCCAAGGCTAAGGCAGGAAATCTTCTTTTTAAAATACCAAAAACTCTTTCAATTATATTTCTTGTACCTATTTGAGATTTCTAAAACAAAATTAGAATATTTATATGAGATAAAATGTTCACTAAATGTTTATATCTGCAATCTAAATACCACACACAATTTTCAATATACTTAAAACTTATTAATACTTAAAATTATAAAAAAAAGTTGAGCATAAAATATAAATCCATAATTGTTTTTTATAAGCTTATTAAGCTTAATTTTTTTTTTTTAATGCGAAAACTTGCTAATTATTTTGTAGTTAATAATTAATTAAAGTTTCAATTTTAATAATTAAGGATTGACAATTTAAAACAAGGTTTCTCTTAAGTAGTTAATATTGTATTGAAAAAATCTAATTAATATATTTTTTGTATACATTTTAAGTTCAAATTCGAACAAAATTAGTTAATTAATTGAAGAATAATGATTTTAATTATTTTTATTTTAATTTAAAAAGTATTATTTGTAGGTACTTGAAACTCTTGAAAGTATATCATTATATTTTAAACCTACAATGTTTTTGCCAAAAATTAATTAAACCTACTGTATTACTTAATACTTATATATAGTAAAATAAATTACTCTTAATTACAATAATTTAATAAAATTACTTGGTATTTTTTTTCTGATGCAGTTAGAGGATTTAAAAGAGGTGTCATTAAATATCTCCTACATGGGTAACCTCCATCTCCAAGAATATAACAATCTCCAAACTTATTATTTTCTAATTTGGCACGAACAGAACTATTATCGAAAATAGTGCTATCGTGCACTGATCCAGGCCATCTAAATCAGGCATAAAAATAATATTGTTACATTATATTTTTAATTATTTTAGTAGAACCCAAAAATACTGGGTGTAAATGTATCATATTACCTTGCAACAATAACGGTTATTTCTAGATTACTATTACATACGGCTTGTACATTAAAGCTAAAGTAACCCTTTCTATTGCGAAATTGTTCACCAATATCTTGGCAAGAAGACTGAATTCTGATGTGGGTACAATCTTTAACTCCAGTAACTTGAGGAAATTTGTGCTTTTTATAAAACCCAAATTTTGTTTGTTGTATTCCTTCAAGGGTTGATGGCATTTTAATAAATTTTCTTCGGAGTTGAGCAATTTCATTACACACTCGTTTAATAATACGACATACTGATGATTTTTGAATGTTTACCAAATCGCCAATAACTGCCTGAAAATATTTCACAGAATAGTCAGAATAAGTCGGTAACAGAGTGATAGGGTATTTCATGAGCCTGTATACTCTTATGTAAGACCTACATTTTCTACCATGCCTTAACTAATAAAAAATAATAAACAACATTATTTTTGAGTCTGAGGAGGGTTCATTATCTATCACCATCTGATTTAATTATAAATAAACCTTATAATTTCTTACTTGGAATGTTCCAGTAGCAAGAAATCGCAATGTAATTAATATTTGCATTGAAGATGGAATAGCATGATTTCTTCTTGTGTCATGTTGAATATTTTCCCCAATCAAATGCATCAATTCACCAAACATGACTTTAGAAAGACTAAAAAAGGCTTATTTATTAGGTATCTTATTAATACATACCTATACATAAAAATTGAATTAGATTTATATACCGGAATCTACGACTGAATTCTACATCATCAAAATAAGTCAGTGGATCAGATCTATTTCGAAACACCCTTGGTTTTGGTAAACGTATCAATATATTTAAGATAAATTCTTCTTCACTCTTATTCGATGATGATGATGATGATGATGATTCATAATACAATGCCATAATTTAAAAGTAAAATTTAACTATCAATTAATTAAATATGACACAAACAAAAAATAATAATTAATACAAAAGTATATATTATTAATATAAAAAATATTTAAAATAATTATGTTTATGTTATCAGTTATCATAAAATGTAAACATAAAAATAAATTGTTTACAGATAACACGTTTTAACGAGCCTTTAAAGTTTAACCAACTATTCTGTGGTTTAGCGATCCGATATTGGATCTAATGGAGCGTTAAACTAAAATTTAACGGCCGTTAAATATTTAAAAGAATGTTTATGCAACGAAATTTATTTAGCGAGTCGTTAAAGCTGCTAACGGTCCGTTAAATATTTAACGATCTTTTATGCAACCGGGCATTGTCTTACAAATTATTATAGTTTAATTAAATTACTATAAAATTAAGTTAAAATATTACTTGTTTTATGTTGGTATGACCACGTTACATTTATTTATAGTACGGTTAACTATATGAATATGTTGATTGATATTTTAAGGTTATAAACAATAAACACACGATAAATTGTTACGGTATTTGTCAATTTGTCATTTGATTGTTCGTTTTTTCAGTTTGCACGCGGTCATAGATTAGTATTAGTATCTCGATTAGTATTTATTATAGATTAGCACGCGGTTGTTGTGTTCACTTTTGTAGTTTTATATTGGTTTTAAATTTTCTATTTTTTAATATGTTATAATAATTATAAGTTGAAAAAAAAGGAAGTTTTACTCATTTAATTGACTGCAGTTTGCAGGTTAGTAAACTATATTTTATTGCAATGGCGTAACTAGGAGAGACCAAAGGTTCAAATCTCCCTATTTGTCGTTTGTGTATGGTAAGGGAGAGTAATAACATATAACTTGGGTATCAAAAACCCGAATACCCCCCTTTTAGAAATCCTAGCTTCGCCTCTATTTTTATTGATTAAATTTCAGCCTATACCATACTAAATATTTGAAGTAAATAACTTGCCAATTTAGTAATTCATTAAAGTAATTTTTATTTCTTCTAGAAAGTTATGTAATATATTAATTACATTTAGTTATTTTAAATTATTATAGAATAATGGATGAATTTACTGAGTTCTATTTAAATCAGTGGGAGTTTGGTCATCTTGTCAGTCGTTTCAAAGGTACAAATTATATAATATTATTAAAGTTAAAATATTAATGTTCTATTTTTTATAGAATATTTACTAATTTGTTTTCATATTTTTTGTAATCAATTTAAATTTTTGTAGAAGAAGAGATTGATGAAATTGCGTTTTTGAATTTAACTGAGAGCATGATTGTTATACTCATTCCTAAGATTGGCCCTCAATCAAAATTTACCTATTGCATTATTACAAACTCTAAAAGATGAAATTCAAAAAGATAAAGTAGGTGCAAAAGTTTAAAATAATTATGAATTATTATCTTATGTTAAAGTCAATACAATGTTTTTGTTTTTAATTTTATAATTAATTTATAATTTTTATTTTTATTATTTTCTATATCAGCTACTCTGATTTCTTATAAAAATATACCTATAATACCGATATGGCAATGCTGCCCTTTATTATAATTTAGTTTTTAAAACTTGGTTAGAAATCAATAATTATATATCTTTGACATAGTTTAAACTTTTTTTTTTTTTTTTTTTTTTTTTTTTTTTTTATTAATGATAAGGCTTCAACAGCTTAGGTTATTAGCCTACAGAAAGTTATAACAATGTAAAATTATAAATATTTACAACTTATTGTTTAAATGTATAAAGTAAAAAAATTTGTATATAGCTTCTGTGTTTTCTTCACTGAGGGCAAGTCGGAGAGAAGATGCATCTTTGAATATTTTCCGAGCTACGGCATATTTTGGACATCTAGTGACAATGTGGTCGATCGACAGGTCCACGTTGCATGCGTCACATAGTGGGGCGGGTTCCTTGGTGATGATGAATGAGTGGGTGAGATGAGTGTGGCCTATTCTGGCACGGGTTATAATGACCTCATCCCTTCTTTTGAGGTTACAGGGAAAGTTCCATTTTTTTATGGAAGGCTTGATATTTCTCAGTTTATTTGAAAGAGGGACGCTGGTCCATTTTGTTTGCCATGTGTCGGAGATTTTTGTGTTAATGATGTCGAGCAATTCTGAGGATGTAGTTAGGTTTATTTTTAAGGCATTATGAGGAAGTGTGGCTTCATTTGCGGATTTATCTGCTCTTTCATTGCCAGAAATTCCGACGTGAGAGGGGACCCACATGAAAGAGAAAGTTTTGTTAGAGATAGATATCAGTTTTTGGATGTGTTGTACTAGTTCATTCATGGAGTATGGATTTGAGATAGATATTAAAGCACTCAAAGAGTCGCCTATGATGGTGAAAGAATCTGAATTTAAGGAGGAGGCGATTTTTAGTGCTTCAAAGATGGCATAAGTTTCAGCTGTGTAGATATTGGTGCTCGGAGGAAGTGAGAATTTATGATTTTCCTGACCTATGATTGCTGCAAGGCCCACTCCATTAGAATTTTTGGATGCATCAGTGTATATGTGTGTACTGCTTGAGTATTGTTGGGACATTATTTCCGAGAAGATATTGCGGATGATATTGCTGTCAGTGGAGTGTTTGCTGTAGTTGGTGAGTTGAGTGTTGATATTCGGAGACCACAGCCAAGGGGGTGACGGACGTTGTACTTTGCTCAATGTTTGAGTTTGAAGGCCGAGATTTTCACTGATAATTTTGAAATATTCAAAAATTGTGTTCCTGTTGTTGGGTGAGTTGTAGGGGAGAGGATTATGGAGTATCTTGCTGGCTATGTGATTGGGCATACTTTTGATTCTTGATATGTATTTAAGTATCTGAGTATGACGTCTAAGTTCAAGAGGCAGTTCACCAGCATTACACAAGATACTATCTACCGGGCTAGTCCTAAAAGCACCAGTTGCCAGGCGTATACCTTGATTGTGTATAGGGTTAATGGTGTTGAGAGCATTGCTTTTTGCAGTACTGTAGATTATAGCACCATAGTCAATTGCCGAGAGAATAAGAGACTTGTAGATTCTGAGAAGACTTTTTGTCTCAGATCCCCATGTATTGTTTCCGAGTGTTTTTATAATTTTCATTCTTGATAAACAGTCTGTTTTGAGTTTTGTCAAGTGAAGGCGCCAGCTAAGTTTGTCATCAAACGTGAGACCCAGAATTCGAATATTGTTGGTAAATGTCAGAGGGGTATTCATGAAAGTGATAAGAGGAAGAGGGTCTTTTCTCCTTTTATTGAAGATGATACATTGCGTTTTAGAGGGAGAGAACGAAAAACCTGATTCTGTTGACCATTTGGTGAGGGCGTTCAGTGACAGTTGAAGGAAATGAGAGGTTGTTTCGATTTGAGACCCACTGCAGTAAATATTGCAATCGTCGGCGAAAAGAATGTATTTCACGGGCTTAGGGAGACTTTTACAAATGTCATTTATGGCGACTAAGAAAAGAGTCACGCTAAGCGCAGATCCTTGAGGCAGTCCATTAACAATGTCATGAGAGGAAGATAGGTGGTTATTGATTTTTACACAAAACTTACGATTGGCTAGAAAATTTTTAATAAATTCTAGGATGTTTCCATTGAGGTCCCAACTGTGTAGTATTGATAGTACTCTGTTTTTCCATACTGTATCATAAGCTTTTTTTATGTCAAGGGCTATTGTGATAAGGTGCTGGTTTCTCCTAAAGGAGGAGCAGATATCTGTGTGTATTAAGGATAGCGCATCAAGTGACGAGTGGTTACGTCTAAAGCCACATTGTTCTTTGACGAGGTGATTTTCTGATTCTAGGACCCAAATTAAACGTTTATTTATCATTTTTTCAAGAAGTTTACTTAAAGTGCTAATCAGTGATATTGGTCTGTAATTTTCAATTTCGAATTTGGTTTTACCCGGTTTAGGGATGGGTATTACATTAGCGTTTCGCCATTGATTAGGAAAGAGACCTTTTGTCCATAAGGTGTTGTATATATGAAGAAGTGTTTGAGTTCCTATTACAGGTAGGTTTTTGAGGAAAATGTACGGTATATTGTCAGGCCCAGGGCTCTTGCTGGTGCAAGATTGTAATGTTGAGGTAAGTTCTGATATATCAAAGCAAAGGTTGTAGTGTACATTTGTTTGACTAAGTTCTGGAACCTTATTGTTGGCGTTTCTGTATGAAATGAAGTCGAGGTCGTAGTTTTCGTCGCTGTTGTTCTTTTGAAAGAAATGTGCAAAAGATTCGGAGGCATTGGGAGTGGAGACAATTTTATCTTGGTTGTAGTATAATATGTCAGGAATTGTTTTGAACTTGTTTCCTTTTAAGGAGTTGATTTTGTTCCACATTATTTTTGGTGATGTTTTTTGATTTATGGAGGAAGTGAACTCTTGCCATGAAAGAGTTTTGCTATTCTTGGTAATGAAGCGAGATCTGGCTCTTGCATTTTTCAAGAGTATATGGTCTTGGCATGATTTGGTTTTTTTATAGCGGTTAAGTTTCTTTTTGTAATTTAGTATGGCCTCATGACAATCTTTATTCCACCAAGGAACATTTTTCTTTCTAGAAGAAAGGTTGGTTTTTAGTCCGATTGATTTATTGGCTGCTTCTATGATGATGTCCGTGAAAAGTTTAACTATTGAGTCAATTTCAACCTGATTATTACAACAATTGAAATCTATTGGATTGTTGTTTAGGTCATGCTCAATTAATTCAGAGTAGAGTTCCCAGTTGGGGTTCTGGAGGTTCCAATGGGTACTTAATTGGGAGGGGGGAGAATGGTCAAGGAATTGGATTCCGATTGGCCAGTGGTCGCTGCTGTTATACGATGTTAGTACTTGCCACTCAAATAGTGATGCAGAATTTAAGTTTGTGATAGAAAGGTCAATTGCAGAGAAGGTTCCGTTGGCCATGTTGTGTCTGGTAGGCTCATTATTGTTAAGGAGAAAGAGGTTCTCGTCGTCGAGCAACTCTTCGACCATTTTTCCACGGTCGTCGGTGTGGGAGCATCCCCAGGAAACGTTTCGGCTGTTAAAATCGCCTAAAAGTAAGAAGGGTTTGGGAAGTTGCCGTATGATATCTATGAGATTTTGTTTTGTGAATTTTTTGCTGTCAGGAATATAAATATTGCATATACATAAGTGTTTTTGGAATTTGACAAGTGTAGCAACTACTTCAAGATCGGAGATAATGGGGATGTTTTCGCTTTCAAGAGAGTTACTAATGAAGGTAGCGACACCTCCGCTTGCCCTGTTGGCAACAGATCTGTTTTTAAAAAAAGCAGAGTAATTTTTGATGTGAGCAGTATGTGTGTCCTTGAGGTTGGTTTCTTGGAAGCAAAGAATTAGGGGTTGAAAGTTGTAGACAATACGGTTAATATCAACTGAACGTTTGTAGAAGCCATTGATGTTCCATTGAATAAATGAACTCATATTTGGATATTAGGTAAAAATTAGAGTAGAGAAGGAAGATTGGGTAAAAGGATAAAAATTTTGTTTAATTTATTGGGAGGGAGGTAAATTTTCTGAGTTGGGCATACTTTGGAAGAGGAGATTTGATAGTTTGGTTATTTTAATTTTTAATTTACGATCTGTTAATAGAGGTTTTATCTTTTCAGCTATTTTGAGAAGGTCAAACGCATTTGTCCCAGTTTCCTTACAAAGATCATGTATATTTACATTTTTATTTGTAAAATTTTCGATGATGTATCTGAAAGTTGTACTGTTTGGAAGGGAGTCTTCATTCTGAGTAAATATATCAGAAACTATTTCCAGTTGTTCGTCTATATAGTCCGTAGTGCTTTGTAAAGAGGAAGTAGAGCTGGAACGATTTTTTGCTTTTTTGTTGCTTTTATTGTTTTTTGTCTTGTCTTGAGTCGAAATGATATCTTTTGTAGCTGTATTTTCTAGTAGGGGGTTTGGAGATTGAGGGGAGGATGGGCATGAAGATAGTGGCGCTGGTCTTTTTTTTGGAGCTTGGGATTCAAGTGTTTCTAATGTGGATACATTATTGGTTTGTTGGTCATTTTGCTTGAGTTCTTGCATATGTGATTTGTTGGAAGTAGGTGTGTTTGCGGTGGTTTGAAGTGTTGGGGTATCGATTTCTGATTGATTATTTAAGTGTTCCATTTGTTCGGGAGATTTCGAAATGAAGAGTATGTTTTTGCATGATGATGATAGGTGTCCGGGTTTTTTACATAAAAAGCAAGTAACAGTGTCGTCTGTGATAAATATTCGATATGTCGTATTATCTGAAGAGACAGTAATCGATCCGGGGAGTTTTGTATAGTCATCTGGGTTTATATATAACTGTCTACGGAAACTCGTTATGTGCGCGAATTTGTCGAGGTGGAAGCCGGCCTTTAGTGTTGTTATTGGAGATGTTACTTTTATATCAAGTTTTTCTAGTGCTTCAGTAATGATGTCATTAGCGATAGCGGGATAGACGTTTGATAATATAATGCGTTTTGATGGGTTAATTAATTTACGTATTGGTAATTTTAGATTATCTATGTATATCGCTGGGTGATTTGTAATTAAATCTTCTACTGTTTGTTTATTTTTAAGAAATATACAGAAACGATTGTTTGAGATTCGTGATGCAGAAATGATGTTGGATGGATCTGTAATATTGCCTAATGCGATGATATATTGAATTTGTTTGATGCCATCGATTGAATTAATTACTATAGCTTGGTCCATTTTCGGTAGTACATAGTTTGCAGTTGTTTCTGCGAAACTTTTTGTTTGATTGGTATTTTGTGGTGGGTTGGTGGAAGTAGTGGAGTCGTTTGAGAAGCTAGAAGAAGGAAAAGCTTGGGATAGGGTTGTAGTGGGTTTGTTATTTTGTGTAACTTTTGTGTTGGCCGCCAATAGTTTATCGTTGAGCGATAATTTAGTTTTTTCCGATTCTATCGGCGGTGTGTTGGCTGTATAATTATTCATGGTGAATAATTATCGTTTTCTTTGCAATTTATTTTATGTGCGGTAAACGTTGATTATAGTAATGTATGTAATCATATTACCTGTTTGGTTTTGTATTGTGTAGGGTCACTTCTATCGGTAGATATAAATACGGACGCGATAACGCTACACACGTGTTGCTCGGTCGGGAGTCAAACACGAACTGAGTTTAAACTTTAAATATCGTTTAAATACCTACCTATAAATAAATTAATCAACACATAACATTCAATATTTAAAAAATAATTTCACAATTTTTAAATTTTAAGGGAATTTCGGCAAATACATCTAATAGTGAAATATCTTCAGATACTTCAAATGTTATTGATATTCAAAATTTAGAAATGGTTATTTCAGAATAAATTTCAAAATAAATTGAGCTCTGTTGTAATAAAACATGAACTTCAACAACAAAAGGATTTAAAAATCAACAAATTACTGTTTGCTAGTTTAGATAAAGGTTACATTTAATCATATTAATTCATATTGTCTGAATATTCTTCTTTCATTTAAGACATAAGTCATAAATTCATAATATTCTGATTTTTGTGTACGTTCCTATAAAATTAAGTACTTTTTTTTTTTTATTGTCTTTAACGGTTTTTAAGGAATTCAAATAATTTTTTCTTCTGAAAACCAGTCTACATGTTTCATACCTTACTTTAAAGAAGGAGATATTGTCAGTCCAAACAGAGGAAAATTGTTCGACAAATATTGTAATATAAAAAGAAAGATTTTAAAAATTAATGCTTCAAATAAAAGAAAAGTTATTGATGATGAACCTCAGTTAAATTCTCATGAAGGTTATGACATACAATTTTTTTTTTTTTTTTTTTTATTAAAAGAAACTTTGTAAACAATTAGCTTCGACAATTATGATTATAAATATTACATAAGAAAGCAAGATTAACAACAAAAAAAAAAAAAAAAATATTACAGATAAATTAAATTTTTAAACCAGTCTGGTTGATGAAGGATATAAGTGAGGTAATAATTGATACATTTGGTGAAGAGAGAATGGATTGAGTGTCGAGTTTGACATTAAAGGAGTGAATTAGGGTGAAGAGGGTATTGCGTTGGGAAATCAGAGAAGGACAGTGAAAAAGTATGTGTGAGATATCGCAAATCATGGGAATATGAGCGTGGAACATACATAAAGGAGAGTCATTGAGAGAAAGTTTATAAGAGTGAGAAGGTAGTAAGGTGTGTCCAAATCTGAGACGTGAAAAAGAGGTAATTACTTTACGATTTAATTTGAGGTTATGAAACCAAGGATGAGAGGGGATAGATGGTGAGATATTTTTATACCAAGAGGCATAATTGGGGGCTAGTATGTTCCATTGGTTGCGCCATAAATTATAAATATGGTATTTTAATAAGGGGCAAAAATCGGTCCAGGGAATGAGAGTTGGAGAAGGACAGCAGAACGAGGAGGTAGATTTTGCAATGGAGTCCGCTATTTCATTTCCATTTATACCAGAATGGCCGGGCACCCAAAGGAATTCAACTATAAAATCTGAAAGGGTAAGTTCATATAGAAGAAGCCTGATCCTGATGGAAATAGGAGAAGGACGGGAATTGAAAAAATTGGAGGAGAGGCTGAGAAGACATGATAAGGAATCGGAGACGATAAGATAACTGCTGGGGGGGAGGGCAGAGATGGTTGAAAGGGCATCTAATATTGCGAAGCATTCCGTAGTGAATGAGGAGGCAGAAGAGGGTAGATTATTAGACATGGAGATGTGTAAGTCAGGAATGAAAAAAGCGTAACCAGCCGAGAGAGGGGAAACTGAACCATCTGTATAGATTAGGGTGAAATTTGGAAAATTATTTTGAATGTAGTCTAAGAAAAGATTGTTGACGATGATGGGTGATATAGATTTAAGTGCCTTGGAAGTAAAGTTCAGAAAATGTCTGTTGGTGTGAACTATAGGTGAGTAGGAGAGAGCCAAATAATTAATTTCATATAAGGGTAATTTTTTAGAATTGATTACAAAATCGCGGATTGAAGATAAGGAGTATGCCGTGGAGGCAAGAATTGGGAGAGATTTTTTAACGTAACGCCAGGAGAAGTATATGTCAAGAAAGGAATTAAATATTGTGGGATGACGGAGGGAGAAGTTTTTCAGTAGAAATTTACCAGCCAACCATCTGTTTCTGATATTAAAGGGGGGGCATGCCGTCTCAATCTCAACGGCCGCATTAGGGGTAGATTTAAGGGCACCAATAATTGACTTAAGGCAGGAGTTTTGGAGATTATTAATTTTTTTCCAATGTGAATAGGAAGCGGAGCCTGATAAAAAACATCCATAGTCAAGTTTGGACCTTATAACAGCTTTGTAAATGATTAAAAGTGTGGAGGGGTGTGATCCCCACCACGTATTGGAAATTGATCTAAGGAAATTGGCCCAAAGAGAGGTAAATTTAATGAGATGTTGAAGATGCGGAGCCCAACGTAGTTTAGAGTCTAGTGTTAGTCCTAAATACTTTATGTTCTGGACTATTGGGATTGGAAAATTGTTAATAGTGATATCTGAAGAGAGAATGTAACGTCTTCTGGTGAAAATCATGGCCTTACATTTTTCGGGAGCTACAGAGAAAAAGGAAGAAGATAGGAGGTTTTGTAGGAGATTGAGCGAATTGTTTAAAGAGTCAATAGCGAGATCGATATTTGAATTGTAGGAGAATATGACAAGATCATCAGCATACACTAGGCACTCATGACCAAGTGTATTTATTTGTTTAATAATGAAATTCATATACAAATTAAAAAGAATGGGGCTTAGGCAGCTACCTTGGGGTAGACCTGTGTAAGTGGAGCGTATGTTTGTAGAGCCGTATGGGGATGTGAATTTTAGAGTTCTATGTGAAAACAAGAGGGAGATAAGGTTAATGAATATAGGGGGTAGATGGAGTGAATTAAGGTGAGATAGGAGAGTTGGTATATGGACAGAGTCAAAGGCACCACGAATGTCGATAAAGGCTGCAGGTAAGAAATGTTTGTTGTTAAAAGATTGGTATATTTTACTCGAAAAATTGGCGAGGCAATCAAGTGTGCCTCTTCCTTTTCTGAAAGCATATAGGTTGTCAGAGAGAATAGAATTATGTTCAAGCCACCAATCTAGGCGGTTTTTTAGAATAAATTCCATGATTTTGCATAACGCTGAAGACAGGGCAATGGGCCTAAATGCAGTGGTAGAGTTGACTTTGGGAATAGGTATGACTATGAACTCTTTCCAGGAGTCAGGAATTTTATTGAGGAGGAGAATTTTGTTGAGTATATTCAAGAGGTACTCAACGGCATTAGTAGGAAGGTGTTTGAGCATAACAGGAGAAATGTTGTCAGGGCCGGAGGCGATTGATTTACGTGAGGCGATGGCGGCGTTTAGCTCACTTAAAGTTATAGGCATGGAGATTATGTGATTAGTAAGTGAATTTGAAGCAGGCGAAATTGAATTATGTAAGACTTCAGAAGATGAAGGGACATAACATGGTGCTACTTTACAACAGAAATCATTGAACCAACTGTCATTGTGAGGACGAGAGCGAGTGACAATACTATTGCGAAAGCGTTTAGCGGTGGTCCAGGTAGATTGAATGGATGAAGAAGGGTTGAGGTTCATACAAAATTGTTTCCAAGCTAGTCTTTTGGATTCTTTTAAGAGACGTGTGGTTGCAGCGCTGGCATTGCGATAAGTAAGATAATCTTGAACGGAGCCTGAGCGAATGAAGGTTTTATATAAGGATTTGCGGTTGGAAACAGCTTCAGAACAGGAGGAGTTCCACCACGGGGGAGAGGGAGGGAAGTTGTTAAGGTTATTATGTTTGATAGGAATTGTTTTCTTAGAAATATCTAAAATCATATGAGTGAACTGTTCATAATCTTTTATTGGGCATGTGTAAGTGTTGAGAAGAGGGATAGAGGAATTGATGAGTTGAGAAAAAAGGGGCCAGTCAGCTTTATTGAGGTTAAATTTGAGATTGGGGGAGTGATAATTGGGTAAGGTAGATCTGTTATTTGATAAGGAGTTAGGGTTTGTAACATTGACAGATATGATAATAGGTAAATGATCACTACCGTTAGGATCATCTATAATGCGCCAGGTTGAAAGCCAGAATAAATTTGGAGTGGATAAGGATAAATCAATACACGAATTGGTTGAGTTGGGTCTGCCTACATACGTAGGTGAGCCGTTATTAAGTATATTAAGATTAGAAGAGTTCAACGCATCGTAGATTAGGTTACCCCGTCTGGTGGACGTAGTGGAACCCCAGGCAGGGTGATGGGCATTAAAGTCGCCTGTGAAGAAAGAGTTGTGATCGGTGAGTTGGAAGAGAGAGTACCATACTTCAAAGGGGATAGGTGAATCATTTGGACTGTAGCAGGACCAGAATGATGTATTAGGTAAACCGTCAATGTTTGTTATTTTTAAACCAATTAAATCGATATTATTTTCCAAGAGAAGTTGTTTTAAGGGGGGTTTAATTTCTATTAAAGATACATTAAGTGAGGTATGGGCGGCAATTGCGACGCCTCCGTAGCCATCGACTCGATCTTGTCTAAATAAATTAAAGTGAGGAATAAAGCAATTACGGGATGGAAGTAACCAAGTCTCAGACATAAGTATTATGGAGCAATTATAGGAAGATACGAGGTGTTGAATAGAAGGAAGTCTTGCAGGAAGACTACGAACATTCCATTGTAGAATATTGACCATTAGAAGAATTAACGGAGATGTTTGGAATCGAGAGACAAGACATAAGGGATGATTCAATTAAGTTCTGAAGGGAAGAGGGAGATAAGGGAGAGAGGCTAGGGGAGTTGGATAAGGATTCGGAGAGTTTGATGCAGAAGGCATTGACCCAAGTTAGATCAGCTTGGGAAGATTTGGGATCCTGGGACCGATTTTTGCTAGCATAATCTATGAAGTGCCCATTTGGTAGGGAAAAATTAGATTGATTGGGAACATGAAATTGTTTTTGTTTAGGGTGAGAAGAATGATTGTTATACTTACTATGTGGTGTATGGTGGTAATGTGATTGAGAGGTTAACGGGGGAAAAGAGTTAGTGGAGGTATCCGGAACTTGATGAGAAGGATTTAACACAGACTGTTTATTAACAATATTTGAATAGCTAAATGCACTTGAGGAGTAATTATTTTTCTTGAGAGAGACTGCTTCACGGAAGGGTAAGTTTTCTGTAGCCATAATTTTCTTAACATCCCTTTGGAATGACCACTCTTGGCAATTCCGGTCAGTGGAGAGGTGGGGGAGTTTACAGAAGATGCAAACTGGATCTGATGAGTTGATTGAAGGGCAAGTAGTTAATGAATGGTCATTTAAGCCACAGTGGCTGCATTTGGATTTACTACGACAGAATTTAGCCGTGTGGCCAAATCGCAAACAGTTATTGCACTGTATGGGAGAACGGACGCTAGGAGAAATTTTGAAAATTACGTTGTAAATCGATACGGCATCTGGGATTTTGGGTGATAAAAATTTTATTTCCACGACACGAGTAGGAGTTAGGACATTATCCTTTTTGATTGAAATGCGTTTGAAGGCAATAGCGCGGACTGTGTTATCAAGACCTTCCCAGAAATCTTCTTCGGTTAGGGAACTATCGACTCTGATAATTCCGAAAGAGTAGATAAGCGTAGATGGAATGAATGCTGTAAATCCGATATTTGCAAGTAGAGGGGAGGTGAGAAAGTTGTTGGCTGACATTTTAGTATTGAAGGTGATTTTGATTTTTTTATGACCAATTGGTTTGATGTTGTTGATGCCAATGAAATTGGTGGAAAAAATTTTTGCATATTTTAACGGGTGCCAGTGGTCAATTTTTAGGTTGCTGTCTGAATGTTCCGCAATGGTAGTGAACGGACCTTTATAATCCGCGGAGAAAAATTTGTTAAGTTGTTCGGAATTACGTAAGGACTGTATATCGTTGGAATCGTAGTTTATATTAGTGTTTGAAATATCAGCGGTGTATGTTGTATTTGCGGAAATGGGAACATTAGTGTGATCGATTGTAGAATGCGATAAATCTATATCTATATTCATATTATTATAGGCCGTGTCATTAGTGGAATGAGATAACGAAATATCGTAATCGAATGTATTGTTGGGCATATTTAATACTGGTGGATTGTTTTTAATTTGCTGTAGAGTGGGAGATATAGGGCTAATTGGAGTTGATACCCTCTTAGATTGAGATGCTTTTTTACTTGTCTTGGTGGTCCATTCCTGATCCGTGTTGTGTGGTCTGGAAGCATTTGATGCTTTTTTTATTTTACCGACTGAATTGTTAGGAGCGTGCGGACGATTGTCGTCGCCGCCCGAAGACGACGCCGGCATTATACAAAAGGCGATAGAAAAACGTAGATATGGAGCGACAATTAACGAACGACTTGCTTCGACGGTTGACTTATCGCGACTGACATACAATTTTAATGTTTGATATATTTTATATACAATTAATGAGTTTTATTTGAGTAGATTATGAAGATTCTCTTACTTGGCCAAAAAATCAGGTTGAACCTGAAAGTATTCTACATAAACTTTGGACTGAAACTTCTCTTTATAGGCTTAAATACTATAAAAATGACAATATGGTGAACATATATCCAGCTTTAAAAAAACCCACTGGTCATTGCCTTGTTAGTATTATGTATTTCTTATAGTTAGTATGAACGTACCTACCTTAATAAATTGAATTAAACACTTAAAGTGCAATGTAATACTATATTTATAGATTGATATTGATTTTGCACATATGTATCCAGATAAAAAAATGTGTCTTTTTCAAAAATTTGAAACATTCAAAAACAAATTAAAAATATACCTTAATAAAAAATGTATTAATATTGGTTCACAAGGGTTAGAACTTTCCTAAATACTTGAAACTCCATTAAAGCCTGGCAAGTGTATCTATATCTCATTTTTTATATGATAAATGTTTAAATTTAAATAATATATTACTTTGCAGGAGATGATGATTTGGCTGCACTCCAAATAATTCCATTTTTATTATCACCAGTTAATGTTGTTTTAAGCACCAAAAAAGTTTCAAGACCATCAAAAATTGAACAATTACATGCCTTTATTGTGAACATTCAAGTAATTGTTTATAATTAATAATGTAATAATTATTAATATTTTAATTTTATATTTTAGAATGTTAATGAGTTGAAGACCATCCATAGACAAAATATAGCTTCAGCAATAACTTTTGGTTTAACTGTTCAACCATATGTTGTTGTTGTTGGAAATATTTATGAAGAGGATAGTTCCATGCAGTATTTCACCATCATTGATGACGTGCATTATCAACTTGAAACTTCTCTTAAAGCTATTGATCTCTGTTTTAAACTGTTTCATGTACTAAATTTACAATATTCACCCCAAGCAGAACGAGTATGGAATTTTTTTGAACATCTTTTTTTTTTTAATATATCTGATTTAAAGAAAGGAAAAAAACTTTTATCAATTCAAAGTCTTTGTAAAGACTTAGAAGTCTCTTAATTAAAAGTATTACATTTATTATAATTTTTTATTCAGAATGATGTTCAATTGTTTTATCTGTAATTCTAATTTTGAAACTGTTAATCACTTAGTTATACATCTTAATATATATCATGATATAAATGCTATTTCTGAGTTTATTTGTAAAGTATCTAATTGTTTTCGGTCCTTTGGAACTTTGAATTCATTTAAAAAACATTTAAGTACTCATAATTGTATTCCTACCCTAAGTATTCCAAATGCAAATATAAATGAATTAAGTCATACCAACATATTGAAACCAACATGTTCTAATGATTTAGAAATTAACATAAAACCTGACATTTCTGTTCAAAAATCTTCTGACTTACCATCGATTAACTTAACAACAGATTTTTTACAAAAAGAAATACAAAAAAATGCTCTTTGTTTATTTAGTAAATGGTATAGCAATGGTTCAATACCTCGAAACACTGTAAACATTCTAATTAATGATATTCAATCTTTAAACGATTCTTTTTTGTTTTTATTACAAAAAAAAAAAATCATAATGATTTATTTCAACTAAATGCTTCTTCTGATACCATTCAAGAATTTTCTAAAATATTTCAAATACTTTCCAATTCATTTTGTGATATTAAAACTGAATACTTTCGATTCCAAACTTTAGAAAGCATGGGATTTTTAATACGACCTCACGAAATAATTATTGGTCAGAGATTAAATGACAGGCTCCGTGATGGTGTAGTAGTTTTATAACCTAAAGTAGTTAAATTAACAATGGTTTCTCTTCTAAAAAAGCAGTTAGAACATTTAAATTTCTTTGATATAATTTTTAATTATTTAAATACAATTCAAGAAAATGATAATCCACATATTATTACCAGTTTTGTTCAATCAAATTTATGGAAAATTAAATTAACTGACAAAAATCAAATCGTTTTACCTTTGTTTCTGTACTATGATGACTTTGAGGTAAATAATCCTTTAGGATCACATGCAGGAGCACAAAAGCTTGGTGCTGTATATGTTTCTCTTGCTTGCTTACCTCCAGATTTAGCTTCTACATTAGATAATATTTTTCTTGTTTCTCTTTTTAAAACTGACAATAGGTCATTTTTTGGATATAGTGTAATATTTAAAGAAATTATTGCAGAATTAAATTTTTTAGAAACTTCAGGATTAGACATATCGGTTGGAAATAAAACTTATAAAATATTCTTTAAGATAGGATTAATATTAGGTGATAATTTGGGGTTGCATTCAATTTTGGGATTTGTTGAAAGTTTTGTTGCCAAGTAACCATGCAGATTTTGTAAAACACCTCAAAAAGAATGCCAAAATCAAACCAAACAAGATGATAATAGTATGAGAAATCCAATTATTTATTTAAATGATGTTAGAACTGATGATGTAACTAGAACTGGCATTAAAGAATTATGTGTTTGGAATGAAGTTTAATCTTTTGATGTAACTAGCAATTTTAGTGTCGATATAATGCACAATATGTTGGAAGGAGTATGTAAATATGTTATAGGATTTTTATTAAAGGAACTAATTTTTAACTTGAAATATTTTTCTATTGATACTCTAAATGATAGAATCGAGACTTTTAATTATGGCCCAACAGACATAAGAAATAGACCAACGCTAACCACTGAGATGAATATTAAACGCCCAGGTTGCCTAAAAATGTCAGCATCTGAAATGATCTGTTTTATGAGATATTTTGGATTACTTATAGGTGATATGGTTCCTGAAAAATTAGAGCTATGAGATTTATATATCGTTTTAAATAAAATCCTTGATATCCTTTTATGTAAATGGATAAGAAATGAAGACATACTTTTGCTTGAATCTCTTATAACTGAACATCATGAAATATATTTACGTTTATTCCGCGATACAGATTTAAAACCAAAGCACCACCACATGGTTCATTACCCATTTATTATGAAGAACTCTGGACCCTTATCACTTTTCTGGTCTATGTGTTTTGAGGCAAAACACAGGGAACTTAAAGAAACCGCTCATTCAGTTACATCAAGAAAAAACATAACTTTGACATTATCAATTAAACAGTAGCTACAGTTTTCATATAAGCTTTTAGCAGCAGGTCCAAATTTATATACAAGTAATATACAAACAGGTCCAATTTTATCATTACCCAATGAGTTAATTCAACTATATAAATTAAAAACTTCATTTCTTTCCAAAAAAATTAATTTTTCTGGCAATGATATAAATTTTGTTTCATGGGTGTCAATAAAAGGAATTTTATGCAACAACAAAAATATGTCCATTGTTTTACACCTGTGTGAAGAAGATAATTATATGTTACCTTGTATGGCTTAATTCAGTTCATTTGCATTACCAATTTAAATGAACCATTTGCAATTTGTAAAAAATTTAGTAACTTTTATGCCACTCAAATTCTAAGTGTATATATTGTGTTTTGATTACTATAATATAGTAAATATTAAATAAATTATAATTGTAATGTATCACATTTTAAAATATTTTTTGAATTTATTATAATATACCTACCTACATCCTACAGTCCCACCTGTCTGTTTATTATTAATACCTAATTAGGTATTTAGTCAAATTTTAATAAGTAAAAAATATAGTAAAAATAACAATTAGTTTAGTTATCCTAACAATGTTAAATTCATTATCAAATATTATTTTTATAGTAAAGATAACTATTAATTTGGTTAGATTAACAATATGGGTTAGCTTAATATAATAGTTAAATCAAGTAAAGTTTATAGTTAGTAAATAGTTATCAATATTTTAGTTGAAATAACAATAATTATCTTACTAAAATAAATAAGGTATTTTAACTATATTTATAGCTGTCGCATATATAACTATAAATTATGATTAAATAAAACAGAAAAATAGTCAAATTAACTAATTTTTTTTTTCGTGTGGTGTTATAAATTTAACATAATGACTTTGTATAATTACCTTGTCGTGTACTATATACTATTATTGACTTTTGTTTTTATTTTAAATTATTTTATAAGAGTATAAATATTAAAAATGTACCTATAAAATAAACTGTAAATCAATCAAATCGGATTCATAGGGTACTTTGACATAACACATCAACAACAAAAAAAAAAAAACGAAATAAATTCTAGTTTTTAGTTTTATTTGTCTTTTTCTCTAGTTATGAATAGAACGTTTGACGTTTTAAGTTTTATAATATCAACTGTTCCATTCTTCTGATATGTTATGCATATTCAACTCATTAAGAAGTTTAATTATTTAAGGTGTCACACGAGGTTAACGTGTCACATGATAATTTTCTAGGTAAAAAAAATATTTACTAGTGAAAAAATAATTGGTAAATTTACCGATAATTTAGGTACCTTACCGGTAAATTTACGCGGTGAAAATTTACCGAGCTTACATCTCTATGTTCGCGAATTACTCGATAGCGTTGTTTCGGAAATCGGTTACTGATTTATTGCATTTCGTCCCGGAATTTTTGGAATTCGCGAATTTCTGGTTTTCTATGCCAAAAACAGACGTGTCGATGCTACGACGCGCCGCCGGTACTTTGTTCGGACGACGACGCGAAACCGGTAACAGCATTTTTCTACAAATTCGCGCTGCGTTTCGCTGGCCGTTTATGGAATCCGCTGCCGCGTATCCCGGACGGACATGGGAATAATACCACTTTGGAATATAATGAGTTATAAAAACAACACCGCGGCGGCAGTTATAGAGCGAGTTAAATACCATAATAACACTATAAAATGTAATCGTAAAAAAAAAAAATAATAAATAATAATAATAACAATAATAAAAAAATGATTAAATATAATTGTATAATAATGTAAGAATTAAAAGTAGGTAATAATCGTTCGGACTATTCAACTGTTTTCCTTTTCGATTTATAGAAACTATTAGGACTCACTGCCCTTGAGCGCTGCCGGTTAAACGGTTTTGATTCTTACTGCGGTCCTAGCAGATGTCGGCCGGATTCACAAAAATTTATCGAGTTTATCGATATCGCATAGCGCAAAAAAAAAAATTAATTGTACGCGATTAAATTATCTCCTTGAACGTTCCTCTAATTTATACGAGTTTTATATTTATTTATTTATTTCTTGCCGATGAATCGATTAATCGGAACTTTATCGAGACCGTATTTTTATTTTCAACGTGATCCGAAACATTCGTTTTATCAGATCACGAACAAGTCGTTTCGTGCATGCTTCGGATTCCTCGACCGCGATCGATTCGATGAAACTCGAAAAAACGAGAACGATTGAAATCACCGCGTTCGCGACACCTATATTTGAAAATACTCTATAAAATCTCAGACACGCACGAAAAAAACCTTTTTGAATAAATCGAACGCCCCCGTCGATAGATTCGACTCACCGAAAAAACGACGAAATATACGTCTGAAGTTCATCGAAAACGGCGAAAAAACTTTTTTTATTTCATCATGAAAACCGCATTCGGCCAAACGGTAATTTACCTCCACGTCGTCGTCGCGTGTATTCCACGACCGCGAGTGCGCTGCCACCGCCGGTCACGTTTCCCCGTGAATACTAAAAACGCGCACACGATTTTAAAATTTCTGTCGCATTCGACTCGTGTATAATATATTATAGTATACATAATAATATTCACGGTAATGTAAGAATAAAACAGTATTATTAGTATAACTTTAGAAAAATTGGATACATAAAAAAAACGATACTAAAAAAGTTGTTATAAATTTAATTTCAATTAATTTACATTCTTTCATAAATTGCAATTATTTGGTGAACGGTTAACGAAATAAATACAGAAATTCCAGAAATTTTGAAAAATTTTACACGTTCAAACTTTAATGTAAAATAGGCATGGGTTGTCTTATTATTCCAATATTTTGTAGAGATTATTTTTGTATGTTTGAAGATCATTTAAAAATGTTTAAAGTTAATTGAATGTTTTTTAATTGGTCCATTGACTATCCTTTACAAATAAATATTGACAAATTAATACAGAATAAATATATTTATTGCTTTTAAAAATTAATACATTCTTTTATATGTACTAAAGGTACCCATAGTAAAATCACAGAAAACATGAATATTCATATAATAATATAATATTATTATTCATATTCAAATTATCCATTGGTAAAATTAAAAATATGACCCTACTTACTAGCGCTTTACGCGTGTGGTGAAAATATGTACTACTTTGGTACAACAATCTGACCCGAGTGGCGGGTCAGCGACAGCTAACCTGTATATCTTTAATCGTGACACATACAGTATTATCACAGAATAAATAAATTTTAATTCTATATCAATGCTTTTTAAGTTTTAATGGCTGGGCAGGGGGGGCGCTGGCAGGCTGATCGAGTGTCTATAGTATATCACAGAACAAAATTATAATATTCTTCTATGATAATTTAACAGATTGTTATCGAACAATTTATCAGTAATATCACTGTAAGATGTTTAACGCCATTTGTTGGGCTAAATATTTTATAATTTTTAAATAATAGTAAAATGTATTATAAATGTAATTATTAAAACGAATAACTGTAATAATATAACATTTCGAATTAAGTTTCAATTCGAGGGGGCTATTGAAATTTCTGGGGGGCTAAGCCCTCCCCCCCTCGATGTTCGCCTATGCGTATGACTTTTAAATTTGAATAATTTGCATATAATAAACTAAACGTATTAAAACATTCGAATATTTTACGTAAGACGACATTTTTTATTTCTTTCTGTTTTTTTTATTACTTCAAACATTTCGGCGGATTTCCAAAATCATCGTCGCATTTCGAAAGCCTGACCCGGCGCACGCGATCCGGACACGCACGGACGCACATGACGATCACGGTGACGTCACACGACGACAGACGTGCCGACAAAAAAAAAATAAACAATTCTCGCGAAGACGCGTGCGGAATACGCGACGACGGGGCCTCCTCGTCACGCCCGCGCAAATATTAAAATATTACGCTCGGAGTCGCGTACGATCGTGATTTCGATCGCTCGCCAGACCCACCGCACGTATGGTATATTTTATACGTGTACACCACGCGCGTATACGATCTATATTAATGTGCGTTTGTACCGCAGTCGTCGTCGTGACCCGCGTCTCGACGTGCACTTATTGTTATTCCGAGTGTGCTGTGTGTGTGTGTGCCGTCGAAACGACCGAAATTCGCAGACGACAAAAGATCTTCGCCCGCTCGACCGATAGAGTTATCTAGATCCCGACTTACCGTGTACGTACAGGGCGTACTTACGTATTACCGTGCGACGTCGACGATTTCTCACGGCCCGCCGAGTTTCACGTGACACTAGACCAGGTATCGCCAACCAGTCGATCGCGATCGACCGGTAGATCATTTTAGGATAGGGTGACCATAAAAATAAAATAAAAATACGGGACACTAAGTTACGAAAAAAAAAAAAAAGGAAATTCTAATTTTAACTGAATATATTAAAAAAAAAAAACAAATTAAATGTATGCTGTATAATAGTTTTTAAATACAAATAAAATAAAAATATTAATAAGTATAACATGTACACAAAAGTCCAAAAAAAAATTATTTTGAAGACGATGGCAGGTGAATTTCTTCTTTTGATGTTTTTGTATACTTTTGTGCTGAACTGATTTCATCGAGTAACTTAGTTTCTTTTAATAGAATATTTTAAAACTCATTACAAGATAAGTTTTTAAAATGTTTCAAGACAAGAATCTAAAAATAATGCTGATAAGTATAGATTTCAAATATGTTCTAATGAATATTGTGATACAAAAATATCGTAGAATTTATAAATTAACAATGAAGAGAAAAACGGGATTAATATGGGACCGACTTGAAAATACGGGACAAAATGCGTCCCGTATAACTTTTGTCGGGACAACGGGACACAAAGTGAAAATACGGGACAATCCCGTATAATACGGGACGTATGGTCACCCTATTTTAGGACCGTTTGTCGATCGTAGTAAATGTGGATTATACCAATATCGGCCGATAGCGTTCTGTTGTGTATTAATAATCTAACAGATGATGGTCATCAAAATAGTTTATTATAACTATTTGTCATTCAGTCACATACGACGTGTCGTATATTCTCCATATAATACGATAATATAACGTAACCTAACAAACGCCTTCTTTATCTTGAATATGTGCAAAAACACAAATTATATTCCTGAAAATTCTAAATTAGTATATGACGATCTCTAGGGACTTCAAATGTGGAATGTAGCTCACTTGTTAGAAAAGGTTGGCGACCCCTGCACTAGACGTACCCGAATATATAACACGTACGAGTCCGACGTTTTAGACGACGTTAAATAATAATATTTTCGACGGAAGACCTAATGTGTTTTCGAATTGGATTCCCTCGTCGGTCGGAGGACGGTACGGCGTGTATTTTTAGGCGAAATTCTTCTGGGACCCTATTCTGAAACTCATACGAAAAAGATTCGTACACGAACGATTCACACGATTCGTTTCCGTATACGGACGAAAAATGGTATTCACAAAACATAATTATTCGTATACGGATCCGCGTTCCCAATATTTCCGTGTGGGAATAATATTCGTACGATGCACAGCGGCAACGTTGTATATTTTTCGATTTATCATGGAAAAGAAAACATTTACCACGGAAAAGCAATACCTCGCCCAATAGTACAGACGTATAAAACTGTGGGATTGTCAAATATACATTGGAAAACCAAACTATTTTTACTGTAGGAACATATTGTAAAGCGCACTTGACTATTATATTGATATATCTATTGTATAATACTTTTAAGTTTTAATATAAATATGTTTTGATACATCATTCGTTTACGTCCATTACGCCAGCCCCTCCCCAACTAAAAATAATCAGATTTTTATTATGTTTAATTAGTACGTAATTTGTATGAATTTGTACGACCATTTTTGGAATTTGTACGCAATTCGTTCGTCGGTAAAAATTGATTTTATGTGGGAGGGGCTGGGGTAACGTTACCCCAGCCCCTCCCGGCTCTCTAAACACACGTTTTACAAAGTTTATACATGTAAATAATTAGTACGTAATTTGTATGAATTTGTACGACCATTTTTGGAATTTGTACGCAAGTCGTTCGTCGGTAAAAATTGATTTTATGTGGGAGGGGCTGGGGTAACGTTACCCCAGCCCCTCCCGGCTCTCTAAACACACGTTTTACAAAGTTTATACATGTAAATAATTAGTACGTAATTTGTATGAATTTGTACGACCATTTTTGGAATTTGTATGCAACCCCCTCCTGAGTTATAATCAAAAAACCCTTTTTCCCGTGTCACCCTCCCCCCATGCGGAATTTTCCACTTTTTTCTGCGCGAAAATATTAAACGCCATTTGTATGAATTTGTACGGCCATTTTTGGAATTTGTACGCAATTCGTTCGTCGGTAAAAATTGATTTTATGTGGGAGGGGCTGGGGTAACGTTACCCCAGCCCCTCCCGGCTCTCTAAACACACGTTTTACAAAGTTTATACATGTAAATAATTAGTACGTAATTTGTATGAATTTGTACGACCATTTTTGGAATTTGTACGCAATTCGTTCGTCGGTAAAAATTGATTTTATGTGGGAGGGGCTGGGGTAACGTTACCCCAGCCCCTCCCGGCTCTCTAAACACACGTTTTACAAAGTTTATACATGTAAATAATTAGTACGTAACTTGTATGAATTTGTACGACCATTTTTGGAATTTGTACGCAATTCGTTCGTTGGTAAAAATTGATTTTATGTGGGAGGGGCTGGGGTAACGTTACCTCAGCCCCTCCCGGCTCTCTAAACACACGTTTTACAAAGTTTATACATGTAAATAATTAGTACGTAATTTGTATGAATTTGTACGACCATTTTTGGAATTTGTATGCAACCCCCTCCTGAGTTATAATCGAAAAACCCTTTTTCCCGTGTCGCCCGCCCCCCATGCGGAATTTTCCACTTTTTTCTGCTCGAAAATATTAAACGCCATTTGTATGAATTTGTATGACCATTTTTAGAATTTGTATGCAACCCCCTCCTGAGTTATAATCGAAAAACCCTTTTTCCCGTGTCGCCCCGCCACAATTCGGAATTTTCCACTTTTTTCTGCGCGAAAATATTAAACGCCATTTGTATGAATTTGTATGACCATTTTTAGAATTTGTATGCAACCCCCTCTCGCGTAATAATTTAAGAATATATCTAGTAACCCTAATAAAAATGTATTTGTTAAAAAAAATTTTATTTGTTATTTATAGATATATATATATCACGGTTATCTACACAGGTTGGCGCACGGCGTGTTATCGCTGGTCGATGCGGCGAACGCAGTGAACTATTAGCGCTAGTAGTCAGTGGGCCTACATTTACATTCGTATGTACTGGGAAGATTTTTTATTCAAATTCGTTATTATCGTCCTAACGACTAAAATTACGAATTAAAAACATTCCACAATTATTGTAAACCGTGAAAAGGCGATTATGACTGACATCAGCAAATAATAATCAAAATTAATTGGTAAAAATATTTTTAATGATAAAATTAACATAAAATATATATACCTAAATAATGTTTGATTTAGTTAACTAAGGCAGTGTTTATTATAAAAAAATGCATACATTGGTATCTCTTATTTATTTTATAGTGTTTGTTATTATTTGTTAAATTAATTAATTAATTAAATCACGTGTATTATGTACTGTTACTCCCTACACCACCACAAGCTTAGCTTAAAGGTGTAGGTAATTTTTATTATTTCTTTAAATTCTTTGTATTGTGTTTTTCAAATAATAAAAAAAAATTATAAATTCAATTCAATTCAAATAATTAATGACTACAAGTCTTTCTTACCCAGTTATAATTTATTTTATTTATAAAATATCTGTAAAATAAAATACCGAATAAACATAATATGTTATTATTAATTTGTTTATTACTTATTCTTTATGTAATAAAACCTATTTAGTAGTTGGTTAATACTTAATATGATGTTAGTAGAAAGTTTTCCTTCATACTTATTGACCAAGATATAATGATTTATGTTAAAACCCAATAATTCAAATTGTAAAAATACGTAACAGCAATATAATGTTTGGAACAAACATAGGTATTGTCGTTTACAACAAAGTTTTTCCTTGGAATAGCTTTTTGCCATTTTTGCCGCAAACCAGTATCTTTTGGTGCTGAAAACTGTGACACCTTTTTTGTGTTGCTTTTGTAGCCTGAAGTACATTAAACTATACAACACTAAGCCACCATCGCAATAAAACTACCTACTACCAATTATGTAATGACAACAATACAAAATAATGTCGAAATTCGAAAATTATTTTGTTCTACGTCATGCATTAAGAATGTACTCATGTTTTCTCTAGGTTAGGTGTCGGTTGTGTTCTTATCACCTTTTCACGGTCTACAATAATTATTGTGGAATGTTTTTAATTCGTAATTTTAGTCGTTTGGGTGATATAACGAATTTGAATAAAAAATCTTCGATTTCCCAGTATATATAAATGTAAACGTAGGCCCACTGACTACTAGCGCTAATAGTTCACTACGGTCACCGCATAGACCACCCGTCTGCATTAGTATCATAGTGGCGTGCGCCAACCTGTGTAGATAACCGTGATATATATATATATCTGTGTGTGTGTATATATCTGTGTGTGTGTGTGTGTGTGTGTGTGTGTGTGTGTGTGTGTGTGTGTGTGTGTGTGTGTGTGTGTGTGTGTGTGTGTTTATGTGTGTGTACACTGTACAACGTAGGTACATTTAGAAATATAGTATTTTTTATAATTTTTGAACGTTTGAGTAATTTATAAAATAGTTATAATTAAAACATATTTTGAAAAAAATTAATTAAACTGTAATCAACTTGTTAAAAATTGTTCAATGCATAGTTATAAATCTATACCTATTAAAAAATATTATGAATAAAAATAAATAAAATAAAAATAATAATAAAAACAAAAAACAAAAATAACGGTACGATCGACATTGAACGAAAATAACATGGATATTTTATATATATATATTAGCTAATTTGTACGTTATTATCTCCATTAGAAACTTGTACAAGCATATTATTAATAATATCTATATGAACGAAATACATTATTACCTACAAAATAATTTGTACATTTTCAATTTGATACATTTTATAGAAATTTCAACTTTAAGTGCTTATTAAAAAAAATATGCCAATGTGTTTTTAATATTTTTCAACTGCTGTTAATTGTAACAGTATATCAGTAGAGTTTTGTGTTAGATTTACACTAGCAAAAACTTACAAGGAACCTTGTATTTTATTTTCAAGTTTTTTGCCAGAGCGAAAAATTTTTTATCGACATTAATTAAAAAAAACTCATATAATCGAACATTTCTTAAGCCTATAAATAGCTCAGCATGAGTCAAAATATTATAAGAATAATATTATAATATTATAAGTAGACGAGAAAAGTGTATTGTTGTTTTATATTTGTAATTTAGATGGCCATGACCCATCCATTATCCCCACTGGAAATGCCCTAAGACTTCTGAAATTTCCTTTTAGAAAAAATTTTGAAACAAACTTGGGATATTAACAAACCAAGATATTCACAATACTTCACAATATGTTCATTTAAATTTGAATTTTAGTGTAAAAGGTGTTTATAGTGTATTCTTTAAAATGTATAAATGGAAAAAATAAATAACTCAAGCATTCAAAAATTATTAAAAATACTACTATATTTCTACATGTACCTACGTTGTACTCACACACACACACACACACACACACACACACACACACACACACACACACACACACACACACACACACACACACACACACACACACACACACACACACACACACACACAGGCCCGCGCTAACTAGGTGTGCGAGGTGTACGAAAAACAAGGGCGGCAAAAAGTGGTAATATTCCAGGGGCGGCAAATTTTAATATCTACCTAAGTTTTTGGGAATTAATTTTGATTTTTGACGCTGAGGCGTTTAGTAGGTATCGTGTGGTTCTATCGTCTATCAATATGTTTTTGACATGCAATTCGTAATAAATATACAACATAATACAATATAACAAATAAATATAATAATTTATAAGAGGATAGTAACTAGCGACATTGTGTACAATTTATACTATATATTTTATTATTATTATATATAATAGCTTCAAAAGTGTGGCTGTAATGCTGTATCGAGTTATTTAAACAACTTAAAAATAAATCTGTAAAATTTCGTCTGTCCACGGGAAATACCCAAGATAAGCCGAGCACTAGACACTATAGTAGTATAATATGTTTTAGAGATGATTGAAAATTTAAAAGAATACTTTACAAAGAAAAGAAGTGACGAACATTTTTTAGATATTATCTCAAAGTCAAAAAAGTTATCTTTAGATGTAAACGGAGACACTATATTTCCAATAGAAAAAAGACTTAGGAAAAGAAAGAAACATTTTGACTATGAAACTGAAGATGAACCCATAATTTTATTGATCCACAAAATAGTTTTAAATGTAACTTTTACTATACTATTTTAGATTCTACTTTATTGTCACTTAATGAAAGATTTGAGTTACTTAGATCAAATTCGGATATATTTTTAATATTTTATTCAATTAAGAATTTAGTACAAATGTCTGATAAAGAATAACTCAAACATTGTAATGATTTACAAGTACATCTTACCGATAATGTCCTTAATGAATCTGATATAAGTGGTCCTGAGTTGTATGAAGAAATTATATCATTAAAAATTCATTTAAAATTAGATTACAATTCTCATGATGTTTTAAATTATATTCATACAAATGGCTTATCATCATTTTCCCCTAACATGTGTATTGCCCTACGTATTTATTTAACAATGCCAGTTAGTGTTGCTACAGGAGAAAGATCTTTTTCAAAGTTAAAAATAGTCAAAAACTACCTTAGATCAACCATGAATCAAGATAGATTGACTAATCTGTCAATTATTTCAATTGAACATCAATTATGTCAAAGTGTGGACACAAAATCATTAATTGAAAAGTTTTCAGCTGTAAAAGCTAGAAAAGTTCATTTTGTTTAAGTTAAAAAAGACATTTATATAATAAGCTACTTTGTAACATTATAATAATATATTCTATGTATTTATAAAATACCATATAATAATGATATAATATATTATGTATACTGTGTTCTTTTTTGTAGAAGTTAAATTTTTTTCATCTTGAATTTAATGTTTTGTTATAATTATTTTAAAGTTCATATTTCTGAATTATTGTGTATATATCCAGTCTATAGGTTTGTAGGTAAAGAAAAAAAGTTGATTTTATCAAATTTATTTCATTGAGGTAAAGTTGTCTAACATTTTAAAATAATATATTATGTTTTTATGTTTAAATTGAATTAATTTATTGGAAGACAGCTAATAACATTTGATATAGGTACTTACATGCTACAATCCTCATACCGAAATATGCAAATACAATTTCTGTTCAGTCAAGGTATGATATTGAGTGATCAAGTAGGTGAGAGGGGCAATTTTTTTATAGAACAAAGGCAGCTGAATAGGTCAGAGCGGGCCTGCACACACACACACACTCACACACACACACACACACACACACACACACACACACACACACACACACACACACACACACACACACACACACACACACACACACACACACACATATGTGTATATATATATACGTAGGATTTAAATGTTAAAACATTATTATTACATAAAACAATTAAAATATCAATAAACAACAATCAAAGAGTAAGATATAAACGAAAGCACGAAAACAAAACCGATATTGCAATTTCGATTTTGGTTTTAAAAACCCGGTTATGAGCTACCAAGATATTGGTTAACCACTCATATAACAAAAAAATTAATTTGTAACAATACCTTTTTATTTGGATTCCTAATATATTCTTTAATTATTACGCGAGAGGAGGTTGCATACAAATTCTAAAAATGGTCATACAAATTCATACGAAAGGCGTTTAATATTTTCGCGCAGAAAAAAGTGGAAAATTCCGCATGGGGGCGGGCGACACGGGAAAAAGGATTTTTTGATTATAACTCAGGAGGGGGTTGCATACAAATTCCAAAAATGGTCGTACAAATTCATACAAATGACGTACTAATTATTTACATGTATAAACTTTGTACTATGTGTGTTTAGAGAGCTGGGAGGGGCTGGGGTAACGTTACCCCAGCCCCTTCCGCATAAAATCAATTTTTACTGCCGAACGAATTGCGTACAAATTCCAAAAATGGTCGTACAAATTCATACAAATGGCGTTTAATATTTTCGCGCAGAAAAAAGTGGAAAATTCCGCATGGGGGGAGGGTGACACGGGAAAAAGGGTTTTTTGATTATAACTCAGGAGGGGGTTGCATACAAATTCCAAAAATGGTCGTACAAATCCATACAAATTACGTACTAATTATTTACATGTATAAACTTTGTAAAACGTGTGTTTAGAGAGCCGGGAGGGGCTGGGGTAACGTTACCCCAGCCCCTCCCACATAAAATCAATTTTTACCGACGAACGAATTGCGTACAAATTCCAAAAATGGTCGTACAAATTCATACAAATTACGTACTAATTATTTACATGTATAAACTTTGTAAAACGTGTGTTTAGAGAGCCGGGAGGGGCTGGGGTAACGTTACCCCAGCCCCTCCCACATAAAATCAATTTTTACCGACGAACGAATTGCGTACAAATTCCAAAAATGGCCGTACAAATTCATACAAATGGCGTTTAATATTTTCGCGCAGAAAAAAGTGGAAAATTCCGCATGGGGGGAGGGTGACACGGGAAAAAGGGTTTTTTGATTATAACTCAGGAGGGGGTTGCATACAAATTCCAAAAATGGTCGTACAAATTCATACAAATTACGTACTAATTATTTACATGTATAAACTTTGTAAAACGTGTGTTTAGAGAGCCGGGAGGGGCTGGGGTAACGTTACCCCAGCCCCTCCCACATAAAATCAATTTTTACCGACGAACGACTTGCGTACAAATTCCAAAAATGGTCGTACAAATTCATACAAATTACGTACTAATTATTTACATGTATAAACTTTGTAAAACGTGTGTTTAGAGAGCCGGGAGGGGCTGGGGTAACGTTACCCCAGCCCCTCCCACATAAAATCAATTTTTACCGACGAACGAATTGCGTACAAATTCCAAAAATGGTCGTACAAATTCATACAAATTACGTACTAATTAAACATAATAAAAATCTGAGTATTTTTAGTTGGGGAGGGGCTGGCGTAATGGACGTCATTCGTTTTGATGATTACGCGGGATATTACGACGATAATCAAACAATAAAATGTATACCTTTTTAATTTACGTAGTTAATTCTGTATCACGCCATCACGGTTATCTATATAACCGTCCTCAGTAGTCAGTACTTACAATCCTAACAAATAATAATGTATTACACAGTACGTTTTTACAAAAATGTTAGTATTTCATTAAATTAACAATTAATTAAATGTGAATAATTAATCATTACTCCCAGTACCTAAGAAATTAGAATACTATCTACACCGAGTTACTAGTTAGTACATAATGATTAATAATAATATGTAGGCAAAGTAAAATATTAAATACAAATTTATAATTAAGTACAAACAGAATATTTTAATTATTTGATGATTCTTATTTCATTATGTTAAGTAAAAATGGTACCTCCCTACTTGTGTATTTTTTTATTTACATGATTAATCTTAAACACGACTATAATTGTGATCTTAAATCATTATTATTGTTATCATTCAAGTATTCCGATATTTTACTCCCTTTTTACAGAAATACCATTGTATCATTATTTACAAACAGTAATATATACATAAACAAACGTCAGAATCATAGGGAACCGCATACGGAAACCTGTTTTCACATATACGGAAACGTTTTTTCCCATACGGAAACCCATTCGAATCAATCATGTGAATATCTTTCACATGACATAATAGTATTCGTATACGAAAGAGTGTTCAGAATACGGTTTTTTGGAATCATGTGAAAAATCATGTGAAAACGAACATTTCCGTATACGGATCTTTTTCGTACGAGTTTCAGAATAGGGTCCCTGATTCGAATCACTTTCGCTCGAGCGCGGGTAGCTTTTTCCCGCGCACTTATCACTACGCCGAATTTCAATTTCACACTCGATCGAACCCAAATGTGTTTTCATCCATGTCTTTATTTTTAGTTCGTTGAGTTCGGACGTCACTTGAAAATTTCCGAAATATTAGCGCGGTGAAATTGTGGTTTTCATCAAATGTTTTATCGGTTTTTTCAATTTTTTTGAAAATGAATTATTTTGAAATGATTATCGATACATATTATAACTGTATAGCTTTACTGTAAATACATATTTATAAATACGTCGGGTTTTAGTAAAGTCAAATAGGTACGACTCCAGTTTTACGTGTACGAACTATCATTTCCATTCGTATAAATACATTCATCAACATTGCCGTTGAACTCTTTCGGAAGTGTTATGTTCTTGGACGATTTAAAACCCGAAAAATATTTTTACATATAAAACTCAGTGTTGAGAAATACATTTTAGTGACTAAACAATATAAAATAAATCTTTCGATTTAAACACGAATTTAATATGACATTTATATCTCAATTGAATGTTGTATATTATACTTATTTTACAAAAAAAATAAATATATATACATATATACACAGTGTATATAATACACATATACTTATTTAAATATTATTTGGCGGTCGTTGTCGAAGCAGCAAACGTTACTTTTTTGTGATAACTTTTATGACGTCTTGAAACAAAATAACTCGGTAGCGTGGGCATGGCAATCATTAGATAGTATAACGATGAATATTTTCATAAAATCAAAATAATAATAATAATAATATCTCACTCATACGTATTTTCAAAGTAAAGTCGTATAAACCAGCATTTGATGTACTTTCGGGGATCATTTTTTTTCGGTATATTTAATACAAACACGGGAAGTATGCCAGACATTACCTGGTTAAAAAACAATCGTTTTTATAAGCAACTTGTCATTGTAAACGGTTTTCTACTGTATAAAAATTATTGTTCTTGTGTTCATTACCATAGCTTTATACTTTTTATTTTACGATGTAATGGGAACAACGTTTATTATTCACCATTACGTATTTTTATTGTTGAATATCGATCGTTTTCATTACGACACTCGTGTGCGACTTGGATCAGACATATTATGTTACGGAAGCGATAAATCGTCTATTGTTTTAAATTTGCTCGAGTAGTTGATCGGTAGTTGTCGAGTAGTAGTTGATTAGTTTTAACGTCTACACAAGAGTCGACAGTTGTAAGGTGTAACCTTACTTACGAAAATCGATTTTAACAAAACCGCATATCGTGTACACGCTGAAAAGGTTTGTTTGTTTGTTTGTTTTTTTTTTTTTTTTGTTTTTTTGTTTGTTTTGTAGGCATTTCGAGGTCTTTGGGGCCGGACCGATGACATAATTTGTGACATGCGCGGATTCGTGACAGCGTACGCGTCGCAGCGCACGATCGGCCTGTGTGGTGTGGTTTTGCAGGGTTCACAAATCAACAACTGTTCGGACGCGTCGCCGTTAAACAGGAAGTAGTGATTTTTAAAGAGAGTAACCGTACGACGCGAACGAGTACGAAAATAAGCCGTGATAAGCTCGTGCCGTACGATTCGATCGAATGCGACGCGAGACGGAAACAACGTTTGGTCGACCCTTGACGGAGATTTCAAAAAAACAATATCGAACGGCCCGATTCCGTGATCGAAAATTCGGACTAGGTGTCCGAAATGACACTGACAAACGATTTCGACGGTTTTACAAAGGACATACTATAAGGCGTTTATTATTGCACCGTTGCGATTGTTCAACGTCTTAATTATTGGACCTTCGGAATATTCGTAGGCCGGTAAGACGTTACGAGAAGACGACGATAAAACGTGATTTCGATGTGCCACAGAAAAGACAGGTTCACGTGTCGGCGATTGACGGAAGAAAAAAAGTATAGATTGTATTATAGATGTTATTATTTTACTGGAGGACGAGATGAGTATTATATTGTGTGTGTGACAATGGAACAATAAAGATGACTCTGGCAAGTACCTCGGAGTGTTTTTTAGACGAAAAACTGACATGGGAAATTCATACAAATAATAAACTCACTCAAGGCTATGCAAAAATAAACACACTATATCCCCTAGTTAACTTTTAATCAACCCTTCAAATGAAATCGTCCATCTTAGTATAGGTACACCTCAATAATCCGGCCGCTGACAACTTATGCCTGCCCATTCTGGGCAGCAGCTTCCTCTTCGAAAATCAGCAAAATCTAAATTCTTCGAAATAAATTTCTGAGAATACGTCTCAGAGAACCATTGTCCACGAGGAATAGACAAATCCACAACCGCACAGGAACCCCTCTTATCCAAGACTGGATAAAAACACAATTTCAAAACTTTCACGCAAAACTCGAAATATCCGATGGCGCACGGTTTTACGATTTGGGAATCAAAACGAAAAATCGGCAGTTAAAACCACGTCTACCGCAAGATCTTCTTATACCATACCAAAGCGAAGACGAAGATCAACCATGATTTACCACTGCAAGTACTAACAATAAAATATAATATATACATCTATCATAATTTTCACAATATCTCAAACTATCATAATTATAATTAGAAATAGAATATTGTAATTTGTAATTTTTAAACTGACTTGTAATAGCACGCAATATGCCGAGGCATTTTAATCTTAATAAATAACAAAAAAATATTTGTGTGTGTGCGTGCGTGCCGAGTGACGTCGACACAGCAAATATTATACTGACATATCGTCATATCGATCTCCTCTCGTACGACGACCAAACAAACCGCATTGTGCTCGACGTTTTGCATAACGTGCGATATAAGTATACGACGCGGCTACCGTAGGCACCGTAATAATATTATACAAACGCGTATACACGTGGAACTGCGACGGTTCGCATGGGCCGACGACGATTACCATAGACTTGTTAAATAAGAAAGAGAATGAAAAAAAATCGTTGACCTAAAACCGTATCGATATCGCTAAATTTAAAAGACGTCGTGTTTGGTAAATCACGTCGTCGGTGGAAATCGCGAGCTGCCACGCAGAGGTCGCGACGACATATCTATCCGTATCTATCCATCTGTATCTATATAAACGTAGGTACGTGCGTGTGCGTATTATTACTATTATTATTATTATTATTATTATTATTATTTCTATCTTTCACGACCCCTGCGTTCGTTTTATCTGACACGATTGATCGCGTCGCGTAGTTAAAACCGTCTAACGCTAGGTCGGGCAAATTACTCGTGTCTATATTATTGTATAAATCATTCGTCCTCGGCATAATACAATACGCGTTTCAATACCAGCATATATATATATAAATACAGTGTGCTCGACGATAAAATCAATGACATAAAAAAAAGAATGAAAAAAAATATAGGTTCCAGGTAAATACAATAAATATACTCATACGCGATAAACGCGCTTCAGACTTTGTCAGAGATACGCCGTACGTATGAAATAACTGTAGTTAATTTGTTCGCCGTTTTTACGCAAGCCGTTTATCAATAATATTGACAAACCGCGTAATTTCGTAATCGAGACGGCGCGGTTTTCGTGCGCCAAAAATATTTCTAGTGATTTTTTCGAACACGTATGCGGGGATAAATCTACAACGATCGCGTTCAAAAAGTGCATACTCATACGGCTGAGTTTAGAGAGAAAGCTAACGCTTTGACGATATATTTATATATACAAGTATACTGTTGTTGTTTTGTTGTGGTTTTTTTCAATGATAGCCACTTTATTAATTTTTAACCTTTATGAACTGAAATATTTCTGCCTTCTGACCAACCATAACGCAAATGCCATTTAGGTTTCGATTGAATCCATCATTATCTTACTACTTTTATTGTGTGTGTGTTTTTTTTATGAAAGTACACAAAAGTAGTAAATAAATTTAACAATCATATATGTAACAGGTAAAATGCAAAAACAAAATATTCAATAAGCAATATTCAAAAAACATGTATTCCATCTAATTAGGTTAAGATAACAATTATGTAATAAAATAAAAATTAGTATAATTTTAAGCTTAGTCAATAAGTATAATGTAACTAGGTTAAACTTAATATCGATATTACCGATAGTGCTTCGATAGTAAAATAGATATATATAAAAAATATGTAAAGACGGAAAGAGGGTCAGTGTGTGGGGGTCGTGTGACTCGATCACCACTGGATATTGTAATTTAATAAAAGCGCTTACGATATTATCATTTCTTTTTACTCGTGTACGTATAAACTATAAAGTGATCGGCGTATACGACAATGAACACACATACACAACTCAATCTAATTATTGTTTTCTTAAAACTCTTGTTTCGCCCTTCAAAACTTTAAGCGCTCGGTTTCTTAAAATATTGGACAAATGATAAAAACCTCACTATAATTCACATGAAAAAATGTATTCTCTCAGTTATAATACGTCATAACAAATTGTTTGGGTACCATTTTCTATAACAACTGAAAAGCCTGAAAGTACACGTAAATACATGTAAAAAAAAGTTTACGTGTTCTATAAATGTTATGGATTTAAATTTTAATTAAACAATTCGAAATTCAAAATCGTGAGTTATCAAGAGTTGAATCACACCGCGAAAATATTCGCAGTACTGATCTACGCAGTAGTGTGATCTACACACTCTATACTCGTATCTAAGGCCGACGAGTTTTCGACGACAAACGATGTAAATTCGGTGACCACGTCGTCGTCGGCGGCGGCTCCTTTGACGTGACGTAGCGTTTTCGAAAAGCAATCACGTAGCGCATTCGTAAGCGGGTACGTGTACGCGGATACGTTTCGCTTGGTTTTTTTTTTATTTCCCACCCCGAAACAGAGATCGGACGAGTGTACATGTTTTGACGTGTGACAGTTTGATACGTGCGCGTATAATGTGTATTGTATACGTATATAATATACAGGGTGGGTCAAACCTATTTGACAAATACAATACAATATGTTTTTCTATTAATTATTTTTATTTTTATTATTATTATTATTTTTTTTTTTATACAAATTATAGTATTGCGCTACAACAAAATCGTATTGAAATATTTATTTTTTTTTTTAAATAGGAAATTAAATTTTACCATTTAAAACAATCAAAAGAGCTATTTTGTAAACAGGACTTTAAGAAAAATTACGGTATTAAAATATCTTATTTAAATTTGGTCATTGATGTAATGTGATTTTTTAATTTTTAGAAAATGCGAAATTTATCGTTAAAATTACTGTACGTTCTATCAAGTTTAAGTTATTTCGATTAATATATTTTCATGATTGATATGTTCTAATCAATGTACCAGCGATGACAAAAATCTTGGAATAAATTTAATTTTTGTCTGTAATTTGATTAATAGTGGTATACAATAATACGTGATATAACCATGTGAAACACAATTCTATTATTAACTCTTTCACAAACTCGGAAATTTCGTAGTAAATCTACAGATTAACTTTTATTAAAGATTTAAGTGCCAAATATTTTTCTAAGCATCCGTTTCACAAAATAACTGTTTTTTTATTACGTGTTTACTAAGTAGTACAACAAAATTGAAAATAAAAATAAATCTTTAGATGCGATTTCGTTGTTGTGCATGGCTCAAGTATTAATTTTAGAACAAAGAAAAATGCAAAAAAAAAAATGAAATCAAAGTAATCGCATTTGTCAAATAGATCCGACTCGCCCTGTACACTGCGAGCGCGTCCGTGTGATAATAATTGTCTATTCCGCGGGTATCGCGAACCGGTACGCGTGCGAGCGACCGTTTACTCGAAACGTAATGTCATTACGTTCCGTCGTGCGTACAACGTACGTAATACGTATGTATACGACTACGTATCTATATAAATAAATACCGAATCACTGCGGGGAGGTGTACGTAAAGTGTACTGTTTTCGTTTCGTTTCGTTTTTTCTTTTCATCGATCTAAAAAAAAAAAAAAATCAAATATACGTTTTATGTTTTATCGCATTCTAATAAAAACGGTGGCGTACGTGTTACCGTATCGGTACGTAACCGTGTGTAACAGTGGTATGAAACAACGAGTAAACGAATGAAAAAAAACAAAAAAAAATCAAAGTAACCGGCGGCGATCCGAGTGTGATGGGTCTTAGGTTTGTGCAGTGCTGAATTCATACATTTTTACCAGGGGGGGGCACTATGAGATGTGGAATTAATATAATACGAATTAACAAACTTTACTTTATTTACCTAATTGATATAATTGAACTTAAGCTTGTAAAAACATAATTGAAATTATTTACCTAATATTTAAAAAATGAATAAGTAATTAATATTATCATATAAAGCGTATGCGGCGAGTTTTTTTTTTTTTTGTTGCATATAAATCTATCACCTCTTCGACATATTCAATTGGCGGATCTTCATCACCTTCAACACTTATTTTCATATAGTATTGAAATGCATCTTGCCCCATTCGGTTGCGAAGGTTTGTCATAATTCTATTCATCACACTGAATGATCTTTCTACGGATGGATTCTGATAATTTTTTCAGATGTTCATAACCAATATTTGCTTCCAGAAGGTCGGTTATTGGATATCCGTTTTTTTTTTTTTTACTTTCTGTGAAGCAACAAACAAAAAATAAAAGGCTTGTAATCTGATAATTTTACAGTGACTGACCAATATATCGGTGATACAAATTAGAATTTCCAATTATATTTTTTTAACGGGCTGTGTAATAAATGTACCTACACCATTCAAATTGTTTCGTCAGTAAACAAATAATTTATTTACTGATATTTAACCGGTGGAGGGGGCAAACAAAACTCCAGGGGGGAGCATTTTCCTTCCCTGATGTATACCCGGACTCAACACTGGGTTTGTGTTAACGACCTGTTCGGACCTGAAACATCTTCTGGCCGTATACAAAGGCCGTTATGGTTAGATAGCGGATTGCGACTTTTTTATTTATCGCGTCTTCTCTTTTTCCTTTTTTCTCCCGCTCCGCCGGGTAAGACGTCTGTTCCCTCGTCCCTCACGTGGTTTTACGTATTGCCTTCTCTTCGCGTCCACGTAATGTTATAACATTAGATGATATACTCTGTTTTCACCGGTCCATTGTTTCCGCGCGACTTCTATACGCGCGCGCGTGTGTATATATGATATATTATATTTGTGTTCATAATAATACGTGCGTGTAATGGCTGCGGTGTGATATGCGTGTGCGAGCCTCAGCCGCCGCTTCCCACGGGGTTAATTGAAATTGAAGACGACCTCGGGCCACACACTTTTACGCGTGTACCTATAATGCGTGTGTGTGTGTGTGTGTGTGTGTGTACATATTATAATAATAATATGTGAGGCACACGTGGACGAATCGAAAAAAAAAACAATAGGTCGATAGTGTCTCCGCGAGCGCGTAGAGACTTAAATGCTCGCGTGGCAATTAAAATATTATTATTGTTATAACTGCAGCGCCCATCACACACGTATATATAATCACAAGGCGATATCATGTATAAATATATATTTATTTATTTATTATATATAAATATATGAGGCCACGGATGTGTAGAAATCGTAGACGGCCGTGTTCGACTATTGTACGTTTATTACATATATAATATATAGTATATAATACAATATTATATAATATCCGTAGTGAGTAGTCCACGCAATGTCGCCGTGGTATGAGGTATACGCGAACAACTCCATGCGCTCGCGGTGTCCGAATCGCTATCATCTGCCACAACGATGTGGTATATACCTATAGGTGTAATAATGACGATTATGTTCACTGAGTGATCAAGAATTCATTTTATCGTGAAAATATGTACACAGTGAGTCAGATCATTTTTTTTTCAAATAGATATTATAGTACTTACTCCCATACGACACAATCATATTAATTTTTTGATTTTTGGAACTCAAATTTTAAAATTAATTTTACATTAAAAAAAAAATCTAAACAGCCGTTTTGTAGACCGGATTTTTAGAAAAATTATAGCATTAAAGTATCTTATTAAAGAAGTTAGATCATTAGTTTGTAATGATTTTTTCGAAAATGTTAATTAAATAATTCAAATTATTATGCGTTCTGTCAAGATGAAGCCAGGGATTTCGATTAATCTATCCATAACTGATAATGATAAATACCTATACATTTTTGTTTATTAGAATAGGATAATAACACAGATTATATGAATATAATTTGTAATAAGAGCTCATAATAAAAGTCATAACGAAAATCTTGAAATAAATTAAATTTCGATCAGCCAATTTGATTATTTGTGGTATACAATAATATGCGATAAAATTACGTGAAACACAAAATTAAAGTTAACTTTTTCACAAACTAAAAATTCGTAGAAAGTAAATGGATTATGGATTAACCTTTGTTAGAGATTTAAACACAAACATTTTTCCAAAAATCCATTTCATAAAATGGCTACTTTGAATTTTTTACCTAATGGTACAGTAAAATTTTAATTTTTTTTTTAAATTGAGTTCTAAAAATATAAAAAATTTTAAATACAATTTGTATTGCAGCGCACGAATGAAATATATATTTAAAAAAAAAAAAAAAAAAGTTTAAAATAATAAATAGAAAAAAGTAATTGCATTTTTCAAATAGATCTGACCACAGATATATAAACATACTAGATAGCGGACGACAATATGAATAGTGTGTCAGTGGCGGCCATATGCAAACACGGCAATATTTACAAATAGTAACTGATAAGGATTAACTGATAGCATTGATAAACACTGATTAGGTATAATAATTTTATTACATATTTCATACATTATTTTATAATTACATATTTATGATTTACAATTACTAAAATTATTTTATAATTAATACTTTAATACCTTAACAAACACATAATATATTATATTATAATATTCAATTGTATACATAGTGGAAAATATATAAAACTTATTACAATAATTACTGGTGTGAAAATAAAACAATTTTATTAAATTTATGCCTTTTGCTGTCTGGGTTTAAATAGTTACAAGAGAACATTTTTCCATAGGACTTAAGTCTAACACTAAGAAATTTTTTTACTATGTTAGTAATTAGAACAATCTTATGTGGTTTTTCTAAGATTGTTATATTCTGGCAATTTAATGATTGGAAAATAGATGAATCCAAAGAAAATTTATTAATACAATTACGTATAATTCTTATCTCTAAGTTTTGTACATTAAGATTTTTTAAATTTGAAGAAAAAACTAAAAAATTATTTTCAGCTTCCTGTATGATTTTAAATGCACTTTCTGATCCACTGATCAAACCACCATTATTTTTTAATTCTGTGAATCTAGTGTATGAATGCATTCTACAATAGTCATGATCCGAGATGTCTTTAAAAAGACATTGTTTACATGATTCACAATCGAGTAATTTAACAATTTGTTTAAAATATAGCCTAAAATATAATAAACAATATTGTTTTTTGCTTCTTTCATATTTGGACTTAGATTATTTAATAGTGACATTCTATTTATCAAATCTTCATCATTTTGATTTATAGAATCATTATCCTCAATCATTTCAACTTTTTTGTTCCATTTAAAATCTAAAATTCCCCCTGTTAAATCATCATCAAAGGTATTGCAATTACTATTGGACTTACACTTTATAAAATTTTTCAAAAGAATTTGTTTTAATGCAGTTTTAAACTGAACTACATTTGGGTTGTTATTTGATCCCAACCTTTGTCGGATTTGACCAAATAACAGCTCTAAATGATCCTGTGAGAATTTATAAGTTAATAAATAAGAAAAGTTCATAGATGTATAATGTATAGAAAATATTGTTTCAGCGATAGAAAATAAAGACTTAATTGCAACTGTAAACCCAATAATAAATGTTTTTTTATTTGATTGGTATAGAAAATTATCATTAAATTTTAAAGTGTATAAATAGTCAACCAATGGTAGTATAATACCTTTTAATAAATCAATATTATTTTTAGAAATTGGAGACTTAAAACCTTTTGAAAAACAGCTTTTTGAATTTAAAAAATCAAAAATTTTATCGATTACACGGCAATATTGTATAGTAGCTTCTACATTTGAGAAATTCGGAAACTTAATATCCTTGAGAAATTCCAGAGCATCACCTGTTGATGCACTCAAAGTTTGAGCCGCAAATTTGACCTTCATTTTATTATTTCTCCAATTAATATGAGACATACTTAATTTGTTCCTAAATTTGAAAGTCAATTCATTTTGTACATCGTGAAGTTGATTTATGTGGTTCCACCGTATGTATCCCTTGTCAGATTTTAGTGTCTTACAATTTCCTAATGTATTACGAGCTAGTTTCAAATTGTGGCACGCATCAGGTATGAAATAAACTTTACTATTATTTGTTGGATGATTAAACCAACATTGAATTTCTTCATATTTTTTATTATCAAATTCACAACCTAAAATTTTCATTGTTGCTAAATTACTATAAGCACCATCACAAGTAATGCCCCATACTGTTAATCCAACGTTGTGTGTTAAAGTAAGTGCGGTTTTAACTAATTCTGCTTGTGTTACAGAAGTTATTTTATTTTGGAAAAAGTAACCTATAGGTAATTTCCATTTTCCATTTAAACTGACAAGCATGAATACAAGTACTTCAGTAGCTATTGTTTCTGATCCTTCAATATCAAGTTCATTGCCTAAATCACAAAAACCAACAAATTTACCTTCCTTTACACTCCACAAAACTTGTTTTTTAATTGACATAGCATCAAATGTCAAATTGCAATGTTTATCTATTGGATCCAGAGTACTAATAGCATCCAAAACTTCACTAAGGAATCCTGGTTCACCATCAACTGATGATATCCAATTTCTGATTGACTTTTGATGCGGAAGAATCAAAATAGACCTGGAAAAAATTATTACATCAATTAACTATTAAATTCATAATAATAGCAAAATATTGTGAATAAGCAAATGCAAAAGCAAGCATAAAAGCAAAAGCATACCGTGAATACTCATAGGCTTTAGGCGAATAGAAATAAAGCGTCAAAGCAAATTCTTTGATAATTTTGCTATATCTTCTATTAGTTGCATTTTTATTTTTATTTTTGAACATGTTGCTTACAATTTCTCGAGGAAGTCCATCAAACTTATTTAATAGTAACATCTCTGAATCTTTCTCTATTAATTTTTTGTCTTTAAGATTTTTTAATAGATCTTTAATACTAGAAATGGTTTCTTTTTGCCTTCTGACTTTTTGCTTCAATGTTCTATTTTCCCGGTATAATTTACTTATTTTATTTTTTAAATTATTTTTAGAGGGAGATCTGAGATTAAATTTGGTTTTTGGAGATGAAATAACATAACTAGGTTTTTTACTTTTTGATGGTGTAATAAGTAATGGAACTGTAATAAAATATAACATATTTTAAGAACATACTTTTGAAGATCGTATTAATGTTACTTAAAATTTTTTCTTACCTTCAGAATTTTCTTCAGATAGAATATATTTTTCTTTTATGATAATATTGTCAGATGGTGATGACTGTGTTAGTGGTGTACAATGTAATGGAACTGTAATAAAATATAACATATTTTAAGAACATACTTTTGAAGATCGTATTAATGTTACTTAAAATTTTTTCTTACCTTCAGAATTTTCTTCAGATAGAATATATTTTTCTTTTATGATAATATTGTCAGATGGTGATGACTGTGTTAGTGGTGTACAATGTAATGGAACTGTAATAAAATATAACATATTTTAAGAACATACTTTTGAAGATCGTATTAATGTTACTTAAAATTTTTTCTTACCTTCAGAATTTTCTTCAGCTTGAATACGTTTTTCTCCAACAATTTTACTGTCAGAAATAGAAGTTTCAAAATTTAATCTGCGAGCCTTTGATGGTTGTCTATTGGCCAATAAAAATGATGTGGTGAAAATAGTTGGAATAGCATCATCTTTTAATCGAAGTTTATAACTTCCTCCAGGCTGATCATAAAAACATTTTTGATCAAAGTGATCACTACATAATTTATTATATTTATTAGGAACAAATCCTTTTCGTCCTACAGCTTGAATCCATAACTGATTTCTAGATTGATTCTTCAAAGGAAATCTATACATGAATTAAATTAACATAATAAATAATAATAGCAATAATATGTTTTGGAAATACACTATTATATTATTCATTTAAGTACCAAAAATAAATATTAACTTACGAAAAAAAATGGATATTTGAACCAGATACTTGCCGATTTATACAGCCATGAGCTGAACATGAAAAAACCATTTTAACTAGTATAACTATTTGAAAATACAAACAAAATTACATAAATAACGATTGATTTTAAATAATAATTCAGTTGAAAACTCCAAAATGTTCAATGCCTGTCGCCATTTGTCATCATTCGTTATCAATATTACATAATAATGTAAACATTGCCGTGTTTGCATATGGCCGCCACTGACACACTATTCTTAACACGGTGTAAATGGTCGTCCGCTATCTAGTATGTTTATATATCTGTGGATCTGACTCACTCTGTATAATACTAGCTGACCTGAAAGCCGTTATTATGTTTTGGCCAATAATGTTCAATTAGAAAAAATAAGAAAAAAGTAAATTTTAAAATTCATGCCAAAATATCGTATAAATCTATAATACCTATAATATTTAATTAATTTAAGTTTAAATTGCAATGAATATAAAAATATTTAATTTACATCTTGCAGGTTACACGGAAGTTGAATCAGACTAAAAATAGGTTTTAATGAGTAATAATAAAATTTCTCTAAGAGAATGCGAAACAATAGCAATTGCATCCCAAACATAGAGTACTTTTGTTACACGGGTACATAGATAAGTAGATAAATACGCCTCTCTATGGTTATTATTATCATCATGACCATTTATTTATTTCCTTATCCTTGTATAGTTGTACAGCACCTTTTAGAGGTTGAATTAATAATCATATCCGTGCAACTTTTCTAGTTTTATTCTCCGTAAAAACCTTCTTTAAAGTAATGCCGACATTAAAAAAAAAAAAAATTAAAAAAGCAGTCAAATCGGTCAAGTCCTTTACATGTTATGGTGTCTTCGCCAACAAAAGATAGATTCATTTTTATTTACATACATATAAATATTGAAAATGGAGCTAGAAATAAAGTGCAGTGTGAACTATTGGCAGACTCTGCTCTAGCAACGTGTACTCACAGTAATAATAGTATAGTAAGTAGTAACACGCGTTTGCGGTCGCAAAATTCAATTTTTTTAAACTCAAACTCGTTCTTGGACACATAATTTTTTTACCTCGATTGATATTTTTCATTCACTGAAATTCGAAGATAAACGCACTGTACGAAAAAGCATATAAGATCCGATTCGGATTTCGAAAATCCTACCCCGAAACCACCGCTTATAGACGCGTACGAATCGTTCGTTTCGGATTTTCCTATAATTCAAAAACTCTCGTGTCGTACATTCATTTTTTACCTTTTTTTTTAATATCGATGTGTATCACGGTGCGATCGCTGCAGTAACAATAATGATTTATACCGTCCACCATGCACGCGTGTGTGTGATATATTATATGTGTGTGTGTGTGTGTGTGTGTGTGTGTGTGTGTGTGTGTGTGTGTGTGTGTGTGTGCAGCGTTAAGGCATCTGCCTTGCGTACGAGTGTTATAATATTATTTTGTGTATTATCGTTTTCATACACGGGCGCGACGCACGCCCTTCCGGCCCTCGGGGTCCGATCTCGAGGCTCATCTCCGTCCGTACGGGCTGCGTATTTCGACGATTTTTCTCTACCTCTCGTTCTCTCACTCTTTCCTTCTCTTTTTGTTTTTATTTTTTTGTTTTTCTACGCGTAAAACATTTTTAATAAACACCCCGCTGCACAACAATAGTATAATTTCATAGATCATTACATAATATTCACACGCGAACCAATCTACGCGCGATAATACAACACGTACCCGCCTGTGCTGGAGCGTATATAATATTCAGTTCATGTGTAGGCGAGCACGGCGTGTGTGTTTGTGTGTATGTGTGTGTGTGTGTGTGTGTGTGTGTGTGTGTGTGTGTGTGTGTGTGTGTGTGTGTGTGTGTGTGTGTGTGTGTGTGTGTGTGTGTGTGTGTGTGTGTGTGTGTGTGTGTGTGTGTGTGTGCGTATACGGCCGATTACTCATCCCGCGCGCGCGCCTATATGCAGATAATTATTATTATAATGCACAGTGAGAGCTGTGCATATTATAATATACGCAACCTCGCGTACAAACACTTTTCTCCGTCTCTTATCTGTTGCATCGGCCACGAGAACCGTTTGTCGGTCCTATACCTTCCGCCCACCGCTGCCGCCGACGCCGTCGAAGCCGTACCGCCGACTGCAGCATCCCGTACGCCCCGCACGTGACGGTAGCCGGATGCACGAACTTTGGTAAGCGCCGTACACTGTTCGAGCCTAGACTCGACGCGAAAATCGGATTTTTCCGCCGTTGCAGTGGCTCTGTCGTTTTTTTTTCTCGAGTAAATACAATACACTGTGCTATATTATAATATTGAGCTGAACATGAAAACAAATTCGGACTATTTCGTGCTCGTGTTTCGCGTTACGGTTACAATATTACCAAACACGAACGAATGTTTTTTTTTCACCTGCTTTTGTTTCATACGGTTCCATACGACAATAAGCCAAGTATTATTATAAGTTTTTGATTTTACCGAAAATTTCCGTAAAAGGGACTCACGAATGATAGAATAACCCATCAATACGTCATATTTATCCCACAACGTTTTTCTGTGATTCTTTTCGGAGGCACTTGCAAAAAACAATTGTATATTATACGGTTAGGTTACTGGTATACTTCACCCGTAACAAAGTTTATTGCTAAGGCGACGAACATTGATATTATAAGTTTTTCTAAACCTACGAATTATCACAGGCGCTCCATGGTTCGTCAGCAATCAGTCTCTACACAAAGACCTAAAAATTCAAACGATTCCTGAAGTAGCGTATCAGTTCTACAAAAAAATCACATATAACCACAATTAATCACCCAAATCCTCTGATCTCCGACCTCCAATTCTTATCAAACCCAATCAACCCAATAAGCCGCTTAAAACGTCACTGGCCCAGAGACCTATTAGTAATAGTTAACAAAATAATGAGTCATAAGCTCTGAAGTGGTGTCACTGGACACTCCCGCCTTTCAAGCTTTCATGTCAATACCACCTTCATAAAATTTACTTATTGTATTATCAATATATACAGATTTTAAATATCCTTTTAAATAAAAAAAAAAATAATTTTTTTCTGAAAAACGATTCACATGTTATTTTCGATATTATTATGTCATAATAATATCAAAGTCATCAAACCAAAAACTACAAAAAAAGTTTCACTTCCTACGCGTGTGCTTGTAGTACACGCGCGTTTTGGTTTTTTTTATTCTCGGAGAGTATGATATATATTATACAGTATATCGGATTATTTACTATTGCATTATTTTGGTTATCCATGTTTTTAATTATAAACATTTAGATATAAAATTAATATTTACAAATATTAAAACAATGTACAAAATTTAATTTTTTCGTCACTTTTTCAGTGCTAACTAGGTACACAAACTTAATACGCACGAGACAGCGACAGAGAACATGAACCGTCAGTCGTCAGTCGGCGACTGTTGATCAACGAAGTATTATCGCTGATAATATAATGTTATCGTCAGACACCAAAGTTACTTTAATCTAATCTTAAAACATATTATTACTTACCTATTGGGAAATTAGGAAAACTGTTATATAAATGAAATATGAAACGTATTTTTCGAATGTATCCAGTATCTTAATCATTAAAAAATACTAAATACAAGTCAATAAAGTATTTAAATACCCGACAGAAGATACGTTTAAATTGTGTACCTCGATACAAGATACAATTTTATCTAAGATACGTATCTTAAATATTGATATCTAAGATACTGGCCAGCCCTGTATATGCTATAGTATCGTTTAGCTTCGGACCAAGAAGTTGTAGTAATACTGCAACTGATCTATGTATGTCATTAAATATTAATCTTAATGCTTTTCAAAATATATCTTGTTTTAAAAAAGCTCTATTTAAAAAAATTTAATTCTTACAATTATTATAATATATGTATACAATTACTAAATGTTTTTTATATCACTATTCTATATTCATAAAAAATAATGTTTTTAAAAGAAGTATATCGTTTATTTGTTTTATCCCATGTATATTGTTTTTGTTCACTTTTGTTGTTTTTGTTTAATAAGAATGTGAATAACTATATACACCATGTAAAAACTGTAATTTTTCTTTTTATATAATATGTAAGAATTCTCACCTCCATCACAAGCAAGCTTAAAAGAGGTGAGCAAGTTTATTGTTTTAATATAATTATGTAAAATATGCATTGATGTATTGCAAAATCTGACGATAAATAAATAAATGAATAAATAAATTTCGATTTATTTTTAATTAAAACATTTTAGAAATTCGAGTGAAGTGTTTTAAATCGCATATTATCAGATATCCACTTATGTATTATATCAGTTCGTGTTTATGCTACGATCGTGTGTTTTTGTGTTTGTGAATTATAATTTTTTCAAATTCATTATATAATTACTAAAAAAGTAATATTAATGACTATATTTTAATAAAATACACTTTATTTTTGTAAAATTTATTTGCACTTATGGTTTTGTTAAAATGATTTTTTTTTTTTTTTTTGCTCTTATAGAATATTTATTTTTGCGTTTGTGGGTTGCGTTTGGGTCATATTTTGCGCTTATGGGCTACAGCCGTTAATATTATCGACATTAATTACTGAGCCGATTGCTTCAAAAACGATTGTGTCTAATCGTACACAGAGGTGTATTTCAGCACAGGCCCTGTAGGCCCGGGCCTAGAGCTGCGACATTTGGAGGGCGGCAAATTTGAACATTTTTTTTTTTTTACAGAATTACAAAAAGTATTTTTTTTCATTCGACAACATCAAATTTGAATATTATTTTTCGAATAGCGAAATTCGTTTACAAATCATAAGTTTTATGATTTAGAGTTACGATTCGGACCTTAAACGCGTGCGTCCGTTCGCTCAAAATCAAACAGCTATATACACTTACATACTATACGCACACGCGATACGTCGCGAACTAGTACGCGTGTAGGTAGCGAAAAAATGCGCGCGTTCAACGCGGGTTCGAATTCTCAAACTGTGAATTCGAATGCGTTTTGTGCGAAATTTCGGGAGAGGCGGAGGGGAGGGAGGGTGAGGTGGTGCACCGGAAAGCGTCTACTGCAGGCGGAAAATCCCTAAATACGCCACTGATCGTACAACGATAACCGTGAATGATATAGCAAAAATCTGCGTAAGAGCGATGATCGACACGTCGACAAACAATGCGTTTTGACGGAAACGGACTATCGGGTTCACGTCGTTACCGTTTTTGTGCCACTGTCAAATCTTTATTCGTACAATTTATTATTTTTCTCCAAGCGACAAACTACGATTCGCGTGTTAACGGACGCTAACGCATGATCACTTACGTCGTGTCGTGAAATGATCGATCACGTACGTCTCTCCATCACGTGTTCGGACGCGCTGTCGAACGGCAATCGATTCGTCTCCGAAAACAAACGGCCGTCAGAGACGGAGCGTCGTTGTAGGTAAATAACACAACCACCCGCAGATATCGTAAACGTAATACAAAGTCAAAATATTATATCGATAGATCCACCAGCTAAACGCGACGAAATAAATCTCGTGGTCCGCACGCGTAGGTACATTTCGGACACACACATACACACAATCTCGCGATACGTCGTACGAAGATCAATACGCTGCCGTCGCGTCCCGGCGGCGTTGACGATCTTGTCTAAAGGTGCGTATGTGTGTGTGTGTGTGTGTGTGTGTGTGTGTGTGTGTGTGTGTGCAGTAGCGGCACGAATTGGTGTTTCATGAAGCAGCTGCTTCATAGTCAAAATGGGTGGGTATTGATGAATTGGTTAAAACATGGAGACTTTATACAATTGAAGGGGTCCGTGCAAAAAAAAGCAGACAGCTCCATTTTTCGTAACTGTTCAGGAGACATAAAAAACCATTTTAAAAATATTGAGTTTCAGGTAAATCTAATGTTGTTATCAATTTAGATATGTTAGACCATGAATAATATGCCGGAGTACGTGATTTGATTTAAGATGAGGGCTAATATTAACCTAAAATGTTTAGAGTTACCTGGTTTTTTGCCCAGAAATTAATATATATATATATATATATTTTAAATTAATAATATATTTTAAATTATTAACCCTAATTTATATCAAACTTAGTTACATTTCTTAAACATAATGAAATGTATAATTTAAGACACAAATAGAATAAATTGCATCAGTACAATGTCGGAAAAATGTTTTTTTTCAAAATATGTTCAACATTACATTTATTTACCTACTCAAAAATATTATAACATAATAAAACTACATTCTTACCCTGAATGTAAAAATTATATGTACTCTTCATAACTTGTACCATAATATATGTAGGTGCCATAACTTTAAATAATATAATATTATAGTAAAAATATTAAACGTGACAAAACTTCGTGGAAAAAACCAGATAGCTCCGGAGCTACCCTGTTCTTCAACGGGAATTAAAAAACAAGACAACTCCAAATACGTTATAATATTTCCCATACTAGTTGTTCGATTCGTTTCGTTTTTGTACAGATAAACTCGTAATTTTTTCCTCCATCAAATTCGATTAAAACCTGATTTTGAAAAAAAGTGGAGCTGCCTGCTTTTGGCACGGACCCCTTCAATTGTATAATTAAAAATATTTCATTAGATCAGTACGGTACGAATGTCTATTAGATAACATGAAATACCAACATAAAAACCATAGCATAGATAGGGTATATAGACCTATTATAAACAGGTTAATAGTATCAACATAAATTTATCTCTTCATATCTGTAAATTTGTCTTGAGTAATGCAATTAAAAAAAAAGGGGGATCTCAGTTCAAAATATAAATAATAAGTACCGGGTCCGGGTTGGTAAGTACTAAATATTTGAAAATTATTACTGCTTTATCAATGAAAAAACTTCACGCCGCCACTGTGTGTGTGTGTGTGTGTGTGTTTGAGTTTTCTCGCTGTGAGGTAACGCGCGAGTATACGGATACAGAGTGTCCTTAACGGAGGATGATGTGCGTGCGTGTGTGAGTGTGCGGGTACGCGATTCAAGTGGCAACGAAGACGAGGAGAAAGAACGATCGCAGTGGTGGCCGTCGTATTATGTACTAAGAGGCAGACACGCGTAATAGTGGTCATCGTCGTCATCGTCGCCGCCGCTGCCGCCGTCAAGCCGTCGCCGCCACCGTGTGTGGTCCTCGTACACAGAACACCCCCCGAAGAGACGTACGCGCGCGCGCGAGCGGTATAATTACGCCGTTATTATTATTATATTATTATTATATTATTATTATTATTATTATTATTATTATGATCGTCGTCGTTATTGGAGAACGATTAAGACGAAGCTACCGGGCAATAAAACACACGACGACGTGAACGCGAGCGATCGTACGAGTGTGTGTATGTGTGTGTACGTAATACAAATATTGTACGAGCCCGAACAGTTTTTATATATTATATGATTTTACTTTATAACGATGACAGTGCAGCACCACCACCGGCGTAAAGGCGTTCGATATATTATAATTTATTATTATTATTATTATTATTACGACGTCATATTGGGCTACTATAAAATACGTACGTAATAATAATAATAATAATAACGATGTACCTATAGAGTGTACACCGGGCTATATACCGTTTTAAACACTTCGCGTAGAGCAAATACCGACGTGGGGGCAAAGGAGAAGACGAAGTTTTTTTTTTTTCAAACAACACACGCGCGTGGAAAAAAAAATCATAAATCGCGGCGCGGTGCCCGCCGCGAATCGGCCGCGGGGATAAACATCGTCGCGTGCGAACGGCCCGTAATAAACGTTGTCTCGTCGTCGTCGTCGTCGTCGTCGTCGCCGCAGCGTCCGCAGCTCGTTACTGCGGTTACGGTACACGGACGAGTGCGCGGTTATCGCGGGTGTACGCGAGGCTAAATAATTATTATAGCGTCTGTTTCGCGTGACGCGCACGAGATGTGACATCGGACTTTTTGTCTACCAGCCGCCGATCGCGTCCGATTTCCACGACGACGGGTGCACGCGTCCGGTCGGTCTCACCCGCCCGATCGGTCTCACTCGCCCGATCGGTCTCACCCGCCCGATCTCTCCGTCTCGCCGGTCTGTGCCCGGACGATAAATGCGTCACGACGTTATTGACTCGTCGCCGCCGCCGGCGCAAAAATTTTCCGCTCAAATAATCGTATCGTCTGTCCGACGTAATGACCAAATGAAATGCAATGACGTCACGAGAGATTTACATGATATACGTGCGCGATAACGTGTAAATATACGTTAATTATATAAATATTATAATAAACAACTCGCTGTTGCACTTACAATCGACTTTTCACGTTACACCGATTGCGCTCGGTTTGTTTTTGTGGGGAGGGGGGGAGAGGGAGATCTACAAACCGACTTTGATAAATGACAGCGATTTGTCATTGAAAATATCGTTATTTCAAAATAACATTTTATTATACTCGATAAAGCTTAAACAATAATTAGAACGAGTCGCAATAGTCTACGTCAAACAAGATAAAATTGTGTAAACAACGACGAGGCTAATGAGTAACGAACATTATTTTTTTCAGGAAAAAACGTATTTTAGCGATAAATATTAAATCAATTAAAAATAAAAAATAAAATAAAGTTTTCATTTTCATTCAATCGTGAACGAATGTGAATTTCTCATTTCAGGGTGATAATCACTGTAAATACTCATTTCGCCGATACCTGTATTTATATCTAACTGTATCTAAGACCTGAACAACATATTATTGAATAATGTTTAATAAAAATAATTTCACGAGGTAAAACAATCAAAAGGCACAACGATCGGTGCCTAACTGACTTTTAAATATTATTTTGTTTCATACATACGTATTTTTTACAATTATAATATTAATTTAAATTAATAAGGAGTCATAGAATAATTTTAAGATAATAAGGGCATATAATATAGTACATTAAATAAATAGTGAACATAAATAATTTAAATTATAAATAGTACCAGGAAGGCCGATCTCCGATCGTAAGATATAGTAGATCTCCGATCTATTTATTAGTAAATAAGGTGCGGTTATTTTACACTGTATTGTTTTTATGCAAAAAAAGTATGCTTATTTTTTTGCAAGTAGATTTTCGTTAATAAATAAAAAATGTTTAGAAAATTATAGCTTGCAAAAGTCACCCTTAATGTATAAACTTGATATGTTGTGTTTTGAAATTTTACTATTTTTTACTAATTTATTTTCGGAAATAATATTTGAAAAATAAAATCTTAAAATGTCAAGCGAATTTTTTATCTTTGTATATTTATAAATTTAAATTTTTTTAGGATATTATGAAAAAAAATATCTTAAAGATTTTAAGGACGCTCTGGCCAATGAATTCCCCAACTAAGACATATACAGGTTGTTAGAGAAAAGCCTCAGGAAACAAATGGTATGGGTCTTATAGTTGATTGTCGTGCAAAATTTTTAGATATAAGGGTGCAAAGATAAATAAATATTGGATTAGTCTTATGGGGAGAATTCATGAAGTTAATTATTTTTACCATGAAATCGCGAATTCCCCAATGCAGATAGTGATAAACTGTAAGTTCAAAGCTTAAAGAATTTATTGGTACTTTCCGAATATGAGGTATACGTGGGAATTTCGTGTAATTAAACGAAGAAAATTTTATAATTTATGATTTTAAAATAAATTTTTTTCCATAAAATAATTTGTAAACTGCATTTAATAAAAAATATGGAAAAAATGCACTTTACCACGCCCCTCACGAATTTCGATTTTTTTTTTTAAGACTTGTTTATTAACGCTGATTTCGGAACTGTTTTAATTTTTTTGCGGAAACCATTATTTTGGAAGTTATAGCCTTCCAAAGTTTGCGATTTTTTGTTTATACGCATTCGCGCCACACTACTTCCGCGCGTATAATTATATGTGGAGCGCATATAATAATTATTAAAAAGAAAAATCCTTTTTTTATAGATTGTTTGCGCTATTTTGACATTGAGCGTCGCTTCGCTCCGCAGCTACGTTCGCTTTGCTCACTTCGCAAAACTCCCCTCACTTGCTCCGCAAGCTCGTGTCGCGCCCCAATAAACACGTCTTTAAAAAAAAAAAAAATCGAAATTCGTGAGGGGCGTGGTAAAGTGCACTTTAGCCAAAAATATTAATATTTACTTGATAAGTATATACACGGAAGTTTGAATTTGAGTTTTGAATTTGTTCTTTTTGCAGAAGTACTGCGTGATTAAAAGTAACGAAACATAAAATCTTTCATAAAATGTAAAATTAAAAGATATTTACCATTAAATTTGTAAATATTATTTAAAAAATTAATTTTTTGAATTTTTAAAAGTATTATTTGTATCATTTAAATAGTTAAATGTGTATTATTTTTTTTTATCACTCAACGACTGGCCGTCGGACACGCTGAGGGTCCGATGCAGGGAGAATCGAATTGTAGGTTACCAGAACCCAGATCTTTATACGTTGCTAATGGAAAACCTTTCTTGGGACCGCGATGATGACAACGCGACGTTCTATGGAAAACGCGACGGTGACATGGAAGGGGAAGTTTGGGCGGCCACGTCTAGCCGCCGTCCGTTGCCGTACCGCGAACCTCACCCACAGATACTTTTACTGTATAAAGATTTTTTATGAAAACTCATACAAATGAAATTTTCTTGAAATTTTGACGAAGTCCATTGGATTCCTGAGGTCGAAAACTATTTATATATGAAATATAAGAAAAATCGTTAGAGCCGTTTTCGAGATGGCATGACTGGAAATAGGTACATACAATTCGTTGCTCGTTTTATAGTACTTATAAGATACGTTTTCAATGCATCATTAGAATACAAAATAAAGTACAGAAATCATTTATCTGATATAACACGTAGTCGGTAAAACATCGGACTATTTATAATATATATTTTTTTTACAGAGATACACGTAGCATAAAGAGGATTATATCTAGAGTGGAAACGAGGTGCTTTAAGACAATCAATTCATTACTTCAGGACAGTCGATAACACCATTCAAGACTTTGTATTTATATTTTGTAGTTTGTGTTTTAGCTAAATTAGTAATTTTAGTTGTCAGTATTAGCTTATAGTCGAAATAAAAGTTCAAAAACATGTTTTATAGCGCCTAGGACGAATGTGAAAAACTGTATACTTTATTTTTATAATATTATTATGATAATCGGAAAAAAATTATGTTTTTCATTCCGTTGTACGTAACAGGTTTGTTCGGGTACGACTTACGAATAAAACGCGTGCAACGTAACACTATGTCGTTTCTGTAAATTTTAAAAATATAACGCAAAAAAAAATTATATTTTACTTTTGGAGTTTTTGTTTAAAAATGATAAAAATTCAAAATCATTCAAATATCTAGTTGTCTGTATTCGAATTTGTTATGTTCCTAAAGAATAGTGCAAAGTTATCTGTTGTTTTTTCTTAAACTCTTATGTTTTTTAATTATATTTAATTATATTTATATAGCTCTGTATCAACTGATTTACATTTTTTATTGTTCTATAATTTCCTGTTACCAAAGTAATGGTGCAAAGTTATTTATTATTTTTACTTAACTATTATGTATTTTTAAATATATATTATAACATTTATGTAGCTATGTATCACCTGATTAACATTTTTTGTAATTAAATAATTTACCTGTTACCAAAGGAATCGTACAAATCATCTATTATTTATTATTAAACTATTATTTTTTTTTAAATTATATTTATGTAGCTGTGTATCAACTGATTTACATTTTTATTTTGCAATAATTTACCTGTTACCAAGAGAATTGTGCTTAACAGTTATTTATTGTATTTATTGAACTATTTTAGAAAAAAATCATATTTGCATATTTACAAATTTAAGGAATATTTAGAGAATATTTTAAGGTTTTTTTGAAACATATTAGCATCATATTTTAAGGTTTTAATAACCTAAAAATCCGCTCTTTACACATGTATAATATGAATAATATATAATATTATGAATACTCTATCTACTTTTTAGAATACTATGTAAACTCAACATAATAAGCGACTCGTAACAAATTGAATACATAAATCTACATAGTCTGTTTCCCAAATCGATGTAAAAATACGAATTTCATGATAGACGAAAAAAAAAATCATGCCTATTGTATTGATAAAAAAAAAAAAAAAAAAATTAATTTAATTAAACTTGTGTCAATAGTATTTAAACATCTGATGTTATTATTAGCAGAACATTACCACGTATTAACGTAATTATTTTTATTCTCTTCGAGTTTTAACGCGGACATATTGATTTTTTATTCAACTGTACGTTCACCTGTATCAATATGCAATGTTAATTAATGGTCAACACGTGATATATATGTAAAGCACCGATAAATTATCGGGATTACTGTGAATCGGTTCACTATGAAAATTTATTAACACATTGAAAATTTATTAATAGAGTGCAAAATGTATGAAAAAATACCCACGTGTTATACGACGTTTAACGCTCAGAATACATAAAATTATCAAATATATGAAATCACAATTTCTAGAGCAGCGGTTCTGAACCTGTCTGAACCTGGGGGTCCGTCATACTCATGTAAGGGGTCCGCGGTAGCCTTAACACCTAACATAAGTCAATATGTGATATGAGTGCATTTATATTAAAAATAAGTTTCGAAAAAGAATAGAAAACGTCAAATCTGAACTACAGTTAAAGCTTTCAAGTATTGAGCCCGATGTTCAAAAACTCGTAACTGAAATGCAACATCGCATTAAGACTTAATAATTAAGTAAATAAAAATTAAATTTATTAAAATAATAAATATCACATTTTTTTTTTCAATTAAAATGTTCAATGATGTAAAAGTTTAAAATGAAAAATTAAGTTTGGTAAAAATAAATATAAAATGTGTATATTATTTTGTTATGTCTACTTCTATAATTTGTAATGTAAAATAGCTATTATAATTTTGTTTATGATAATATGAGATGTTTTGTAAAAAGGTATTCAACAAAAAAATTGGTAGGGGGTCCGCGATTTCTAAAAATCTTTCATCGGGGGTCCGTGTTCTATAAAAGGTTAAGAACCGCTGTTCTAGAGTAATATTGTTGTTTTAAGTCATTTTAACCCGACTCACTTATAAACAATTATATTAATATTACATTATTGTTTTAATTATTACTCGTAAAAACGAAAGTTTAATCGTTATTACATATTAACACAAAGGTTTCAATTGTTATTGTAATATGTTAGTACAAAGTTCTAAATAAATTATTGTTATACATTGAGTTTGTTTGTATTGCAAAACCGTTTATTTATTTGCGTTGGCGCTTGACTTCCGTGGCATCTCAAGTTTCATTATACATTTTCGGATCGGCATTCGCAACGATTTTTCAGCAATTATTTCAGACGTTCACACCTTATTACTTCTCGTTCATTGCAGGTCAGAGATATAGACTAAATATTATAATAGACTAGGCGAATGCCAATTTTATTTTCTAGAATTATTGCCGATTTCAAAAACATCCGAAATTCAGACGTTCGACGACAGCGGTCGGTGAAACCTAAGATTTGTCTGTAAATCCTACGTTCCACCGGCATTCCTATTTTTACTTTGACATATCATGTAAATTATTCTGTAATAATTGTTTTCGAACAATATTACTAATTCAAATTTCAAAATCACATAAACGTATCACGTGATATAGTTGTATGAACTCGGAAAACATGAACAAGCAATAAATCCATATCTACTGCAATCCAATCAAAATTGTTTACCGATAAATGACAAATGAAAATAAACAATATCATTTCCACCCAATAATCGTGATCATATCTGCAGGTGGTGGCCCACTATCCGTACTTTTTTTACTGGCTTTATTTTTTTATTCTAATTCCAAAAATATACGATAACGATTCCTAATTGTTGTGTGCTTAAAACAATTAAGGTACAATGAAAATAAAAAAAAACTATTATAACACACGCATGTTTCGTGATATATTAATTTTGAAAAACGACCGTTTTGTCAACACTGTTGCCCGTCGTCGTAAATAATTTAATGGGATTAACAATTAGAATCCCATCAGCTATACCGATGATATTATGATTAATAAACAAATTAAACGCAGTGCCTAATAAACGCGTGTTTTGTCCTCTATTTACTCCGGAAAATGCTAATTTCGTAGAGTTTTTTTTTTTTGTGTTGACGCTCATTTTTTCGTTTGCACATCTGTGTAAACCGAAATTTATTATAAATTTGACATTTTTACGACACTTATGATGTTGCCGAAGAGGGCTAAATGTGATTATTTTATTGTATTTCGCCGAACTTTGTTTTCTAGTGCACAACTCTCCGAGTATCCACCAATTACTAAGGTTAACAAATACAATGGGAAGCCAGTAAAAACTCTCACGCAATTCTCACGCGATTCGACAACATGAAGGTGTTCGTTTTACTGTTAGCCGTCAGTTGCATGGTTGTGAGTATACTACAATGAGAGTGTCGACGAATAAACTCGTCGTGTACCTATATCTAATTTGTGTCCTAACTTCGAACTCTCTTGAATTTTAGGAACTTAATAATTACGAATAAAATGTATAAACCTTTAACTCAATCATTAATTAGGACAATTAGGTACTTCGTTAGTTTTTATTGACTTGCTCACACGAACAAATTTGTGTTTCAAATAAATATTTTCACATTATTTGTAGTTAGGTTTAAAATTAAATATATAATATATATATATATATATATATATTTTTTTTTTTGTATCAAATTATATTTTAAATTAATTTATTCGATTAACTTTCGTTTGTATAACAGTTCTTAATGCCGTTTTTAAAAATATGTTTTATTTTCATTTTTTTCTTTTGCTTATTTCAATTGATTTTGCTTGCTATATCCAACCATTATTTATAATCCAATATTATGAATCAGTAAAATTTAAACGATTAAAATTTTAATTCATGTAAGACACTAAATTTTTTCAATGTTACTTGAATAGAACTTAAATAAAAACGAAATTTTTCATAGTTTTTATTTTTAAATGAAATATTTTACTTCGTAAATGCATCATTATTCCACATTCCTTAGTATCGATAAAGTTTTTCAAAAAACCAAAATCTAAAGAGCCTTTTGTAAACTATTACGTGTGAAGTATTAATATTCCAAAACAGCACCTTGATTGAATTAACAAACATTTTATACTCCACGAGCTTTAAATTTAACTTTTTCGTAACAAATACAGGCTTAAGAAAAACATAATTGCTAAACACCAAGAGTTACGGAAAATAGTTAGGTTTTAATCATAACTCGTTCATAATATGAATACCTAGATGAGAAATACTTTTTTTGTGTGACTTGAGCTTCACATTTCATCACGTCGTTTGTATTAAATATTTTTAAATCGTAGTATCGTAGTAACTATTACCAACGCCTAAATAACTTAATATTCCCTTCACACTAAAATTCTTAAATATTTAAGCTGTTTGTATCACTAAGTATGAAGTTACGTCTTGCGAGTATCGGCTATTTATTTATGTTTCTTTGAATAAATCAATATTAAAGCTAAATACGGCAACTCTTATTAAATTACAAATTTTACGATTTCTCGGAAAAAGCATTGTAGCAACATGACGCACATAAATTAAAAACGCCTCAATTATATATTTCATTTACATCTCGTGATTAAAAACATTAAATGTCATAAATCATATTATGATCTATTTGCCAAAATTTTACGCGATGTCTATTTGAAAATATAAATCTGACAAAATACTAGCAATAAAACAAATAAATAACGACTCTAACACTGTATTATACTAATAAACTACATAGTATACTGCTCGACTAAAATATGTAACTGATGTATGAACACATACTTTATTGTCTCGGTCTTCAACCGTTTTATTTATAGAGTCTGTTAATAATTGGTTAACTGGATTTGATTTTGATAAATACATGAGTACGTATATTATTTTATTATTATTCACAGGTTTTTGAAACATCAGCACATGGCAACGATAAGACATGTGGTAGTTGCGAAAAAATGGTATTTGAAATAAAATGTGGCGGTGAATACACTTCGGATGAATGCCAAGGTTGTAAATTAATATGTAAATGTAAAGATGGCGACGGAGGTGATTCACCTTCTCCACCACCACCAGATAAACCACCACCTTCTCCGCCGCCACCACCACCACCACCGCCACCACCACCGCCACCACCTTCAAAACCACCACCTTCTCCACCACCACCTTCTCCACCAAAACCAGATAAACCACCACCTTCTCCACCACCAACACCACCACCACCATCACCAACACCACCACCAACACCACCACCACCAACACCACCACCACCAACACCACCACCAACACCATCACCATCACCACCACCTACTCCTTCTTCGGGTTCAGGAGCCCCTAGTTCAATACCAGTAGCTCCAGATCTTGCCGTTCCTGGAGGTGGCGGTTACTAAACATTTACGAAAACACGATTCTCGGGCTAAGTGATTTAATGATTTTAAAGATCTGTATAATGGTGCACGTAAAATCGACAAATTTACATTAATAATTAAAATACCGAAACACATAAATTATCAAGCAATAATTCAATTACAATAATAATAAATGTGTACAGATAATTTTTCGAAAAAACTTATTGTATATTTTTACAAAACTAATATGTGATATCGTTCTGTCTACTCGAGAAAAATTGTGATTAAGATAAATGGTATTTATTGTATTTTTTTTTTTTTTGAAAAATTAAACTATCAAAAAAACATTCGTCTGATATTATTTCTTTATGTTGACTTTCCAAAATCCTACGACACGTCCTTTGAGATTAAATCTACATCTTAATCTTATCTAATTTTAATCTTCGTATTACCTACAGTTATTTTAATCATGTATTATTTTAGGTATTTTAAGTGTTTGATTCTAGTACAGTGATTTTTCTCGTTATCAGTACACGGCCAAGTTTTCGAGTAATTCATAAAAGTGGTCCAAGAGTTTTCCATCCGGTATCACTACAGATCAGAAATTCTTCTACCGTGTACTTAAAACCGGTAATTTTTATGGACATAATGAAAAACTTCCGCAAATACGACAAAAATATTCAACCAATTAAAATGATTATATTACAATATTGTTGGGCTTGCGCATCATGGATTTTCGTTATTAAATTGTAACTTCACAAGTACGGAACACTTCAGATTTTTACTAATAAGTCTGACAGATAATAAATATTAACCTTTTCCAGCCCAACACTTCAATTTTGACCCAAATTTTTTTTTTTTTTAACTATAATTATAGGACTAACATAAGATGAAAAAATATATTATTTTTAATTTTTGGTTTATTTATCTGACATACAGGTATGATTCCTAAAGGCATCATCGGGCATTTAAATTTATGATGAAGAATTTTTTTATAAAATATCATAAATTATACTAGTTTTAAGTTTCGAATAATTTTAGGTACATTGTGCATAAAAATCAATTGAACATTTTATTATATAATAGAAACATTTAATAAAATTAAAAAAACATCAGTCTTGATGAATATTATCACATACATTAGCATTACTAATTCATAATTAAAACTTTTTTATAACAGTCTTCATTATGAGTATAAATGAGTTAATACAGTATACAATGCTTAATATAATATAACAAAACTTAATTAAAACAATTTTTTCACATCAGTCTTGATGATTATTATCACATATATTAAAAATTAGGTAGATATACTAATTCGGAATTCATAATAAAAACATAACAATTTATAAAATAGAATGGTTTTTTTACAACATTCTTGATTATGAGTATAGTAAGAACAATAAAACAATACTTAATATAATATAACAATTCAATTAAAACAAGTTATCCAACAAGATACATTTTTTCACAACAGTTTTGGTGATAAATTTAAAAACATTAAGTCCTTTTATGTACGAATATAGTTTAAAAAAAAGATTAAAATTAAATAAAAATCAATAACAGTTTCTATAGCAATATTGTAGTTTACCGATTATTTGTTATGAAAAGCTATAAAACACATTCTGTTTGGTATAGAACATAAATGCACATTACACTTACTGCATGTGTTGTAGTGTAAGATTTAATGCAGTGCTTGCATCGCTGCTTTTTGGTAGTTGGAAAAGGCCAATAAGCTATTTCATCATACCTGACATCGTCGACTGGTCTTGGGGCAAATAATTTTTTTTTCGTGGTTAGTGGTGTACTAGATAATAATGGTCTTCCTCTTTTATGGACTTTGTTTTTACCAGCTTGTAGTAATGCATAGGCTATATCCAATTTGAATCTTAATAAACTTGTAGTTTTTTTAATCTTAAGCTGTTTACAATGTCTTCTATATAATAGCCACGCATTGACTACACACATATCAATCAAATGATAAATGATACGTAGGTAAAATCTTCTTACTTTACGTTTACCCGATATAATTCGACCAACATGTCATGAAGAATCTATACCTCCCATGAATGAATTATACTTTGCAATCGATGCTGTTCTAGGAATATCTATATTTTTCTTTTCTGTCACAGACCATCTTTTAACTTTATTCACTGGGAAAGGCCCTTGATAGTTGGAAATTATATGAACAAACTTGTTATCAAACCATTTAGTGACTACTACACAATTTGCAGTATCAACTTTGCAGTCAAATGTTCCTTTTCCTTTTAACTTCACGTCTTTATCGTTTTCAAGTACACATCCAGCAATTCTGTTTGAACAAACTGTTCCTATACCCAAGATTCCAGCAAACTTTAATTTGCATTGTAAACTATGAGAGTTAAACCAATTATCCATGGGAACCTAAATAACATTAAAATATCATAAATAATTTTCAAAATATTTCTTGTAAATAAATATTTAATACCTTATAATTGTCATGCCTGGGGACACAATCAACTAAGCGCATCACTACATCACCACTAATGCCAAGTCCATGCTCTGAAGGTGGCAGAGTACCTTTACCAACATGAATTTCAAAATCATGGACCAAACCATGCGAAGAAGCAATAGCAAACATTTTTATGCCCCTCTTATGAGGTTTATTTTTATTGTATTGTTTCATAATTCATATTTTGCCCTGTTCGCATATGGATTCTAGACTTAAATTTTATTCGTTGAGTCGGCTATCTAGTTGTTTTATATATCTGTGGTTGATCTACATTTTACAGTATTTTTTTTCAATCTAATAAAAATGGACGTTATGAAAAGTGAAAGGAATAAAACGTAGAAAATAGTTGATGGTTTCAAATTTCGTTTTCATAAATTTCTATTCAACGTTGGTGTTTCACAGTTAAAACGTGTAAGTATTTTTTGAAATTTGATGATAATAATATTTGTATAGATAGTTTTAAGTCTGTTATAGTTATAGTCCTAAGTCTGGAAAATGGGAAGGAAAAAATTGGTTTTGTGGAAAAAAGGCTTAGACGTAATTTACATATTAATAAGAAATATTTAGATAGGCATATGTACAAAAATATACCCGGGCCGCAATTTACGTATATATAAAATATACCCGGGCCGCAATTTACATAAAAAATTTGAAATGGGACGCAATTTACAGAGACCCTATCATTTAATTTGTCTTGCGTACAATCCTACAAATTGGTAAGGTAAATCCAAATGTATTTTTAAGTTTTAACGAAACATAAGTATCGGTAATACAGATTTCTCTACTTTTGATAATACTAGTTAGTACCTACTTGGTACTTACGTCTTACAAGAGTTGGTGTGTATATTTAATTTATTTATTCAACTTCATGGAATTTACAACAATGTTAAGCCAGAATGGCAAAATATTAACAGTGTTAAAAAACAATTTTAAATTCAAATTTAAACACGAATCAAAGATAAGTGGCAATAAAACATGGGTATGCGTCAACAAATCATGCAAGGCAAAATTGGTCTTCAAAAACGAAAAAACTTTTCTACAAGAAAAATCTGTTTTGGATCATAGTCATGAATCAGATTGTACGCAAGACAAATTAAATGATATACATATACGTATACATAGGTACACATTATAGGCAGGTATAATATATGGTTATGATTCAGGTACTATAATGGTATGGTATATTATATAGAATGTATATAAAATAAATTGCCGCAGTTTGTTTAATGTATCTTATCGGTTTTGTCGCAGATTGTATAATCTTAATTTTTTTTCTTGCCGCAGTTTACATACAGCCTTTAGTTTTAATTTATCTCGTATTCGAACTCAACGCAAAAATAAGATTGAAAATTAAAAAAAAATTCGGTTTCTAAAATGTCAAAAACGAATCGCCTAAAAATGAAAATTCTAAACCGACATCGTCGTCGGGTTTAAATTTTCCGACTGAACGCCGTCGGAAAAAACACGGTTGTCAAAACACACCGAATTCCCGCACCGAGACATCAGCCATGTGACCTGGGGGCGTTTTAATCTTTGAACTGATACACGTAGTAGTTACTCACCGTTTTATTTTTAGTTTTTACCCTCGCTTTTGGCGGACTCGAGCATCGTACGAGTCATATTCGCACGTCGACGACGACGACGACGTTCGTTTGTACGCACCGGTGCCCCGGCCTACACGACGTCCTACCCGCACGGCTAGGTTAGGTAGACACCGGCGCGTTCGTGTACACCGCAATGGTTCGTTTTACGGCCGTACATAATACATATATATATATAAGTACACGTGTGCGTTATACGTGTATATTACACGACGATTAGACGCGTCGGACGGGGTACATGATTTTATGTTCGACACGTTGTTATCGGTCGTATCGCTAAAAACGCGAAATCAATCGCACGCGACTCGGCGTCAGAGCCGGTATATACATAGTAGGTACTATACAAATATATAAATATATATATATACGTATTATACGACACGCGTACCGTATTATAATATACCTACTGTCCGCCCCAACGCCTGGGCGATTTATCGTTTCGTCGGGGCGTAGTCTGCAGGCCGGCGTCGCGCGCACGGATACCGAGGAGAGAGAAAACCTAACCGCACGCGTTATCTCGTGTCGCGCGTGGGTTCTTGTTGTTCTCGAGCGTGTGTGTGTGTGTGTGTGTGTGTGTGTGTGTGTGTGTGTGTGTGTGTGTGTGTGTGTGTGTGTGTGAGTGTGTGTGTGTGTGTGTGTGTGTGTGTGTGTGTGTGTGTGTGTGTGTGTGTGTGTGTGTGTGTGTGTGTGTGTGTGTGTGTGTGTGTGTGTGCACGCCTTGTGTATATTCGTACGGTTTTGTGGAAAAAATATAAATAAAACAAAAATGAAAAAAAAAAATGTATAAAAGTACAAACACACGTACGTACGTTATTACACGCCGCGCACGGCACACAATTGTATCTCTATCGTAACGCGGTACGACGCGAAAACGACCGACACTGTGGTTTTTTTTTTTACGAAGACTAGCACCGACAGACGTACACGAGCATTGGCGGACGACGAACGAATGACCGACTCTCTTCCTGTCTGTCTGTCTGTCTGTCTGTCTCTAATTTTTCTCTCTGATTTCTTCTCTTTTTGTTTCTCTCGTGAGTTTTGAACGCGGCGTCGGTGTGCATTGTGTCGTGTCGCAGTGTTACTTGTCGGGAGATTTAGAAAACGTGACAAAAACGATTTTTTTCGAGCAAGTTGATTGGAAATAATTAAAAAAATTTTCCGAGCCAACATTTGTAAGATTAGGTCGAAATTCAAGGTGTGCTCGACAAATTTTCAAAGAAGGCAACTGACTTGATTATTTCCATTTAAACGAGTGTTTGATCGATAAAATAACTTGAGAATAGTGTGCAATTTCAACAATACTCATCGGCAATATCGTGTAGAAATTTCAAAACGATTTGTTTTCGTTAAAACATTCTTGAAATACGATAATAATTACTAAAATGTTTAGGTTTGTCCTCTAAAATCATAAAAACGTTACAATACAAATCGCATTCATATTTTGTCTTATGTATTTATTTTATTTTATTTCTATTTTTACAAATCCTCAGATCAACGCATTGCTTCGATTAAATCTGTATTATCTCTTAACAATTATTTACACAATTAAAATAAATGTTTGACAAGGTCACCAACAGTAACCAACAGACACAATATAGTTAAAAATTAAATGTCGTTATTTTAATTAATAGTTATACGATAAACGATGATTTGCTTTAAAATAATTGTTAGTTCTCAAGTTCACATTAATCAACGAGGAGGTGGGTCCAGATCCCTAACCGTCTATTCGGGTACGTCCCTGTTCGAAAACGTATTGTTTGGTAGATAAAATGTGGCCAAAACAATATATTATAGGCTATTGTTTTGTAGGTTTTATTACTTTGTTTTGTTTTGTCTTTTTTTTTTTGTTATTATTAAAATAATTTAATCGTAGTCCGCGCACAGTCGTTTCCATCGGAACGCGAAATAAATTATAAAACCACGTAAAAAACGCAAATAGGTGCCCGTACGGCGTTGTATACTCGTTAAATTAGAAATTCGTATAGAAACTGTTCTGAAAAAAAAAAAAGAAAAAGAAAAAAGAAAAGAAAAGAAAAAAAATCCCAACGACATTAACGCACGCTAATAAAATAATAATCACACCCAAATCGCTACTTAAGAGTCAAGCCTCTGTTGGACCGGAACGCGCGTGCGGTTTGTTTTTTATTATCATTACTGTTTTTTTTTTCTCCGCCGAGAACAACACCGAAACCCACGCAGAACATGCGCAGTACAAAAGCGCAGTGTTTGCTCTGCCCGTGGCCACGGCAAGACCATAAATCGCGCGCGCATTGGCAATAAACAAGGGCGGACAATGACGATATCCGGCGGCGGCGTCATCGGTCGGTTTCCGGTGCGCGCGGATCGGATTCGAAAATTTTAATACCGCAGACTGGCGTATTGCAAACGAGACGACCAGACTTTCCTGCCGAAACGCGAACGCTTTTCCCGGATCAAAGGCCGTATCTGTTCGTTTTTCCGCACGTTTTCCTCTTTGAGTAGAAACAGACTCCGGGGTCCACCTTCGGTCGGCCGACGGCAAAGGTCGTGTTTTTTTTCCCTGTTAATTAGGTGGGAAAATTCATGACTTGAAATACCGCGGAAAAACACTGATTGCAGTCGCTTATCGAATTTCGGGTTACGATTCGGAAACGGATATTTGAAGTACGACGCAGACTTACGAACTGACCCGACCTAACGACAGTAGGTTTTCGCTCCGTTTGTCTCGTCTTAGCGAATCCACTCAAGGAGAGCCCTGCCGTCGAGTGTAAACAGACACCAGTGTCGTCAATGTCAATGAATCCGGCCCGGCAGACTAAATTTCATCGAAATAAAAGAGTTTCAACACTGTTATATACAATAAATTTTCTTGTTCGACCAGTTAACATATTAATACTATCAAATTTATTGATATCAGTGACGGAGCAAAATATTTTGTTACAAGTCACTAATGTTTTGTTTGAAACAAAATGCCGGACAAATATTTTTTTTGCGGAAATCCAACTAAATCAACGTTCGTGCAGTGGTCCCTTGAAAATCAATAACGCCGAGAGGCCTACTTGGACGCGTGAATCGAACCGAAACGACACTTTAACGTTGTGTACTTCTCGTTCCACTTGCACTGCGCTCGCGTGAAAAACGAACGGGCGATTTTATTGGCGATTCGTCTGTTTCGAGCTTTCCTGCGTTGATAACGGCGCATCGGGAACGTTTTTGTGTTCAGGCGTTTGCTATAATAATGTTCCACTCTACGGAATTAGTTAATTCTATACGGTGCGAGTTGGCACGGCGATGAACCGCAATAATGTGACGAATTTTCAAAATCTATAAATTTATTTCGAGAAAAAAATCGATATTCCCAGAAATCAGTTCCGGGAGATTTATCGTGACAGGAGGAGATCACTTGCCGTGCATTTCATCTTATACCGACACGATGTAATGAGTTTGTGTGTGTATGTGTGTGTGTGTGCACTGGAAGAGAAATTACCTATGACGATAAGTATTACGCGAAAGTTTCACCGAAATATTTCACGTAAAATGTGATTCCGTCGCTCGGAGAGTCGTTATTCATATCCAAAGACATTAATTTATTTGCTCGTACGATATAAATTTCAAAACTATCTCGACGATTACTTACCGTCGACGAATTCTCATTGGAAATAATCCGCTCCGCATCATAACGTTTATGCGTACCTACCGTGATATAAGTGGGCAATATATAATCGATATTATATCAGCCGTGTGCATACCGAACGTTATTAATAACAGCCATGACATTATAGCTCTAAGGAGTTTGGAAACGAGACCATTTTTTATCGTAATATAGTTCTCTAATAAGATTTTAAATTTATCATATAATAGTCGTTTTTTTTTCCTTCCTAATATTTCTTGGCTTCTGGTTATTCAAATAGACCACCTACATGGGAGATAATCGTCGTGGCGTCTCCCGTTTTCGCTCACCGGCACGCGAATATCGTGTATGTGGTCCACTAATTTATGTCTCCCGACATCACGTTGAAATAATTATGCTCCGTTACGAATAGTTCTCTTTTTTTTTTCTCATTATTATTATCATTATAATTATTATTATCATTATTATTATTATTATTATTATTATCACTATTATTATTGACTAATGACCGGCGATTATTAAAGTACGGTTTAGAAAATACGGGGCGCCATAGGCCCGTGGACACCGACGCCGATGTCGCCTTGAAGTAGCTAATTAATTTTCAAAACCGATTCGAGTCAGTCGACAAACGAAAACGCAAAACGGTAAACGAAAGTCACGGTTTTCTATTGGGTATTTTCAATACCGTACGGTAATATTCAATAATGACGTCGAGAGCGATTAACACGCACCCGGTAACGTGTATATAACGCGCGCGTTCTTTAACACACGCGTGGACGTTCGGTGTACAGCTGTATATCATTATGATGCAATATCATCGTCGTCGAGTTGTATACTGTTTTGTGAGTTATTGAGTTATATATATCTTGAGTTATTCTAGAATAAAACTTGAAATAAAATAAGCATTAATTTGAAAAAATAGTTACAGCGGCGCGGGAGGAAAAATCGCTATAAACTTTTCTGTTTTTTTTTTTTTTTTATTTCGGCACAAATATAAAAATTACGTTTGCCCACTCTGGCGTGTATGGACACGCGACAACGCCTTGCCGTGGATCGTGGTCGACGTCAGTGTTTCCTTCGACAAAGCGTACGCTTCGCAATGGCTCGTTTCAATGACGGCCGCGTGAAATATTGGCATCGATTCAAGTAAAACAAACGCAAAACGAATCGGAAACGAATAGTGTACACGCGAATGGTAATGTTTTGTCGAAAATACATTTTGTCGTCTGTTGGTTGACCGACTATAGACGACCGAACGACTAATTTATCATTGCAAAACCTCCGGGTCGGAGACGAAAAAATGTATTCTTATGATTTTTTTTGTTTTCGTAATGTTTTGTTTACACCGTCCAAAATGTAAAACATAAATGTTGTCGACACTCCCTTGAAACGCACAACGTCAATAACACGACGGTACGTATATATTATGATTTGAGCGCTTCGTACATAAAAACAAATGTCGTTTGCATTCGTATTAATTCCTACTTTTTTATTGTCATTGTGGTAAAACCGCGGCACGAATGAAATAAAACGTGTTTCATGTTGAAAATAATGATATTTTCTATCCTGCTAAACTAGAAGAGCGTTTTTTTTTTTTTTATCACTAACCACTTCTCTTGAAAATCTATATTTTCGTCGATTTAGGAATATGCGCAAAAAAATGTGCTCTTAAAATTATGACAGAGTGTTGTAAAGCCTCTGGACACGTAGGGTATCTGGCAATAAGACAAACATACAGAATTAATTTAGTAATGCAATAAAATGTTTTTTATTTAGTATTTTTGATTTTTTATGCAATTATTTTACGAAAAGAAATTAATTTTATCTACGGATTTTAAACTTTTGTATCTCAAATGACAACCGTTATTTACAATGTGATATTATGAAAAAGAATAGGGTTTTTTTTTAATTCATGATGTTTTAATTGGTATTATTGGACTAGCCATTTTGCGTTTTAAGTTCAACATAACTGATAACTAAGGTCTGGGATATTTTTTCTGTATACTATTTCTTTGATATAAATTTACAATGCTTCAACAATTTATGCTAATATCTCTTGAACTATAAGTATAATAATACATGTTTAAGTAACGAAATTTCTAAAAAAAAATTCAAAAAATATCGTTATATATTTCTGAGAAATATATAAAACACTAATGTTTAGGTTCCGATTAAGAATATTACTCGTTAAAATGTCACGTGAATAAAAAATAAAAAAAATTCTAAAAATCTATTTTTTTTCTCTTACTAAACGGTAACCAAACTGGAATAAAACAAAATTAATATTGTTGTTATTAACATTGAACCCAATTTATGTTGTCGCATTAGTATAAATTTGTTAAATCAAACCGTAACGCGGATGTAAGACTCGGATTTTATACGAACTTAAAATCGAAACTTATATAAATATACTATGATGATTTCACATTGAATACACGATGTATGGTTGTTACTGAACCTGGACAAACCGCTTGTCCCGTGGTGAATTCAAAAAGAATAATATACCGTATTCACCACCACGTTTCGGTCTGTGAGTCATGTTGTCTGAAAAAAAAAGTTGAAACGCGTGTGCAAATGCATAAATATGATTTCACCGGTAGTCGATTGCATAAAATATGAGTGTGTGTGTGTGTGTGTGTGTATACGCGTGTGCGTGTGAGTGTGTATGCATGTGCGTGTGTGTACGAGTGTGCGTGTCATTGTGATTCGTCCCGTGGATCGGATGAGACCGTATGCAACGATTCGTGGAAAATCTCCGCGTGAGTATGCGTGCGGTCGGTCGGTTCCCAGACACACGCGATGCTGGCCAGATAAGAAAACCAATTAAGACGAATTATATTATTATATTGTTTTATTAATTCAGCTGCGAGATCAGCGGCGACGGCAGTCAATTAAATTACTAATATCTGCCGCGTGCTTTTAATGAAAACATATCGGTAATGCCTGTTATTATGTACGTGTGTGTGTGTGTGTGTGTGTATGATTATATTATTATGTTTTTTATTTAATATACAAATACTGTACGGAGAAACGTATGGGTAAAAGAAAAAATCATAATAATGAAAATTAAAAAAAAAAAAAAAAGTAATTTTACTTATACAGACATTATTATTATTATTATTATTAGTTGTATGTGTCCGTAATGGACGTAAATTTTTGAATAATTTTCGACGCCTCGGGGACACAGTTCGGTACGATGTGGGGAAAATCAGTCGTTGGTAAATTAATCTGTCACAGGCGAAACGGACCGGCGCGCGCGCGCTTCTACGGTCGGCGGTCCACGCGCGGTGGTCCTGCGGTTGATGGATCGCCGTCATGTGCGCTCGTCCGACTAATTAAATATATCGAAAGCGCACCGACCGCAGAGCGCGGATCGCGAGACGCTAATTTATTACGACGATTTCGTCTCGACATTTTTATTCGGTGTTTATTTTTCTCCTCTCCCGTTCCGAATCCCGGGCCAGGAGTCGAGAGCGTTAACGACGCTTATAGTTACGTTACGTTGAACGTTACACACACACGCGCGCGCGCGCGCACGTCGTCGTATTAGCCTATTTTATCGGTTTTGCGCAACGACGCGCCGACTGTAGTTGCTCTCGTCGCTCCCGCCGGTGCTGCTCGTATGTTATTACTATAATAATTATTATTATTATTAATATCATCGTCGTCGGCGTCGCGTAGGCATAATATACGTAATGAATGGCGTTTCTAAGGCCCACCGCACACCAAAAGAGCAAAACTGTGTTAGTCGTCGTTAATCATTTTTGTTTCGGTCGACTAGAAACGATTTGTTTTCTATATGCGCGTATCAGTTAGTTAGTCAAGACAAGACTAGACAAACAATATTTAGTTGCAAAAACGTCGTCTGACGAAGAGGTTGCTGTTTGTATGTGGTACGCTTTACACACTTTAGAAGAACGGGGAAAAAAAGTTATGGGTACATCCGTTAAACGTAAAACGTATCACTCACGACGTTATTGGACCATTCATATGTGAATTACGATCTGTTGAGAAAAATTTTGAAAACTATACTCGTGTTAGGTATTACAACATTTGTTTTTATCACACAGCAAATATGAGAGGAAATTAGAGAAAAGAAGACACTAATATTACATTATAGCCATTATATTTTATACAAATAAACGCACGAGGCGCAACGGAAAAAGAACATTCGTTGTCTAAATTATGACTAAAGAAAAACGTTATGACACTTCAGACAGAATTAGTCATGACCAGGGCTCGGAACTTAAAGCGTGGGCATTCCCAACATTTTTTTGGTTTTAATTATTTATATTCTTATAATTTATTGATTTATTAAATAATAAGATGAAGATCACATTTAAAAAAAATAATTCTGCATTCGTTGTTTAAAAAATCTAAAAATATATCACAAGGTCACAAATACCTATTTTTCATACAAATTATTGGAAGATTTTGAGGCAACGGATTTTTTTTATTTTTTTTTTTTTTTTAAGGGGTTAAACATTTTTTATTTTGCCTATTTTTGCTTATTTTAATGATTTTAAGAGCTTATTTGCGTGCTTATAATGAAGTATTTAAGTGCTTTTTTAATCACTTACTTTGATGATTTTAAGTGCTTAAGTCCCGAGCCCTGGTCATGACTGATGGTTTTTAAAGCAAAAATGTTTTCGTTTTGTTTTTGTCTTATCAATGTGCGTATGCAACGTAATTCCCAATGTTTTATTTTTTTTTTTTTTAACTTTGTTGGTCTGACTAACACTGTTTAAAGCAGTTTTGCTCTTTTGGTGTGCGATGGGCCTAAGTCGCGCCGTGGGGCGACCTGACGGACGTGCCCGCGCGGATTCCTGACGAACAATAAATACGTTTCCGTGTGATATGTGATATAATATTATGGCGGCCGGCTCGGCCACGGAACACGGTCGATAAACCCGCGATCCGACGAAGTAACGATATTATTTAGTAGTAACGCGAACGGACGGGTAAATGGTACGACACAATGTTCTATGAATGCGCGCGCGCCCGACGTCCATTGTGTGTGCGTGTGTGATGTGCCGTATATAATATATAATGGAAAACCGAACGGTTATGCAGCGGTCATTAAACGGCCGCCGCAACAATAATAATAAAAATAATAATAATAATTATTATAATGATAATACGGTGCGATTGTGATGATATCACGACGCGTGACCTACACTCGTTTACCGCAGTATGCTGGCGGTGCGACGCGAAATCCGTCGACAGGCGTTCGCGGTGATTTTTCGACGGAGGTCGAAAGGTGCCGCCGTGAGAATCTCATCGCCTCAAAACCAATAGGTGTTTTTGATTTAATAAAGTACAAAAATAAAAGTTCACCTTACTCTTACTGTGATTTTTGAAAACGAATAAAAATCGACAGTTCAATAGTGTTGTAAACTGCACCGAGTGTTATAAATGTAGCACTGTCGTATAGATACGGACATTGGAATAAACAAAGTCGGTTTGAGCCCCGCCGACCTTTCCGGCCGAAATTCATTTGCGATATTGACCCTGTCTCCTCGTTCATAACTATTACGTCTTTTGGTTTTTCAACTGGCAAATGGCTTGAAGAATAGAATAAACGAATCACGAGCGAAACTACGCTAAGCGAAACGACGATAAGCTGCACGGACCCGTAAAAACCGTATGTTCTGACGTATAATAGTCTATATTCAGTAAATACGTATACATTTTGAACAAACAGAGAAATCGAGTGTTTTGGAAAAAAATTTCACACGTAAAACTAAAATCGTGTGAACACCAATTTATACGTGGTCTTTGACTTTCATTGAACTCGGTCACTAGCCTCAAGTTTACACGACACTAGCCGTTTCCGACGTTTCCTACAGCATCTTTTTCGGCCTTTTTCTTCCCCTCCTCCCCACCATATACACGGCTTTAAGTGCTCTTTTGCCTCGCGACTCTGTCTGTTTTCTTTTGAAAACACGTTCCCCTCCCGTCGCAGTCTACACTCTTTTCGTCTTCTCATTTCGTCCACTATCGAAGCCACTCCTGTACACTATACATTGTACACCTTATACACTCATTTTTCATTCTATTTTCTCTAGTCATTTGACACCTCGAAATCATGCTCATACAATTAGGACACTATTATCGATAAATCATTATACTCATCATACACCTTAAAATCCTCATATTTGGCACTCGTCGTTCTCTGCTCCAGTTTTCTATCTGTTTCTCGACACCGTATATTGTAAACTGTCCACGTGTATAGTGCTGCGCGCAAAATAAATGTCACAAACGCGTCACTCGAATCGCAAAATTAGAACCGCGGTCGTTGCTTATGTCCGTGTCGTTAACGTGAATATAATTGTCGAGGAATGTACTTCACATAGATGCGAAAAAAAAACGTTCATAAAACATACGTTTACACACTCGGAGAACGCAAAAACAATTAAGCACTATCGTCGCATGTCGGTCGGTATTGTATAAAGGAATATCTATGGATTTTTATTGATGTCTGAGCGCCGCTCGGTTTATTTGCGATTATTGTTTATGTTCGTGTTGTTAACGCGAATATAATCGACGAGGAATAAACTACACATCAGGGACGTCCGGAGGGGGGCCAGTGGGGGCCATTGCCCCCTTAGAGATTTTTCATGTCAGTTACGAAATTGGAGGTTTTAAGCTATTGTATAGCTTTTATCTCGGGATTTTAGCGCGGCGGCCGAATCAATAAATTCCGTAACGAAAAAAACCTAACACGCATTTTTTTTAATGTGTGGAGACACTTTTTCTTATCGAAATACTGGTCCAAAAGTTTCATCCAGCAACTTTTTAGAACGGAAATTTTGCCGTGATGGTATTTTTAAGAGCTCATTTTTCGATCTTCTCAATAGTTTTTCCAAGCGTGGGCGACAAATACCGAAAATTGACAAAATACGGGGAAAATGCCGTATTTTCGATTTTCGTTAAATCTATTTTAGTTTTTTAGCCATAACTCCATCAATAATAGAGCTAGGAACCTGCAAATTTTACTGACTACTAATAATAATCACGAGCATACTCAATTGAAATTTCAAAAAGATTTAACAACTTTTGACTTATACATAGAACTCATTTTTGGGAAGTTTTTGCTTTGTAAAATTTTATCCTTTGGATATTAAGATCTGAAAATTTAATACAATTATACTCATAAGTATTTTTACCGATAATGAAAAAACATCGAAAATCGATAGTCAATATATTTTTTGAAAGCATTTAAAGTTTGCATTTTGACGAAATTTCTAATTTTTACATTAAATTACACACTTAAACGCACCTAAATAATAATTGGTGCTTCCTAAGTTGATAAAAATGCTATGCAATAGCTTTACCACGGCAGTCCCCGAGTGCCACACGCATTTTTTTTTTTTACATGAAGTCGGTCTTACACGACTAAGGCACTCAGTGACTTTCCGACAATCATTGTACCATTAATTACGAGTATTATATTATTCATATGTACCTATTCGTAAAATTAATAGCTGTACTTCACGAGTAACAAATACATATCTGTGGGCGTCCCCACTACACATAAATGAGATAAAAAAAAAAAAAACAGTTCATTCAAAACGTACATTTACACGCTCTGAGAACACAAAATCAAAGTAGGTACTATCGTCACACGTCGGTCGTTATTGTGCGTAGAAATGTCTATCGATATTTTTTATTGATGTCCGAGCGCCGCTCGTGATATTTGTGAAACACACAACGGGCCCGAGCGGTGGCACCGGTCTCACGTGCCTCGAGCCGAACATGGGCGGTAGTCGGATGCACGCGGCACAGCGTCACGGCCGTCGTCGGCCGATCGACGTCTCGGAACGAACGCTCGGGTGGGCACGCCACCGTGAACGGGGGCGCCCGGCGAACACGCGGATCGTGACCGTCCGGCCCGCGTGCGACGCGTCCGGTCGGGGACGCGAGCGGGACCTCGAGATTTATCGTTCGGTATCCGCGAGCGGTGCGCGGTGATCGATCGACGGATATCGATCGATCGTAAATATCCGTGAAATTCCGTCTCGGACGCCGACGACGAAAACGCGTGTGTAATCGGCAGCGTCCGCGACTCGGGGACGGACTCCGCCGGACTCGTACGCCAAACAATATAGGTTATCGCCCGAGGGCGGGGCGTCAATACTCTAGAGCAGCGTTTCTTAAACTTTTTTTCCGTGGAACCCTTTTTGATGTCCACTTTTATCGTGGACCCCTATTATTTTTTTTAACTTTTTAGCTTTTTTTCAGGATTATTTGTAAATAAATTATAATCATATAATAATATTAAGTTAAACGTATTTAATTCAAAAAAACAATATGTTAAAATAAAAATAAAAATAATAATAATTGTATGCATATGTAATAATACTTCAATAATAATTACATTAATTAGACTAAGTATACATTTTAATGAGACGAATTAACTTGATTTTTATTTTTACAAATATTCTTAAAATTAGGCTCAATTGTTGAAAGTTGTATGATTATATTAGGTTCAGCATCAAGTATGTTACGGTATTTTGTTTTTGTTGATATATTGGAGGAAAACCCCGTTTCACACATAATATAAGTATGTAGTTGCAAAAGGCCTTGTTGGCGCCTTTTGTGACAGTTGAGGATATTCATCTTTGAATCTACACCGAAATTCTACTATTGGTATCGATTTAAATTTTTCTTGCAACGATGAATCTAATGTCATTTCAATAAAAGTTTCATATACATTTACTGACATGGCTGGAGGTCATGTATTGACAATAAATGGATTTTTAATTCACAATTCATTTTTATATTTCATCGATTGGTTATTTGGAAAATACTGGAATTTTGAAATAAATCACTAAAGCTTCGCGGAACCCTGAAGTGATCTTCGTGGAACCCCAGTGTTCCGCGGAACACAGTTTAAGAAACGCTGCTCTAGAGCTGCAGGAATTTTCGTTTAAATTTGTTTGTCCGATCAGGAGTAACATACGTCGTCATACACAACGTAATCGATAGATTTTCGAAAAAAAATATTCGCAAGTTTTCACGTATTTTCACGTGCACATCATTATAAATGGGCGCACATTTACCAAAATTACAAATCATTCGCGCACATTTTTACAACTCGTTTGCACTCGGATTTTTTTTTTCATTATTATTTATAACCCACAATGACATAGATTATTGGCTTTTGTTACACACAATGAGGTAATATAAATATGTGTTTAGATAAAGAATATTACATTTTATACATATAAAGAGGGAAGTGGTGGGTGAGTTATACAATTCAAGTTTGGGGCGTGAGGGCATATTTAGATTAGATTATATAATTCAGTTAATTTTAAGATAGTGAATATTTTTTGGATGTTGTCCGGATCAGGGCCTAGTGTTTATCTTGAAGGTTGTCGGCTAGCTAGAGTTTGGTTCTATAGTGTCGTTGAATTCTCGGCAGAAGCATATGATATTGTGTTTAACTGAAGGAGTTTCACCACAAGTGTGACAATGTTCGGGATTCGTTTTGATCATGAGGTGTTTGCGAGTTAACCATGTGTGTCCAATTCTGACTCTATTGTGAATTACTTCTTGTCGCCCGGGTAGATGGATGGTTGGCTATAGGAGAATGCTAGTTTTGATTTCGTTTAGCTTGGTTCGTACGGTTGACCAGGTGTGTTGCCAATTTTTTAGGATATACTCGGTGACGAAGTGTTTAGAGTCTTGTGACGTATGTGAGCATAGGACTAGAGAGTGTGGAGATGAGATGGACTGTTTGGCACATGATGTATCTGCTAACTCATTTTCAGGAATGCCGATATGACTTTGTATGCATATAAAGGTGATAGTCTTTTGAAGATATGATTTATGTTTCTGTATTTTTTGTGATTTTTGCTATTAGGTCGGAAGAGGTTTTATAATATCTAGTGCATGTGAGATAGCCACGGCTTCAGCTGTGTAGATTGAACAATAGTCAGGGAGCTTGAGCATTCGTCTGGTTTCATTGATATTTGTGCATAGATTATTTCTAGTGTAAGTGTGTAACCACTGGTTCTCAGAATATTCACTGTGATTATGTTCGTTTTTATGATTGATAATACTTGTACACTTAGGATTTAACGCAGCAATTACCTTACATTTTTTATTGCTACATCAAAATGAAAAATTCCCACATTTAAATTTTCCGTACTTTGAAAACTTAAAATTTTTAATTGAAACACACATTTTACCGCGACGCATAAATTATACATATATTTGTTATTTCGTAATCCATATTTGTTTAAACGCTGTACAAGAGAATTGTTGAAAATAAAATCAAAAACTAGTGTTTGCGATTTCAAAACGACAGTACCAGTTTATTGGTGGGTCATAAATAAAGTTTATCGAAGGAATATTGCAAATTACAGACCGTTATCTGCGTCTATTAATTATCCATAAACCTAATATCATTGTTTTCACGTGTATAGCTGTGTTGGTATATACTAATATTATGTACAAAATATTATAATCACGGCTATACCGCATATACCATATTGTTATTGTATTAACGAGAGGTCCCTTCTACAATATAATATGTCGTGCGCAAACGATTTACAGGTTTTAGCAGGGAAATTTTAAAACGTGCGCAAACTTGTTGTAACCATTATAAATCGCTCGAAGTAGAAAAAAAATTTACTTTTGATAGCACGACGGTGTAAATTTTCTCCGTCCATCCGTTCGGATAATACACTGAATAATAATGTCGGTAAACAATAATAGTCGAGACCGAATAAACTACTGGACAGATATGCTATGGTTTTTAGATCTTCCTCGCCATCCGATTTCTTCTGACGTTTCATATTTTAATGATTTATCGATCTATCGCTTTTCACGGTCTCGAAATAAATATTTTCAATCTTGTATTTTTGCCTTATAGATAAAAAAAAAAAAAACTACAGCCGTCGTATTACGAGTGCACAACAATACTAAATCACGATACGCGGAATGTCTGAATCGTTGTCATTACGTAGGTACGGAGTTATGCAGTGCTTCTGACGGTACCAATATAATTATCCCGTCACACCGGCTCGAAACGCCAGCGAAAATCCCAAAACGGATAAAACGTTTCGTTATGTTTTATAACGGCCAACAGACCTTCACGTGCAATCACGTATAAGTGAGGTATGGGCAACATTTCGCGGAGTGACTAATACGCCGACCGGACGATTGTTTTTAGTTGTATACGTTTATGCGTTACACATCTAAATAATAAACTGGCTTCGTGAATCAAACCGATATCATAATTATCGTCGTCTTCGTTGGCCGTAAACTAAAAACGTCCGGTTATTCTACGAGGTAAAGACGATATTAATTAATTGGTTCACAAATGATAATTTTGAATCACGAAAATAATCGGTTACAGACGTTGTATACGGGGGTCGACTACAGGTGTAGGTGACATAATCTATTTAAAATACGGGTGACGTTTTTTGACATTGTGAATAATATATTATGTATTATATACCTAACCGGTAAATAATTGAACGACTCGCCCGCGTTCGTGATCGCAGCGTATGGAAATAATTTAAATTTTTAAGAACGTTGATCTTATCAAACCGATCCTTATTGAAAAGATCGTTTTGAGAAACCGGGGTAAGGTTTTGATAAAAAAAAAAAAAATATATATATATATACGATAATAATATCGTACACCTCGAATTATCATATTATACGCCATTAATTTATCAAACACATTTATCCGATCTGTAACGGTTCGGTCCCAACGTCACCGTCACGTGACTACGCGAGAATAACAATACTTAACGTAACACACACACACACACGGCGCGCATTATAATATTATTGTGTTTGAATCGAATTTCAAATTTATATTATTCAAAAACTTTTTCTTTTTTTTTTTTTTTTTTCGTGTACCCATAGTATAATAATGTAACGTAACAAACGCTCTGCGACCGTGCGACGACTTTCACCGCTGTGATATTTTAATAGTGTTTATTGTCCGCCGCGGAGACACGCGTTTATCGACACGTCCGTAGAATATTATTCGAAATGTGACTTCAAATAAATGTTATTAACGACGCATTATCGTGTGTTATTGTGGTCCGATTTATACGTTTCCGCGGAGGCTATCGGTCCGCCGTGCGCGTTTTTCAAACGAAACGTCGCAAGTATAGGTGTACGCCGCACGACCGGATCCAGCGTAACGATCGAGTCCCCGATATCATATATTATTGAAAGCCGTTTAACGTTCGATTCGTAACGACTAATGGTTGTCGGTCGCACGAGACACGGAACACCTATCAATGTGTCGGTTAGTATTGTCGTGTCGGCCGTGAATTCGTAGGAAAAAGCGTTTTTTATAATTTTTTGTTTTGTTTTTTGCTAATTCTAGATTGTGGGTTTTTTTTATCACCCACAATATTTGATTTGCGTATCAAAAAAAAACAAATTACGAGACTTTTTTTGCTATTTCATACGTTTTTGACAGTGCGACGACGACCGTAACGTATTCGCGTATTAAATCATCGAGATCCGCTGTATACCCGACACCCAATCCATGTGGATAAAATATTTAATCATCCTTGTACGCCAAGCTACCGTGCGACGTACAGCCAAAGTGTCATGGAAGAAAAACAGTAAAGTTCTACCACGAAACGACATAACTCAATAACGCTCGACTACGGCCGCGGTCTTTTAACAGCTGTGGGGACTATCGTGCAGGGGCGGCTCCAGAGCCTAGGTTAGGGGGGGCCAAGTTATAATTTCACAAAATCTTATAATAAAAAGAAAACAACAATTTGTACAACACAAATTCAAGACGTCTATTTTTTAAATTGGCGAAAATATCAATAATATGATCTATTTGATCTAGAATATTAATTTTATTATAAACATTAAGTAGGCATACTGCTGATAGCCTATCTTCAGAATATCCTTGAGCGAAGCCAGGTTTTCAGTCTTTGAACATAATAAAATAATAATATCATAGTATCAGACCATAGTAAATTTTATATCAATATAGTTTATTTATAGCCTTATTGGTTCTTCGTAAAATAGATAGCATCCAGCAGGTACATCGTCGATATATACACCGTCGTAAGCTCTATGGCTCATATTATAGTCCATATTATGACAATATTATAATATGCATTTTTTGTTAACAATATAAATTTTTTTATAAATACAGGCTTGGGGGGGCCGTGGCCCCTAGGGCCCCCCCCCTTGGAGCCGCATCTGCTGTCGTGTGCGATTCACTTGGTAGACTAATAAAATCATAGAAAATGCATTCTCGCAGTTATCTCTCTCAAACTTCTATAGAAAATACCATTGGTAGGAGTGACACAGAGAAAAAGGGAAAGGGAGGTTTGTCGCATCGAAAAACTGTATCATTTAAAAATATTTCACGCTGCAATAAATTTCGAACTTGAACAAATTCAGTTATTTCAATTTGTATAAATTTAACGTGACGATAAACATTACAATAATTATTTTTCTTAATAATAAAACGACACGTTTTTGAATTTTTTAAAATTTTGATTTTTAGTGCATATAAAAAACGATATGAAGTGCACTTTATACTGGATTTTAAGGAATTTTTTGGGTTTTATAGAGCGAAAAATAAAAAACAAATTTGTATTTCTTGAAACGATTACTACAGCAATTTTCATTGGTATGCATTGCAGTGCGCCTAGCAAATAACGTAGGTATACGAAGCGTATGACGTGTACTTTGTTTCGAATTAGTGTGGTTTCGAGAAATCGTCGAGTTAGTGGGGTCGTCTTCGTAGGCAAACTGTGTGTTGTAATATTTATATCGTATCGCTCATTTATTCGTTATTTTTATTAGTATTATTATTATTATAACAGCTTGTTACAATATTAAGCGACGAGCGGCGTATTCACTCGATCGGCGGCCGTTCGAAAAATGTCGATCGGACGGCGCCGAATAAAAACGGTCCTACAAAAAACTGGTTATATTTATTTTCACAGCTTATAAACGATAACACCGTTCGAACGCAGTGCACGCTATTATAATAATAATATCGCGCGGCGTGCACTTAATTGACGGTTCGAATTCAACAAATATCACGTTCGCCACCGCATTTAATAACGACGGACGCCGAGAAACGGACGTAACGCCGATCATTGCGCGTTTAACAAACACCCCGTTTTACACGCCTAATTATAGTAGGTGCACCTATAATATCATCAACGAGCGTGCGTGCGTGCGTGTGTGTGTGCGCGCGTGTGTATGATGTGTATGTACACGCGGTATTATCATGTTAAATATTTATTTATTTATATTACTCCCGTTCACCGGTCGTTCAAAAAGAAAAAAAAAATAATATTAATTTACTCTATATAAATTGCACGTTTGTATACTTAATGGACGACTACTGATACGCTTATAATGATACGGCAAACACGCCTAGACGAATACGTTATAATAATAATAATAATAATAATAGTAATAATAACAAGCGTCGCATGATATCGCTCTCCTATTATTATTATTATTAAACGCGTTATTCATTCATTTTAATATTTCATTCAATCTCTCGTCCGAATAATCGCGTTCGCTTTATAACATTATATAGAGCTACCTGTAGCGGCCGTGAACACGTTGTAGATATTATTACGAGTCTGACGACGTGCTCGAGAGGTTTTTTTTTTTCTTTCAGTACGATGTTTTGTTAATGGCTTCGAGAGTATACGGCGAATTCGTTTTGTTTGAACTCCGTAAGATAACGTATTTTAATTGTCGAACCATATCACAAGAGGACGCGTTGCGCTGTTGTATAGTTTCGCGAACGCCTTTACGCCAGACGATAAAACGTAATTTTGAATCAGTACATTTTTGAAACTCGAAAACAAATAATAATTATTTTTTCAAACACCTCTGTCTTACTATATCTATATATATATATAACTCATATAGACGTACGCATTCGAACAATTTAAATACAATGTATACGTGTACGTATATTACTATCGTTCGCTCGATCTCATTTGACACGACGATATGACAGCTATTAGGTATAATTAATTTTACAGCCGTACGTTTTACAAAAATAAAAAAACAGCACGTACGATTTCGCTCTACCCTCGTATGCTTGACGTGTGTGTGTGTGTGTGTGTGTGTATAAATTATCCGAATTCACGATATAACACCGTCTGGGTGTCGTTTTGAATTCAGTTTATACGCTCGTTTACGATACAAATCACTGTAATTACAACGCGGGTATGTTATAATATATGTTTTTGCCGTCTCATTAGGAACGTTTAATAATAATAATAATAATAATAATATATGCTCGCCTCGCAATTATTATCATTATTATTAAACGTACATTATAAGCGGGCGCACGCGCGTGCGTGTGTGTGGAACACGAGAAGATTCGCGTTTTTTTTTTTCGTTTCTCTCCTCTCGCGTTATTATATTGTTATTTATCGTTTATTTGTTTGTTTAATTTATGAGAGTGTCGGATTTTAAACGGCCGTGTCTGCCACCGCGCGCCTTCACTCCCGGAGCAGGCCGGGGCGGAGTGAGCGAGCGTTCAAGTTCCCGGCCGTATCTCGGTGCGGTCTGCCACGGCGGCGGCCCCCAGACGTCATATCTGCGCGCGCGCGCGTACGATATTATTTATATAGGTAAACGTGTGATTATTATTATTATTTATTTTATTTTTATTGTTTTTTACTTGTTTTTATTATTATTATTATTATTTTTTTTTTCGTAGTCGCGATACTTATCGACCGTGCTCGTTGACCTCTCCGCCGCCGCCGTCGCCGTCGCCGCAATATATAATCTTCGTATACGAAAAGACAGTGGGAGAGAAACGAGGGGAAAAAAAACCCGATTGCAATAATATTCCGTCGTGCGATAGTTTCCCGATATCGCGTACGTACCTATATAATATGTATACGCTCGTCGCGCACGTCCACACGCTCGTACTCATGTATACTTATGTATGATATACGCGCGGAGGCATCGCGACGGTGCGAGCGAACGTGCAGCGTCGCGCGACACGTCTGAACACACACACACACACAAGCCGGTGTAAAAAAATTTGTGACCCAGTCGTCGTCTCGGCGGACCCCTGTCGATATTTCACAGTTCACCAGACTCGAACAAACGACGCGGAACGTATATTACACGATATTATTTATATATAGATAACAATAAAACAAATAATAAAACTAAACCTAGCGCTCGCACGCGATATCCGAGCGGTTTTTTTTTTTTTTTTTACAGTTTTATGACGCCTTTTGTCAGGTGGTCCTGTGCGCCGCAAACACGACGACGACGACGACGTGTACCCGTGTGTATAATACGTATTATTATTATTATTATTATTATTATTATTATTATTATTACGATATCGTGTCGCGGAGATCGCGCAGGAGGGTCGCGCAGATCGCGCCGGAGGGTCGCGGAGGGGTGTCGGCGTGAGAAGAGGGGTCTCGGCCGTAGCGGCGGACGACGACGGAAACGTAGAAAAGAGGTATACAGACGAAAAGAGATACACGCACACGGAGAGGAGAGAGTTAACAAGCGATTATAATACGATATGGCAGCCAGATATTATTGTGAATTATTGACGAGGCGGCGAACGATGAAAATCTCGAAAGTACCATTTTGTCTGCTTCTGCAGAGCCCGTCGGACCGGCCGGCCGCACAATGACCGTACGCCGAGCGCTCGCACGTCCGACGGTATCGCGCGGCCGTCGCACACACACACACACACACACACACACATACACACACACACACACTCACACACAATACGTATAAATAATATCGGCAGACATGATCTTTTACACGCGGATTTCACGCGACCGCGCGACGACGACACAATAGTATTAATAATAATAATAATAATACGTATTAATACCGAGCGTCCATACGGCCACGATCCTCGCACGGCCGTGCTGCTGCGGTTTTCCGCCCGTGCCTTGGCCGCGCACCGCACCGGTCCGACCGTTTTCGTGCGGGTCGTTTGTCCGGTAGTGCAATGATAATACGTAATATATCACACGAGCGTAATAACACGCTCGCAACACAGCGATATGGTATACAGACGCGACGTACCACTATCGCGGTAACCGCACTGTCGACCGCCGCGTCGTTTGCGGCACGCGTCGGTATATGCATTTGCGGGGATCTGCGTTCCACGGTTTTCACGTGACCGACCATAGTAGAGGTACCTATCAAGTGCGTTTAGTCGAAAATCTCGATTTTCTTTCTGTTTTCGGATCGAAACGAGCGATTTCAAAACACGCGTAGATATAGTCGCGTAATATTAGATATTCGATCTGAAGCTTGGGACATTTTTCATACGTATGAACGATGAACGACTACGAAGTCTACGGTATGTTCTAACAAGTTAGCAAAATCTCATCCATACATTTTTACAATCCGATGCATTTTTTACTTAATTGTCTGAAAATCGTAACAATACTTACGTAAACAGAATATCATATTTATTCTGATGCATATTGCAAAAATATCAAACCGACAAAAGAAGTTTTTTTTTCTTTGCCAAATCGCACATTAACATAGGTAATTGAGGTCATATTTTATACACCAGTGATGGCCAACCCGCGGCCCGCCTCGGAAAGTTTTGTGGCCCGCGACATTTATCAAATATTTACAAAAAAAAATTATAAATGGAATATCCGCGCAACGCGATATCTGTATTATTAACAACGTAATCGCAACAAAAGTAACCTAACAGATGAAAACTTGCAACATCAATTACGGTGTGCAAATATAAGCATTTCTATTGATTTAAAAAAGCTTAGTGAACGAGTTGAGAAACAAATATCTCACTAAATAGTAATGTTTACTCCATTTTTTTTGTATTAAATACTTTTATAATATATTTTAATTTTTTTTTAAGTACGTTTATAATTTTATACGTGGCCTAATTTTGAATGAAAAAATATAAATATATGTGATTATATTAATATTTTGGCTGATGACCTTTTTTTTTTTTTTGGCAATCCTATATGTGGCCCGCAGGAATGTTATGTATTTACAAAGTGGCCCGCAAGATCATTTGGGTTGGCCATCCCTGTTATACACCATTCTCAAGTGTGTTATATTTTACTAATCATATTTAAATGTTCGATGATTTTCCGCTACGTTTAGAAACAATATTGAAAATTCGAATAAAAAATCTGTTTCAGTAAAGTACAAATACGTAAAATTCTTGATTTATAAGGATTTTCTACGAGTTCTCGACCCGTTCTCACGATAAATTATCGTAAAACCATTGCGCTTTTCGCTTAAAATCTAGAACGCCAAATCTGTGTATAGGATGTCTTCCTTTTGATTGTTTTTTTGTTGAACAGCTGTATCGACGATATGCGTGTTTTCTTATTTTGTACTCCGCAAAAATTGAAACAGTCGTTGAAAAATTAAAAACAAAACGATTTCCCACTTGACATTTTTCACTCGATTCGTATCCGATCGACGAATCGATGATAATTTATACCAGACGTCACACTGCCCGCGATTTGTGAACGACGATAGTGTACTCGAAGCGTTTCGTCGACATAGCACGGCCTGAAGGGGCACACGTTACGCGTTCCATCCATGCGAGCTATGGATCGCAATAACACAGGACGTGGTAAAACTCAATAAATCCTACCTTAAGCCCACCGCCGACGGCATCGTAACAGAACGAAATATCCTAAAGACAGATACTCGACGTACTGCTATCGTGTATCCGATCGTTCGATTTTATTCTTTGAGACAAAATCAATCACACCACAAAACCTCAAAAGCGTTATGTTTATATTGTTATTATAATAAACGTCGTGTTTGCCGCACGCGGTGCACGGCGCAGACGCCTCGTTCCGTGCGCTGTGAAATCTGTGATTCGCGATCTGTCCTCCACGGGCTTATCGTAACAATGACGTCGCGCGGTCGTCAAACGTTTCTTTTATTATTATTATTTTTTTTTCAACAATAATTTATCCGTCGTGCGTACGGGGCAAAACGAGACGGCTCAGACGCGTTACGGAGATATTACCACGGAGATTATCGTACTCCGTACTGCACGCTGTTTATATTTATACACGTTTTACCTGTGGATACGACGAGCGTCGTACTCGTCCTGCGCCCTCCGTCGTCGTCGTCGTCGCGATGGACGAGTCGATTGTACGCGGTCGGAAACGTCGACGACGACAGAGATGTTATTATAACAACTCGCGTGTACACCTGCAGCCAGGAGGATAAAGTACGCGCGTGCCGTCGTTAAACTGTGACAGCTTCATACGCGTTGTCCGCGAGAAATCGTCGTACGGATCCCGGACGTGGACCTGGCCGCGTAGACGTGCGGCGATAAAACGATAACAATATGTCTGGGTTTCGCGTTCGAACACTGCACTACAAAGAACGGCCCGAAAAATACCGATTTAAAGCGTGTCGAAGGGAGATTTTGAAAATCGATTTGCACGTGGCATTAAAAAAAAAAAACACATGGTATAAAAACATATGTGTTTTTAAAAATCATGCGTTACATTTTAACGTATCCTTCTAAATACTCGATGTCGTCTACCCGCCTCCTGCGATTTTAAAAGCGTTTCGGAAGTTTGAAACACGATTTCATTTAGTTTGTTATTAGATTTAGATATTCGTTCGTCGCGATTTCGTTTTGTACAAAGAAAACCGAACGTTTATTAATTTAAATCGGTTTTTCGACATTCAATGTTATTCGTGAAATTTACAATGCACATTCAAACGTAAAAATGAATCCTATTCAAACGTTCAAATACGATGCGATATAAAAGTTTCGTTTTTTAGATTATATTTTATGTACAAAACAAATTGAAAAGCGATGTTTTGGAGTATACCCAGACGAAAATGCACTTAGCATTAAATTCCACTCTCTAGACCATTATGTAACGTATCCTTGAGGTAATATACACAGTGATATCCTATGTCAATAAAGATAGTCGAATTTCAGTTTTTTTTCACGCCTCATATTTATGTTGAATACCCGAGTCTTTAGAGCTTATCGTTAGTCGAGTAACACGGATAATTTAAGTTTCGTTTTAAACATATTTACGTGTTTCACAAAGTGTCGCACCTCGCGGGATACCTTGTACATATTTTATAATACCGGTTACATCACTATGACTATTATAGACAGTCAATAATAGGCGTATGTCCGTTAAACCGAGAATTCTCGAAAAAGCTCATGGGTGGTTGTGTTGATTGTCCTTATCTACTAGAACTAGATGAACTCTATTTCACAGTTCAAAATGTCCAGTCTAGATCGACCTTTCCTTTCCGCGCATACCGATTTGCACCGTCAATTATTCTCTTAAATAATAGACTTGTAATATTCGAGATAGTGCGCGTCGCCAATGAGATCGTTATTATGTAAACGGATTATGTTCATGTAAACGGGTGATTAAATACCGTTCTTCGGACCTCGGCCTGTTCTGTTGAACAACGTGAAAACAAACGAAATACGCGCTTTGCCGTGCGGTCGACCGCGCGCGAGGACGTTAATAGTATTGTCGTATTGGTGTAACGATGATGGGCCGTAAACGTTTTATATCGAGTCGTATATTGTTGTAGCGTCGCACGACTGGGCCGACGACGACGGCGAAAAAAAGGCGGGACAAACGAATAACGGCGATAAAAAAAAAAAATTTAAAAAAAACAATCCTAACCGAATAAGTAGATACTCGGTCCGTGTAATCTGACAAATTCCAAACGCTTTTGGCGCGGGATCGGGGTATAAATCAAAACGAGCGACGGAGAACCGAAACAGAGAAGAGGCGAAAATCTCGTGTGACACATTACCATTTACCGGGCGTAAAGATATATATACGTATACGTATACTCGCCGGCCCCGCGACACAACAATACACGGGAACACGGCTGTCGTTACTGCTAATCCGGCGATTACTTTAAAAACGTATAAATATTTAAAGAATAAAAGCGTTTTGTGTACGGTGTATAATGCGCGTACACGACAAAAAGCCACGGTACGCGTACGGTATACACGCGTTGGATTAGAGCCGGCTTTGAATGGCGGCGCGGCCGGCGTGGGCGACTGTTATCCGTGTAAATAAAACTCCCAGTCCTCAAAAAAAAAAAACAGTATATATATATATAAAATAAATAATAATAAAAAACAGTAAATTAAATTATTCCAAAGACCACCCTCATGGACCCGGTGCATGTACGCGCGCCGCTCGGATACATAATATTATTAAACCGTATAGAAGGTATACGATCGTATGTATTGTGTGTGTGTGTGTGTGTGTGTGTGTGTGTGTGTGTGTGTGTGTGTGTGTGTGTGTGTGTGTGTGTGTGTTTAAGATAACCCGTGCCGCCCCGTCCTGTTCACGACGACGACGACGACGACAACGGCGGTCGCGCGCGCGCGCCGCGTTTTATCTAAACCTATAAATTTTCGTGGACTTTCAAAAAAACATACATCGGTTGCACACAACAGCACAAGATCGAACCGCATTATGTATATTACACACTCACACACACACACACACACAACTCACATGTTTATATAGATTATGAGCATACGACACGGCCGCGAGGCTGCGGAGAAAAATAAAATTTGTAAAACCACTCCTTGGCCGTTTGATTTGCGTTTAAAATACCTGCGGCTTCAATACGTCCTGCGTGCGTGCGTGCGTGCGTGCGTTGTGTGTGTGTGTGTGTGTGTGTGTGTGTGTGTGTGTGTGTGTGTGTGTGTGTGTGTGTGTGTGTGTGTGTGTGTGTGTGTGTGTGCGTTTAATGATAATACGCAACGCGACACAACCGAATGCGTCGTACGGATACGTATATAATATTATAATAAAATATAAAAATATATCCCGCTTTTGTACGGTGGGCACACTGTGACCAACCCGCCGCCGCTCTATTCGCGTGTACACTCGGTATATATTATATATATATATATAGGGTGTGGATATGTTTCCGACGAGGATACATTCTTATACATTATATACTTATACGCGATTCTGTGTGTGCGTGTGCTTGTGTGCGGATATAGGTGGTGAACACACGCGCGCGCGCGCACACACACACGTCAGCATAGGTACGTGTAATTTATTATTATTATCAAACCGTTTTCGCCCGGTATTTGTGCGTTCCAATAGTTATAAATTAATTTATGGTTTACACATTACGTGACTTATGAATAATATCCCACAGCATAATATTATGTTAAAATATCACGTGTATATTATGCTTTAACACACGTAACAATACATGCAAACGATATCGTATCATACGTACAATACACACGCACACACACACACACACACACACACATACAAACACACACACGTTGATCTATTAACCCGAGCTAACAACACGATCGTTTTCTAGTCGACCTTTTTTTTTTTTTTTTTTGTTCGTACGACACGAAGTTTTTTCAGACGTTTCCGACGGTACGGATTGGCGTGATCTTTTTAAAGTTTACTTTTTCATTCATAAAAAAAAACAATAGATAATAAATATTCGTTCTGAAAATTTAACGCGTAAATGTAGTACAACAGATCGATTAAAATTATCGTAATTGTTAACAGAGGCCTTAAATTGAGTGATCTTGAAGTTTTAAAGTTTAAAGAAGTAAAAAAAAGAAACTTTACAAAGTATTTCTCATCGGTTAGATCATATCAGTTTTATTCAAACTACGTTCTGAATAATAAACTATTAATGGTCAAACGATTTTATTTTATGTTCGGGAAAAATATTCCGCATCGGAGTCACCAAATTTACACGGAATTAATGACCTTTGCACAATCAAGAGATATATATTATAGCGCAGTGATACCGTCGGTCGAAACCCCGACCGTCGTTATGGATTATCATTATATAGATATTATTACTCCGCCGGACGTGCGGTGATTTCATGACGTTTGCAATTTCTTTCGCCGATCGAATAAAAAAAATGTCATTCCTACATTCGTCCGTACCTACGAGTCGTATAAATCGTCGTATTTTTTTTAATTTAACGTGAGGCGATATTTATACGGGTAAGTTTAGTTTTTTGTTCCCCCTTCGTCCGAGATCGTTTAAACGCCCGCCTGGCAGTGATTTCCATAAACAGTAATTAAATCGTACTGAAAAAAATCGACTCGTCATGTCGGCCGCACACTCGTTATTGCGCGCGCGTCTCACGTGGACCGACCACCGCATTTGTGTACGATTTATTCACTCGTCTATCTCCTCCACCGCCCCGCGCCTCCGCCCCCCTCGCGCGTGTTTCGTACGGCGGACGAATTAAAAACTTAGCATTTCGAGTATTATTAGCTACTTGAAAAATTAATGTGACGACCTCCCGTTGTTTTTATATCGTATTACACTGTTATATACGGATACGCGAGCGCGTCTCCCATAGCGTAACAACGGTACGACTTTATTCGTTTGTATAAAAAAAAAAAATATATATATAAAATAAAAATAAAAAGACAATAACGTTTGACCTCCACGAAACACCGTAATAATGATAATAGTAATAATAATTATAATAGTAATAATACTAATAATAATAATAGTAATAATAATAACGACGCGCGTCCGTTCACGTGTAGTGCGGCAAAGTTTTATTTCGTACATATATCACTCGTACGACAGTTATTTTGACGTTTCGGCCTGAAATTTATGTACTACAAATTAGTAAATATTACCGACCGCATTTGCATGTTAAGTACCACGTCAGTATATATCATGGCGTGATTTCGGATTTCGTCCGCCGCGTGTGCTCCGCGGCGGCGGCCCGAAGAGAATTCCTAAACGTTCTCGTCCGACGTTTCGTTCGACCAGCGCGTCGTGTAGAGCGGCTACTCGGACGGCCAGCGGACCTACCCGCACTCCTGTACCGGACCTAAGGAGCACCACCGGGCTGCCCGCCCGCCTCTGTTCGGCAAAAGTTCTAGACTAGACCGTGTTTCAATAGTTGTTACGTCAAAACCAAGTCGACAAAAGCGTTTGGAAACGGATTGATTAGGGTCGTTAGTCAAATTATATGTGTACTTTAACGGATTTGAGAACGGCGATGGCCGAAAATCGTTTACGAACAATGATAGTATTAATAATAATACATTTATTTAAATAAATAATATTTTAAAAAAAACAACCTCGGAGGTTGAGAGTACAGGTTTAATCGAGTTTACTTTATTAAATATTCATTCAAGCCTTTCAATCCATAAGCCTCCGCCTTCCAACAAATTCTCCATGGTATGTCAGAGATCTTATACGTTCCGCAATGATTTAAAAATTCTAACCCTCCTCACTCTTGCATCCAGTCATTACAACAAATTACACAAAAATAATTTTAATCATCCCAATACTCTCATCGCTAATCTCTCCTCTCTCACACTTCCCGATAATCCAACTGATCGTCTCAAACGGAATTGACCATGCTATAAAAACTTAATATTAAATAATTAATAACAAATAAAATATCCTAAATGAAGTTGTGTCACTGAGCACCCCCTTCACTCATGCCACCATGACTTGTAGATATTTTATCAAAATCACTTGATTTAAAAAAAAATTTACACATTGTACATTATTAATTATTATCTTTTAAAATAAAAAAAAAAAATAAATAAATGAATAAAAATGTTCATTATGAAATTGATGTAAAACCAGAAGACGTATTGTATTTGTTTGCGAAACTTACAACATTATAGGTATTTCAATCATGTTTGTAATAATTATTTGTATTAATGTGATTTATTTGGATTTCAATTGCATGCTTGCTAAAATAAGTCGAATTACCTTAGTTGCTGTCGTGTTAAAGTATGGAAAATTAACGATAAGTATGTAAGTTTGATAATATTTTTGAGTTAAAGTTCTAGATTAAATATTCGATCAAACATTGAATAATGGTTTCAATTGATCAAAATCAATTAGTGCATGACATCCGTTAAAATAAAATTATCATATTATCTACCATTAATGTTTAAGAAACGTGTAATTGAATTCTGTAGCGTCATTAATAATCCATCAGTAAAAAACACGATATAAATATTTTCTATCGAAAATTAAATACAAAATTGATATTTTAGAGTTCGATTAAATTATTAATTTTTTTTTCATTACATTTCGTTGTATTTTAAATACGTCTCAAACAATGATAAAATATTTAGCTGACTCAAATTATTACAAATAACTTCTTGAAATCTATAATAATCGATTTAATTCTCGTAATGATGTAATAATTAACGAAATAATTACGATAAAATAATTTGCCATAGATACATCTAGCGTAAATCCATATTTGTACAATATCTTTGTTATAATTTATATTTATTTTGTAATCACCCTCTATGTCCATAATAATAATAACGATAATCATAATAAGCTGTAACCCCATCGAACTGTAACATTATAAAACATTATGTGGTTTTTCGACGTTTTGAATTCCGAAGTTAGGAAAATTATTTCTTAGTACACCTGAACATAATAATAAACACATTTCTTGAACATTTCAAATGAATCGATATGGTAGTTTCGACTGTACGTCGTACATGTAATGGTCGATCAATCGATCAATCATTCAGGACACGCTCGATTATACGTACTTAGATAACTGCATAGAAAACGTATTATACTGATACTTATACTAATAATTGCTAACGTTTAGAAACGATACAAAACAAATTTCTTAGAATAGCTCTTAAAATCCCCATGGTGCATGCGAAACACACAACTCCACAACGACACTGGAATTCCATACCTAACCATATGGATTAATGAGAATTTAAAAAATTTCAATCGAAACTTTACAAAAAAAAAAAAACTAAAAAAAAACTTTTTATAGGCGATTCAATTTAAAAGTTCAAAACCACGTCAATCCCTTAATCAAAGGTCTTGCGTCAGCAAACATACCTGATAACCCCAGTAAAAGATTAAAAAGGCGGTGGTGTCGGGACTTACCAATATAAAAAAAAAACAAAAAAAACCAAATTGTAATATAATGCTATTGTAAACCCATATATTTATGTACATAAGTAACTGTCAAAGTGCCTTTAATGAAAAGTTTCTTTAATCTGTGTTCACTGAAGCCATTTTTTCTTTCATCACTTTTACTCATTGTTCTATTCTGTAACAGATTGTAAATTATATAAATAAAAAAAAAAAAAAAGAAAAAAATCAAAACTTAACACAACAGAAGGATCCCTTCACTTCGAAATTGGGAAAAGAATCAAAAACCGCAGTCTAAAGCCACGTCTTCCACAAGATATATTGTTACCTCCAGAATCATCATCATCATCCTCAGCATCGGTATCACCAGAACATTGACCTAACTAAACAACTTGTAAGCACATTTTGTTAAATTAAAAAAATGTATAAATTATCTTATACTCTATTATAATACTCTTATACTCTATATTATTTAAAACAAAAAAATTGTAAAAACAAATATTAAATTGAAACAATAAAATGTATAAAAAAAAAAAACTAACGTTTTAATATTTCTTATTTATAATGCTGTGTTTTTATGCACTGTTAAGCCATTTATCGTATCGCCCCGTTTTGCTGTGTATATTAAAAACCTGTACTCGTCGCCTACTAGGCGTATATACAAATTAATAAATACATAACGACTACAAATTAATCTGTTTTGAAAAGAAAAAAAGTTTCTATATGAATATTCGTATTTAATATTATTTTGAAAAATGTGTGCCCCTACGAGAAAAAAATCCTAGATCCTCAACCGATACACGTGGCTGCGAAAATCTGGTCTACGATCGTTCCAGGACGTCTTCCAGGCGGGTGATGTGACTACGTGTAGAAATTTAGATGTGTGCAGATTACCGGTATCGTCGCATCGAGTTGAAAACAGATTTTTTTTTACTTTCCGAAGAAAATAGCAATTTAGCGATTAATTGAAAAAAAAAAGCGGAGGCCGAATAAAAAACTCTTGTACCTCGCGCGAGGAGCCGTCACCCCCGGGGCAACGTTACGACGTTAGAATCGTTGATTTTTTTTTTTTCGAAAACGGTCCCGGTATTTACCGTCTCGGTAACCGTCCGTGACCACGCGAATCGGAAGCCACGACCCGAGTGTCATGGCCACTGGAACGTTGATTTTCGCCGGACAACAGTCCGAAATTTTTTCGCGCGCTGCCAACTCGCGTGCGTGCGCTCAAAAATAATGTATAGCCGCGCTCCCGGCACTCGCGAGTCACGACCGACGACGGTCACGCACACGTGGTCGCGGTGCGAAAAAAAAACACACACACACACACAATAATATTCGCAACGCCACCGAGTCCAAAATAGGCAAAACGCCCGGCGTGCGCGCGAATAATATTCCGTCCGACGTCGTTTATAACGTCGTGTCATTCGATATATTTTACCACTCTCGCGCCGCCAGTGTTGCACCGCGGCGGCGAGCGTTTGTGTTAAAAAAAAAATAATAATAATAAATACCGTTCGAGCGGGTTATAAATAAATATTAAAATGATAACCGCATAAATCATCGGCCCCGTAGAAACGGTCGTGAAATTCCGTTGACTATTAATTAGGCGCAGGCGTGTGTAGGCACGCGTACGGACCGCTCTTCGAATCGGACGGGGGGGAAAAAAAAAACAAATTCCATTTCGTCCGCGCACGCCATTGTGAAAATGTCTCGAACGCTCTCGACGGTCGTCGGCGTCCGATGATTTATGAAGACCGTCGTCCACGGGCCCGAAAAAACTTTTCGGCATTGGCGCGCGCGCGCGCGCTCGGTCAACTAGATTTTTCCACTTCGCCGGATTAATAAATTATACACTTACGACGTACGAATTATGTTAAATAGCGGGGAAAAATCGACTTGATCCAAAGTCGAAAAAAATACTATAAATAAACTCCGGTAAAATTTTTATAAAATCTGCCGCCAGATTTCGATTCTCGTCCACGTGGTCTACAGCTGTTTGTCTATTCGAGTCGTCTTCGATCGTAAAACAGAGTTCGTAAGTCTATAGCTGTTTGGATTTATCCAAGATCGCTCGTATTACGGCCAACTCGTACAATAATAATTATTGTCGTGTGTAAATTAACATTAATAGTATACACTTGTGTATTATGCATTAATGTTAGTAAGTACGAAATTTGAGTTCACTTACGAAAAAACTCGACAGAGCAAGACCGACTTCGCCGAGCGATGATCCAAAAACTGTCCGCACAAATACTAAGCGAAATAGTAATATTATATTATACGACACTTTATCAATAGTGAGTAAACGAGACGTTGACGTGTTTCCGAGTGAGTTTTCAAATAAATAAGAACCGCTGTATTCTCAGGACAGAATCAAGATATTATGGTGCACCCTGAGGCACAAGCATATTCTATACTCTTAGACGTAAATAGCGACGAAAAAGTGGCTTAAACCACCCCTAAGTTTCGAAACATTGTTTTATATTACGATGTTTGAAATTATATTATTATAGCACGATACGTATTGATGTTATCCAAAAACTAGAAATTAGTCAGTTCAACTGAAAATGCGGTATACCTAACTAAAAGAAAATATCCCGTTTTTGTGTTATTTTTAACTGTTTTCATCTCATCTTACTTCTTTTTTGAGTTTCAAATTTCAAACTGACTTTTTACATTTTTTTTTCGCGATGGTTTAATTCGTTTTGAACACGTCGAATATCGTATTCTCCAAAAGTTTCGGTTTTCTCTAAACACTTTCAAAAGCACACGGCTATTAGATCTCGCGCCAAGGGGCATCTATACCTTCTTTCGTCTTCCTTTGATACGGCTCTCACTGAACTCTCAATCATCGATAACGTTCTGGTAAGTCTCTGAGAGTCTCGAAAATGACTTGAAATCGGCACGCACGAAAAACCGTAGAGGTTGTCGGGCGACCGACCTCGCGGGCATTCCGGTCGACGGTAAACGTGCGCGTGCGAGACTGTCGTAGGAACAAATCGGCCGCGTGTTTACGTACATATATTATGATTATAATAATAATAACGATAATATTATGATATATATGATTGCGCTGTGCAGTTAACGGAATAATATTGTTGTTTTCCTCCCCGCGAGAACCGGTCGGCGAGAAACGCGAACCGCGACCAGAGTAAAAAAAAAAAATAAAAAAAAACACCGTCCGTATTCGGCGTGCACGCGCTAGCGGCGGCCGTTTCGTCGCGCAAAAACGTCCGCGCGATAAGAAGAAAAATCGCGTATATCGCGTAATATTAAAAAAAAATTCATCGTTTTCGCACCGTCGCGACGACGACGACGCCGCCATCCCCGGCCGGATCGTCGATCACGACCGTTTATTTATCTTCTTTTTTTTTTTTTGTAAAAACACACACACAATAACATAATTTACACCAATACAATCACCCGTGCGCGTACACACTCACACACACACACACACACACACACACACACACACACACACACACATACACACATTATACACACACACACACACACACATATATTTATTAATTACCCGGGGGGACAACTGGAATTTTATGCGTTCCAGGAACGCGTGCGTATGTGGCCGTAACGTATATAGATAGGTACGAGTTTGTACAATCGCGCGCATACCGGGGGGACCCGGTCCCCGGTCGAGATGATGATAATAGTAATAATAACTTTCATGTGACTTTTTTTTCCGACTTTTTTTATTCGCGCACGCGCACACACACACATACACGCGAACGTACGAACGTGTGTATAGGCACGAACGGTTTTTTTTTTTTTTCATATCGTGCGGTACTTATCGGATCTGTGACGCGTCCGGGATATAATATAATACGTGCCCGCCGCCGCCGTAACGGCAGCAGCCGGCTGTTGATAGCACATCGCGTTTTGTCGCGCACGCGTCCGCGTTCGACCGCCGCGCCGCCGACGTTTACCTAGCCGAGAGAAATATTCCAAACGGCCGTTTCGCCTCCAAACCTCCAAGCGATCAGACGGCGGCGCTCCGGTTGCGGTGGAAAAACCCGGTGCATAGTAGTTGCTGCCCAAAATATACGAACTGCCTCCCATCCTTATCGTGAATAAAAAGGTTAATATACACTATAGTTGGTTCCGGTGACTGCAGGAAGTTAACATAATTATATACTAGTCGCCTCCCGAGAATTTTCACACTAGTTTCCTCCCGTACAGAATTAAGTAGTGGTTCATAAACTTCACTAAAAAAATCGACATAATAATAGTAATTATTATTATTATTATTATTATTATTATTATTATTATTATTATTATTATAATGTTTGTTGGCCAATAAATTGCAAGTTTTAAATGAGAAAATACATGTGACATAGGTAAATGGCCCATCTCACCACTGAGGAAAAACCTCTTATCGGTGATGAAGGAGTACAATTAAAAAATAGATATACATTTTAAAAATATTTTGGTGTTTCCACAAAAAACTGTGTCATATTTGACTACAATTCAAAACATAAATAGATTAATTTATAAAATTAACATAATTAATAAATATATTTTTTTTAATTTTTTTAAATTTATTTTATATTTTATTATTATTGAAGATATGAGACTTACGTAGTCGTTAGGTTCTTAAAAATATATGCTGTTCAGTTAAACAAAATAAGATGTCCACGATTTCGTCCACAACCGTCGACAAACGATGCATGTCAATGGTTTTGTATCTCGACGATTCGAAACGATGATAATAAATTACTGATGCAAGTCAATTAGATGACGATTATAACTGCTCACATCCGAGTCGTCGCGAACAGTCGCGAGTTCTCGTCGCATGTGCCGTATACGAAATGCCGCCTTTTTCTCTCTATGTTTGTTGGTCGTGTGAGTGTTATTCTTTGTTGAGTGTTGATTGTTCCCAATCTACGATGATGAGGTTTGGATATTTAAATGGAGAAGGTAAATATACTATTTTTGGAGAAGGTGTTGTTGTTTTCCGGTTTTCGTGCTAATTGTTGGAGGTTGAAGTTTTTTGGAGTAATATTTTGGATGCTAATTTTGCTTCTTGAAGTAACGAATTGGTACCTGTGGATGTTTTTAGGTTTTCATTTGATGTTAGGTGGTGAGCTCCAGTGATCGTTCTTATTGATATGTTTTGAACGGCTTCAATTTTGTTCCAGCTGGTCTTACTCAGAAACGAAAAAAAATGCTAAAATGTCTTTGTAAACGAATGCAGGGTTTTAGACGATATGTGTGACTACAGTGCATTACGTCTGCGTATATTCGAATGTGTCTTCTAAAATCGTGACCTTGAAAAAATGCACGATAAGTCAATGAATATGACGTGTTAAAAAAGAAAAATCCTCTATGATATAACGGTGGTAAAGTTTTTTTTTGGTAAAATAATGCACCGTTAAAATGTACCTGCACGGTTTTCAGTCGAATAATCGGTAAAGTTTTTTTTTAATTTTTTTTATAAATAAACATATATTCATATATAAAGATGTTTAACTAATAAATCACGGCACCATTGGTCGTAGAAGATGATTTTTTCGTGTCTGTCACGGCGACATTGACCTTGCCAGCAGCCGCGTACGCGATAATATTACTAATAGACCGTGTCACGTCATTGCACGCGTGTAGGACTTAATCATTTCCCTACTAGATCTCTCAATCTCATGACGTATACATTATACACTCTATATCGTGGTGCCGGGCCGAACCATACACTCACGTCGCGGCGTCGTGAAAATATATCACGATGATGATCATTCGCGTGCGTTTCACCACGGCCGGGCTTCAGGGCGATTTTAACGCGAACGCATTCCCGACGTACGTCCATCATGGTTTTTCGCGACAAACCTTTTTCGGGACACGTGAAAATCGGTAGAGTTCGATATTCGTCGACGATAATGTCGTCGGTAAAAAATAAACTTAATCGGTTAAGCGGATCGACGAATGTTATATAATATCGATATTTAAACGTTATTAATATGGATCATGATTTCGATCGATGTTTCAATACGTGATCGTTCAACAATCGAATCGTTATAATAGTGAATTTTATAATTAAACGCGCACTACCCACTCGTTGACTGTTTTATTCGTTCACGTTAACGAAACGGCATTGTATGTTCACTCTTGTCGTAACGCTCACGACTTTGTACCGGTCTCTTGAGAAATCGATCGATATGATTGCACTCGTCGCGATTATACCAACACGTCATAATTTCGTTGATATTGAAGACGTATTGAAACCATACACGTCGACGGGGTTATAATCGTCGGAAATCAACGAAAACCAGTTGAATGTAAAAACGTTTTTTTTTCTTTTCCTTTTTTTTTTTTGTACGAACAGTCTTCGCAAATTATTCCGACGACGGACATCGTCCGACGAAATGGACTGCGAAACGCGTAATGTTCGCGCACCATCCACCGCGAGTATTCGCCTGGTCGTAGGTTTTTTACGCGTCGAATTGCACATAACCGCTAAAACACGACGCGTCGCGTGTTGAAATAAAATCGGGTTTTCGCGAAAAGTCCGCTCGGCGTGCAGCATAAATCATTCGTACGTTCGCGGGGCGGCCGTTCTCGCGCGCTCGTCACTCGATCGCGTTACAACACTGTGCTGTTGTGCGATAATCCGCGACGGCGACGGCGGCGAGAGGCTCGTTTTCGTGGGTTTACGAGAGCGGCGGGCGAAGAGGGCCGTATGCAAATATAATATAATACGCGTGTACGGTCAACAGCTCGTTACCGGTCGCGTTGTAAATCATCGCGCGCCCGCGAGACGAATTTCAAACTGACAAAACAACAAAATAAAAAAACCAAAAAAAAACCAAAAAAACAAAAAAGTCGTGTTCCGTACGATTACGATTACACGCGTCGTATTGCGTACGTGCGCTCGTGTATACAGACGTGTTGTGATCGCGCGCGCACGCCAATAATTTTATTTGTATTTATTTGTTTTTTATTTTTTTATTTTTCAAACGTTTTTTTTTCGTCCTGACGTCGACCACGACGGCGAAGCGAGAGATTTATCGGATTATTTGGGCGTTCCAGAAATCGTGTTCTCGCGCCGGCCGTCGTCGTGACGGAAAACCGAGCGCCGACAACGTGCGGTGCGAAGACGATATTCGCGCGATCCGTCCGCACACGCGAGCGTTCGACGCACACACACACACACTCACACAAACACACACGCACGCAGAGAGACGGAGAGAGAGACGCCGACAGGTTTGGCGCGTGTTAACACCGATGTTAACGTCGTGTCCGCGGGAACACGTGTAAATACGTGGGGGTACGACGGGCGCAGGTGTGAAGATTTTATGTCCGGTACGCTTTAATGGTTACCACCCTCGAAGAAACCGATCCATAAGTCATACGGTCGAGAGAGAGAGAGAGAGAGAGAATTGGGTCTTGTGTTGACTCGGAAACGTAAATCACGACGACCGGTTTTTGAGTTTTTTATTTGTTTTTTCGTTTTGTTTCGTTTTTTTATTTTATTTTTATTTTCACTTTTTAGCGTGTCCCTCGTGCTGCGACGCGAACGACTACAGAGACGCTCTCCGAAGGTACTTAATTTCGACGCGCTTACCCACGTCGTCGTCGTCGCGCGTTTTTATCGTCATAGTCATTATGATTTCGATCATTACCTCACGATGATGTTCGTCCACCGGCGACACGATGACGGAAACCCTTTCTTACGACCAGACACCCGTGGCTATAATACAATATTTCCCGATAGACACGCGTGTCAAAATATGTTAAGTATAATCATAAAAAGTCATCTTCTTCTCGGAGTTTCTCTCCTAACGGAGGTTGGAAATAATCATGTTAATCTTGTTTTTCTCTTGGACCGCCTTGAGTAATTGATCACTGCTGCAACCAAACCATTGTTTTAGATTTTGCGTCCAATTTGTCCTAGGTCACCTTTTACTCCTTTCACCACATATCTTTCCGTTTAAAATGAGTTGTAGAATTTGATATTTCTGTCCCCTCATCAAGTGCCAACAATATCGCCACTTTCTTGCTTTGACTGTCTTTTCTTATTCTCCTCAGCACTTTTAAATTTGTAACGCGATCTACCCATAGCATATTTAAGACTCTTCCATAGCACCACATCTCGAATGCTTCTATCTTCTTCATATCAGCTTCTTTTAGAGTCAAAGCCTCCACTCCATATAGTACACAGATGGAAAGCACATAGCATTTGAACATCCACATTCTAAGTTCTAACGATAGGTCGCGATTCGAGAAGATTTTCCTCATTTTAGAGAATCCTGTTCTGGAAATTTCTACTCTGCACATTATTTCTTCAGAAGCGTCACCATAACTGTTTATCCACGTTCCCAAGTATTTGTAATAATACACTTTTTCTACAACTGTATTGTTCAAGGTCAGTTTTTTACTATCATCATGTTGGGTATCTGTCTTATCTATAGTTTTTATCATGAATTTAGTTTTATTCGCATTCATTTTCAACCCATACTTATTACACGTTATAGAGAAAGCTTGTTCGTAATATAAAAAGTCATCCGCAGGTTCGATGCGACCGGAGAGAAACTAACCTAACCTACGACGAGCAGATATCGTTTGTTTTTAAATGGACTTTTATCCACGTACAGACGCCACCTGCGCTCGGGCCACGTTTTTCAACGATATTTTCCGCCGCGGGTAAAAACGGCGAAATCACGGTGTGGCCGAGTGCGCGTGACGGCTGTACGCTAAGACGTCGAAAAATATCAAGAAACCCGAAAGTACGAAACGTAACACGAACACGACGACCTGAACACGCACTAGACTGTCAATATACAAAATATATATCAGGCGTATTCTACTTTACGCCATAACAGCATGGGCACCTATGATGAGCAAAACAAACTGGCGTCAAATAGAAGCAGTCCAAAACATAGCACTCAGGGTAATAACTAGAACTCACTACCTGACCTCAAACAACACTCTCTTACAAACTACGAACCTTCCATCATTATACGGAGAAACATTCCTAGCGGCGCGTAGTATTCTTCTAGAAAAATACGAACGCGTAAGACACATAGGAATTTCACCTGTTGAAGTATCCCAAATATAATCTTTTTTCCTCGCATCCTTGAAATCGGGAAGTGTCATATTGTATAAAACAGGATATTCTTTAACAATAGCTATTACCTTTTCAACTTTATTCGTCATTATATTATAATAATTTAAAACAATAAATTGAACTTGAATCGTGTACCTAGGTACTTGAAAATTCAACTGCATGGTATTACGATGGCGATGAATAGGTTTGTTTAATATAAAGTCAAAATATATTATACAATTGAGTGATAAGTTTTCTATATTTATTAATATACTAATAATAAAATGTCGATATGTGTACATAGTTGGGAATTCACAACTGATTATCGCAGCGGTAAGCGAAAAATATAGTGTCTGCAGCGAAAAATAAAAATATCGTACTCAATCTTGCGGTAACATTTTCGCCGCGGTATTAATTTCGCTATAGTGAGTGCGCTCGTATTAAAACGTATGGACATTAATTTTCACCTGCTGAAGAAAAAACGAAAAGAAGAAACAGACCAATAAACATAACAAAAAACTAAAACAACAAAAAAACAAATCAAAACCCGGCGAAACACCACAGGTAAAAAGAGTCATAGGCAAAAGACTGAAACTCAAAAAGCCTAAGAGGCGTCCAACCGGAGCGGGTCAAGAAAAAGCCAGAAGACTACCGTAGAATCGCGCGACGGCGTGCACGAAGAGTGATTAACGATTATTATTATGTAATAAACGTACGCACAACCGTACGATTTTATCGTCAGAGAAATCGCGGTCCGATCGCGAGTGCGCGTACGACTATATAATCTCGCCGTACGAATAACCGTACGCTCTCGTTAAAAAAACGGTCTCGCAAAGATCGAGCGACCCGATGACGTGATGCCGGCGACCGACAAAAACGCGCCGTCGTAAGATATACAATTATAACGCGTTTACACATGTATATATTATCATGTATATACGTTTATACTTTTATCGATTTCGCGTATCTTTTTTGAAAGGACGAGGCCGCCGGGCGACTCACGGAACTCGATTTCGAAAAAACTAGCGGGCCGCGTTTGCGTCGCACGAACCCGACGACGACGACGACGAGATCTTCGTCCGAGACAACGTCGTCGTTTATTATTGTTATTACCTACTGTCGTCGTTTTATTTTATTTTTCCAACTTCTTTTTCTTCTTCTCTCCCGTCTTCGCCGCCCGCCTAATCGAAAATTTCGCGCACGTACGTCGCCAAATATAATAACAATAACGACGACGACATACCAAAACGTATGAAGAGCAGATATACGTACCGTCGTCGTATTTCGAGTGTCGTGGTCGTAATTCTCGCGTCGACTTTCTATACGCGTGCGACACATATGACGACGAAACCTTTTGCACACACACACACTCGCGCGCGCGAATAATATGTTTAGTACAATAACACGCTATACTACTCGGTGGCGTATTTAGGATTTTGCTTCCTCGGGTACGCATTTTTTATGCACTCTTCCTCTCACCAGCTTTAGTAATAGCGATATTTCTTAAACATAAGAAAACTGACAATACACGAGATTTGGTAACAGTACCATCCAGTATAAAAATCTATCGAGTGCCCTAGAATGTTGTATATCGTAGGCACTTTCAGTAGAACCCCATGATAGGGTAAGTAAAATTATCAAAGAACAATGTATTATGTAAATTTTATTAGTTCACTTTTTTCTCGTCTCTTTACCAAATAGTGTATAAAATTTCAAACAAATTCAACCATTTTAAAAACCGAAAAAATCGTGTGAGAAAATCGAAAAAAAATCATTAACACAATAGAAATATTTGAGAGAAGAAAAACGGACATCATCAAACTATATTATTTTTCGTCACGCTTTTGATCTTCTAAAATCTTCCATTATGTTTTGTCACCGATAATATTTTGATCAATTGTACGATGACAAATGAGATGCATGATTTGATCGTGATACTTTTTAAAAACGCAAAGTCACAAGAGTGGTAGTAGGTACTGTGTCTTGTTTTTGAACAGCCCATTGACAAACAACAAACCAATTAATACACGCGCGTCTATTATGAAATGTGAAGATTGAGATCACAAAATAGCTATGTTGTCATGTTTATATTAATAGAACGTTTTGTTGACATTGATTTGCCTATTAAAAAAAAAAAAAATCAAAAAACATTTTAACTACCTATTTATTTTTTTTTTTTTACAAATGCTTAAATCATTATAAATCTGTTTGAAAAAAAAACTCCCAGTTAAAATTAGCAGCCCCCAAAAAAGTGTTGCTCGGAGCGATTGCCCTCCTTTCCCTCCCTAAACACTCAACTCAAACACCCAAACTCCCTTAACCTAACCCCCCTAAACACGCCACTGGCTATACCGCGTAAATTACCATCAAACTCGACCGCGAGGTGACCGCGATGTGCCGAGACTGTCGCCGTCGGGTCGCTACCGTTATTTTGTTATTTTTCTTCTTCGGCACATGAGTACACACACACACACCCGCACTACCATGTCACACACTCGCTTGTCCTCTTCTCATCTCCCAAGCGGTAACCGGTCCGGGAAAAATCCAAAGACCCGTCCGGTTAATTGTACGCGGGTACTTACAATAATAACAATAATAAAAATAATAACAATAACAACAATAATAACAATAATAATAATAATAATAATAATAATAATAATAATAATTCGATTTGATTCGGCCAACGGTCGTCTAATGGGATCAAGGAGCATCTCGTGCGGCAAAACGGTTGTGTGTGCGTGCGTGAGCATTATACACACGGTGGGCTCATTAGGCGTGCATTGTGCGTGTGTTGTATCCGGACCGTGCTTGCGTGCGTGCAAGTGTGCGCGACGAGTAACGTAACGAGTTACGTGGGCATATTAGTGTTATTGTCATCGTTTTGTTGGAATATTCGTTTATCGTATTGCCGAACGGCTGCGGAGTGTTTTCGCTCAGTGGCGCCAACACGCCAGAACGCGGTCGTCCGGTACGGATATCATACTTGGTTTTTTTTTTTTTTTTGGTGTTTTTTTACAATACATAATATATGACGTGCTCACACACACACACACACGTCGAACACTATATAATGTTTTTATTATATCGTTATATTTTTTACACGATCGGTAATATTTTATTGTAAATCCCGAAAATTACCATACTCGATGCATAAATTTCCATCGAAGTTTCTTCGGAATAACAGTAATCAGAACGCCGATCCTCGGGTTCTGCACACGCGTAAATCCGTAAAACGAAGATTATCGTAGGCACGACTACTAGTTATTATTATTATTATTATTATTTAATTTTTTTTTTTATTCGACTTACGTTTTTCGTTATTTTACGTCCACGTCGTTTTTCGGTTCAAAACGACGTTAGAATATTGAACAATGTCGATCACGTCTAATCGAAATTGAGTATGACCTATCTCGTCGCAAGTAATCGGCACGCCTGATCTACATAACGTATCCCCGACTCTCTTCGAAGAGAATAATATTGCGCGTCGGGACAGAAGCTATTTGACAATACCGTTGCGGGCCGAGTCTCGACTCTGAGTCTTGACTCTTGACCAAGTCAAGTGGACGGAGTATTTAAGTCGTAAAACACGAAAAGCCTAAAGCCACTCTCGTCAAAACCTTTAACGCAGCGGTTCCCAAACTGTGAGGCGCGCCTCCCTTGGGAGCCGCAAGCATTTAGCAGGGGAGGCGCGAAGGATCCATAAAGGATAGGTAAATGTAAAAGAACAAGATAAATTTAGCCCAAAAATTGTCAAATGTGTTTGAATTTTTTTAAAGTAAGTAGTAATACGACAATAATGTATGATGGAAATTTCAAGTTCCTAGCAACATTACTTTTAGAGTAATGACGAAATTACTAACGTCGATTTAATGAGTGTCGTTTACGTCGAATTTAGCAGTTTTTTTTCCATTTAAGACTGTTTTTCCGCTCGCCTGGAAAAACTATTAAGACTATTGAGCTTGGTGAACCCACAAAGTACCAACAACATCGGATTTCCGATCTATTGCGTTGCTGGATTTATTTATTCGCGGGAGGCGCGATTGATTATTTTCATTTTTAGGGATGCGTGAATCAAAATAGTTTGGGAACCACTGCTTTAACGGGTATTCGCCTTGAGCCTCGTCCGTCCGAGGTCGTTCGCGTCGTTATGATGACTATTCGAAGCCGTTCGTTTAGCAAAGTTCTACCGCTATCGCGAAACGATATAAACGATCGTGAACATAAATAGTCAGTTGCGGACGAGTTTCGATCGGCGCGGCCGACCGTGTATGAAAGTATACCGTCGTGTGTGTGTGTGTGTGTGTGTGTGTGTGTGTGTGTGTGTGTGTGTGTGTGTGTGTGTGTGTGTGTGTGTGTGTGTGTGTGTGTGTGTGTGTGTGTGTGTGTGTGTGTGTGTGTGTGTGTGTGTGTGTGTGTGTGCGTGTGTGTTGTCGCGACTCGAAAAGAACGGCGTTGATGATCAGGGGGAGCGACGCGTCCCGTACCGTAACTATACCAAAGACCCGTACCGTAACCGTACGGTCGGTCATGATGCCGGTTTTTTTTCTCTCCTCGTGCACGCACAACGGCTATTTGCAGAACACGGGCGATTACAGATCGACAACTATCGCAAAAACAATAATAATTTACATGAACGTTTCGAATGTAAAAAATAATGAGCGCCTGCACGGTGTTCGGTCGGGGGATAATTAAATCAGAGTGAGTGTGTAACGACGTCACGCCTCCGGTGTAATGATTTATTTGTCTTTATTTCAATAACGAGTATAGCGGAAAACCGGAACGAATATATTATTGTTTAATTATTGTCGGTAGGTGTTCTCAAGAACACTTTTTTTTTCTCTCCGATGACTTATATTCGTACTATATTAAAATACACTTAATATCGTCTACACACACACACACACACACACACACACACACACACACACACACACACACACACACACACACACACACACACACACACACACACACACACACACACACACACACACACACACACACACACACACACACACACACACACACACACACACACACACACATATATATATATATATTTATATTTATATTTATATTTATATTTATATATATTTATGTATATGTTTTATTACTATGTACTGAGCGTTTCTTCAAAGTTTAATGAATAATATTGTTTTCGAAATGTTCACCACCAACAGTGTGTAAATTGATTAGCAAATATTCAGTATGCGAGATTTATTTATAAAAACGGGATGCTTATAATGACAAAGCTTGAGGATTTGTCGAAAACGTAATAATTATTATTTAAGGACCGATTCAAAACGTCAAAGCCGTTTTACCCAATCTTAATGATCTTTTTTTGAACTAGCTGAAGTTGAACAATAACAATTTTTCTAGGTGAATTACGATTCACGTAATTTTATCGTTCTCGTCGTAGAGCGTTCACGGTGAGTCCGAAACACCGCTAGTCAAATGTTATATTATAAAAAAATAGGTAAACCAAATAAAAAAAAGAGACATTTCTATTATGTTACGGTACCTGCGGGATAATAGTTATTATCGAGACGTTCCCGTAAGACTGCCATAAATTTCCACCGTCGGTTACGATTTTTTTATCGGCTCGTCTCGTCGTCATTATCGGCTATAATGGGTCCCGTTTTCACCGCGGCCGCCAACGGAGAACAAAATTATACACACAGATTCCTTCCCGTCCGTCCGTCCGATCGTGTGTATTCGCCTCGTTAGTGTCCGATTAAACACACAAAAACGTTTTTTTTTTTTTTTTTATTGCGAGCGTCGTTTTCAAATCGTATCAGACGTGTAAACAACAATAACCATTAAACGTAATATTATCATAACTGCATTTTTTTTTTTTTTTTTATTAGCTTCGTCCGCGTATAACGTTATGACGACAATTTTGTTTTTCCGGTATTTTCGGTCGTCGGCCGTTTCGTTTCAAATCCGTCGTGGCACATAACGATAATATTATATTCGCCACGGGACACTTCTCGACATGAGGGCCGGGCGGACAAAAGTCTCCAAAGAGAGTCTGTCGTGACGGGTTTTCGTTTGGCGTAAGACGTGTTTTCAGTCACAAACCGTGAAAAAAAAAAAACAAAAAAAATATACGATAGCGCACTATTCTGCCGTCGTAAGCAAAAACGCCGAAGTCCAAAAAGAAATAAATAATAATAATAATAATAATGAGGTAAAAATAAATAAATAATTGTAAAATTCGGCTTGAGCAGACATATCAAAAATGATTACTTATATATAGCATTCTTGCTAAGGAACAAAGTATCAAAAGTTTTTATTAATACTAAGGTGCAACGTGAAAAGTAAAATATCTTGTTCAAAATTAATTTTATCATATTTATTTTTGTTTTATCGTATTTGTTTGGTAAAATTACACAGGAAAATATACCTATATCATATTTAAATAATTTTAATGTACAAAGTGTTATGATTTTAAGAAAATGCAATATACAAAAACACGTTTTTCTCAAAATCGTTCTACGGTGACTTACGGCATTTTTGCTTACGACGGCAGTATTCCTCTAGATATTAGCGTACGGAATAGGTGTCTAGAAAATGGAAAAAAGCACGAGATTTTCCACGTCGAGGTCCGTCTTTAATCTACCGTTAAAAACGTTTGAACAACAATCGAACGACAAAACACGCTCATCGGTCGACGTTCGTGACTTTTTTTTTCCAAAACCATCGTAACGTGTTAACGCCGAAATAATGTAATGCAGAGTAACCTCTTTTAACGGACACATTAACCTCTTAATATACCGGACACTTTCCTCCGGGCGTCCCTGCACATGTCGATATGATATTTACCGTCGAAGAATCATGTTCGGAGGCGTTTCGGGACACGACTTCATGTCGATTACAGATCACGAATACAATTGAGTATAGACAGTACAAAACTCGACAGAACGTATTTGAACGTTGTACGACGCATGGTACGTTTTTGATATTGTTTCTCTCGTGTATCGTTAAACACGGCTAAATACTTTTATTTAATAAATTAAGTTTTTTTTTACTATTTTAAGTTTCCTTAAATGGAAACTTATAACGAAATTATACACTACAAAAGAGAATGTAGTTATTCGTATATTTGTATGTCAGTACTTTCCATATTTAAATGTGTGTCTTTCAGCTAATAGTTTTAATAGGCATTTAAAGTTTAGAGTGACGTGATAAAAAAATCATTAGTTTTCCACAAAAATTTGTATTTCAACCACTCCGCCACTTTAAATTTAAAATTATCAAATCTCTTAAGTACTGATATACGAAAAAAAAACGAACAAATATTATTCATCGTGATTGTCATTTAAGAAATTTTACATTAAAAAAAAAAACGTTGATTAAAAATTTCAAAAATTATTTGTTTCATAAAAATGTAGTTCAATTATTAGTGTTTAATACATTAAACGTGAAAAAAAAATCAAAATTATCCATGGAAAACCCTCTCTTTTACAACCTGTATACGTAATTTTCATCATTAACGTTTTTTAATCGAACCGGACAATGCGGTATTCGTTCATTCAATGATTCGCTTATATTTTTTACGTATTAGTATTCTCTGCTTATTACATATATTTTGAAAAATCTTGGCCCACTTCGTTTTATGCTAAATGTATGGTTGCCTAATAATATTCATGTCAGATAATTAATTACCTAGGTATTAAAAGTTGAAGTGCCAAATCGTATTATTAATACGTGGCCAGAGGCTTCAAAAAAAAATAAAAAAAAATTTCGTAATCTTCCGGTGATACAACTGTTTATAAATAAATTGCATATCAATAACACAGATTATACGTACTTTGGTTTCATTACCGGTCTGCGCCCACAAAGATGGATGTTAATATAATACTAATATTATCAGACTGCAATTATTAATTTGTAACGTTCCTATAAATACTCCGTTTTCCCGCCCGTAACAATGCGCTAGGTACTGAAAATACCAATACGCCATGAAAACATTCAGCACGTTAATTCGTGCGAAGCTTATTCGAACGATAAACATAACGCAGTTAACGAGTTGTGTCCCGACTCAATTTCTCGTTTACGAGTTGTGCCCCGATGATAAAAGTGGGGTACACGAGTTGTGTCCCAATGATAAAAGTGGGATACACGAATTGTGCCCCAACTGTTATATGAAGTTTTACACAAGTTGTAAAGTTTAAAAAAAAGAGTTTTTAAAAATTCAAATCGAGAAATTTTTCCATTTCAATGTCGTATAAATACCAACATATATTTTTACGAGATATTTTCTGAAAAAAATTCGATTCTGTCCATTATTATTATCGCGTGGAGACACGATGTGCATGGAACTACGACGGTTGTCATTACAATCAAAAAATATTGTACACCAAAAAATATTGGGGGGGGGGAGATTTAAGGTTTTATAATTTCATATTTATATATAAAAAATTTTACATAATTTCAATGGAAAAATTATTTATTTCTCATTATTTTCATTTTTTTTGTAAAAAATTTTACGATTACAATACGGTCTGTGCGTATTCACCGTATCAATTTTAAAATTAGAAATGCCAATAATATGCATATAGTAATAAATTAATAAATAGTAATTATAAACCTACATATTTTTATCGAATATCTCCCACATTGATAGAAACCGCTTAAATTTCGTTAAATATTGAATACTTTTCCTGAAATTTCGGTTGAACTTCTAAAACCCCTCCTTGTGTACGCGCCTGTCCATAACTATGTATACTCGTCAGAACAAACCTGTGTGTAACCCGACAAAAAAAAAACCGAGACACAATTCGTGTACCTCGAAAAAAACCGAGAGACACGATTCAATATTTGGGACACGACTCATTTGCACCCGAACATAACACCACACGCCCAATGTGCAGTCTTCGGGTTCAGTGTCCGCGAGCCGAAACGTATATCGTGTCACAACCGTTGGCCAGAGACCGCGAACGGTGGTCGAAACCAAACGTCCTCGGCGAAGTGTCGCGAACCACAACGATCGTCGCCGCGTCGCGTCATCCCGGTATTCGCGACGATCCTCCGGCGAGCACGGCGGTAGAAACCACCCGAGAGGGCCGGAATAGTCCTTGGCGAAAACGTCCTCGAAACCAAAAGATACCCGTTGTCGCGGCCGAAAATCACGACCGTTTGTCGGCGTCGTAAAATACACCTCAATACCGTATCGGTGTACATTACACGCGGGTATGACTCGCGATTTGAACGGGTGCCAAGTCGATTACAATGGAATCGAACGGTGGTTTCGAATAAAATTATTTGAGACGTACGTAATAGAGTGTAATAAGTCAACAACCGTACGATGCAATTGGTACACGCGAGATGAAATAATACAACGATTATAATATTTCAAACGTCTATAGGCGCACGCGCACGCACACGCTTGCACGCGACGGAAACGACTCGTAAAAAAAAAAAAAAAAAATCACCCACAGGACTCGCGAGACGAAACGGAGTGTGAAACCTGAATATATATATATATATTTCTCGATAATATTATTTACGTGGCCTCTGGTCACCTGGCGCGCGCGCGAGAGAGAAAGCCGACGGGCGAAATAACCGTCTAATGATACGTAAATGAATTTGTTTTTCAGTTCTCAAAATGGTCATGTTTAAAAACCCGAGAGACCACCGATGCACGGCTGTAATACGAACGATAATAATAATACGAGAGTGTGCACCGTGCCGGGTTAATGACGGAGGGAGGGGGCGACGGAAATATAGATTCACGAGACTCGTTATTAACCGCGGATAATGCGTGTGTGCGCGCGTAAATATATAATATAAATGTAGGTACATATTATATATTGTAATACCGACGACGGGTATTGCGGTCGGCCGGATTCGAGAATTAGCTGCGGGTCTTATAGGTACGCGACGCTTAAAGATCTTAAAGTACAAACCTTATATCAAACCGCCAAAATGTACTATGCTAGATTCCACAATAAACTTCAGTCACATACAAACCCCTTGATTACAAAATTAGCAACAAAAAACTCTACTAAGAGTTATTAGTAACTTGGAAACTTGATGTTGTCGAATGAAAAATACTTTTTGTAATTCTGTAAAAAAATAAAACAAACTATTGAAATCTGCCGCCCTCAAAATTTCGCCACTCTAGGCCCGGGCCCACAGGGCCTGTGTCTAAATACACCTCTGGGGGCGACCGGTGCCCGACCCCCGGCGTCCCGCCTTGGTTCCAGCGAACGCGTGACTGCAGTAAAGTTGTAAACTCTGCCGTGTTTGCGTCGTGAATAATAAAGAACCGATCGATGTGATCTATATTATCGTTTCAACACTCGAACCGTTGATACGACGATTTGCTGCGTGCACCGCGGTCACAATGATGTCACAAAGAATCGTCCTCGTCTTTGGCGACCTGCTTAGCTTTGCTTCGGTAGTAATTTCTATTTCGAGCTGTGGCTCTTGTCAGATAGTTGAAGGTGTTTGGGTGAGATTAAAATGGGATTGGTCGTGTTTTAAATCTTTGCGAGGTATATTTCCTGTGGTTTGTGTGTTTTATTTGATTTGAGAGAGAGTTCAGTATGTTTATTTTTAAGTTTTTAGATAGCTTTGAGATTTCTTCATTGATGGTTGTGATTTTTGTTGAACTAAGAATTGAATTATTGTTTATGAACCAGTCACTACCTGTTATTGTTCTTAAAATTTTGGATTGTGTGGATTCGAGTTTGATCATACTAGTTTCGGATATATTGGAAGCCCATGTTGTTGCTGTTTACAGAAGAATTGGTCGTACGTAGGTTTTGTAAAGAAGGATTCTGGTTTAAGTTGAGATTGAGCTTTTGTTGTTTATAAGTAGCGGGTAGAGTGTGAAGTTTACGGATTTTGCTTTGGATATAGTTGTGTGGATGTGTTTTGAAAAGTTTAATTTGTTGTCTATATGGACGCCGAAATATTTAATTGAGTTTGACCATTTAATTTTTGTGTTTTTTATTTTAATCAGATTTGTGCTTTCTTGAGATTTTTTGGAGAATATTATTGCTGAAGTTTTTATGGGATCGATTGAAATTTTCCATTCTTGGAACCAGGGTTCGGTATGATCAATTTGTTTTTGGAGTTTCTTGACTGCTGCGTTGTTAATGTGACCTGAGGCGTAGAAAAGTGTGTCGTCTAGCAAACAGTGCTAATTTGGAGCTAATTAATGTTGGTGACCACACCACACTTGAACGTGTTTTTGACCGTCGCTCACACTCGAACGCGTGAAAAATCGTACGAAATGATCAAAAATAAACGAAAAAAAAAACGAAAAAAAAACCCCGTGATTTCTCGCGTAAACGCGAAAGGTTTTATCTTTTCTCTTCCCAGGCCCGCCCCGGGGCTCGCCGTAGAAAGCCGCTCTCGACCGCGATCACGCGAGACGATTTTTCCGTGTGCTCGCGACGCCAAAACTGACGTATACACGAGAAACGTCTGCACGACGACGGCAGTGGCGGCGGCGAGTCGTTCGAATCGACATCACATAACGTATGGTAAACTACACGACCTCGCAGACGGTACACATCCGCCGCGCCGTCGTCTCGAATAATAATAATAATAATAATAATAAACCCATCGCGTCTGGGTTCCGATCGATTTATATCGCTCTCGACGGACGGCCCATAAAATTCAAATCGGACACGTCGACGATACGCGGCGTCCGGGTCGCATTTCCTTTTTCTCTCGTTTTCCACTATTATTATTATTATTATTATTGTTGTTGTTGTTGTTGTTGTTTCACGGAGACGACACGCGTTGACAAATTATTTAAATACCACCGCGTTATCGACAGCTGAATATTATTATAATATAGACGCACGTGAGACCCACGCACAAGCGGCGACGTTCGATGCGCGGGTCCCTAACGAATTCTCGATCGTCGTCGTCGTCGTCGTCGTCGCGTGTACACACGACTACACGGGTTTTTTTTTCCTATACAAACCCTGTCTTAATATTATACCAGCTCGAGTGTGTGTGTGTGTGTGTGTGTGTGTGTGTGTGTGTGTGTGTGTGTGTGTGTGTGTGTGTGTGTGTGTGATGCGTATGCATCACGTATGCATATTATTACGCGTGTGGTACACCATAAAGTATAACGCGGGTGAATCGATTATACGCGTCCGTCGCGCGCACGACAAGATGAGCACTCGACGACCAAAACACGGTACGACGCAATAACGACAATAGCCGGTACAAGCAGGACGAGGTCCGGAACGATAAATACATCACCGCGTCAGGACGTACGAACTCCCGACGCCTCGTTTTGTTGGCGTTTCGGTCTCGTCCGTTTCTCTCTCTCTCTCTCTCTTACACGCGATCATTACGATTTTTTGTCACGCGTGCACAAAAATCGTTCGATTTTCGAACGCGAGTCGATGCACTGCAAATTCAACGTCTCTCTCGTTTTTGGCGGACAGAAAAGGAACCGTCTTAATCTTAGTCGTAGAAACAAATCAATATACTGTTGAGAAAAACTCAAGATCGATAAATATATCCTGTGCAATTTTATTTTTATGATGTATGAAACTACAGTTATAAAATCATAAAGCGAGACAATTTATTTACGGTTTTCTAAAAAAATGTGTATAGTTTAATTTAATTTGTATGAATATTAATATATACACTAGTTTTAATGAACACGTAATTAAAATAACAAACTGTATTAAACTTAAATTTGTCATTATAATATCACATTGAATTTTTCATCCGGATTTCGGACCATACGTACCTACTTATGATTGTATACGAGCAATGCCAATTTCGTTCAAATGAGAGACAATTTGTCAATTTTGACCGACCATGTTTACACCTGTTGGTCCAAACATTATATGACAAATTTCAATAACTCACCAAGACAAAAATATCCACCATTTTTTTTCTTTTTGACTCTACTCATGTCGCGTTCATAATTTTTTTCGTAAACTCAAGGAGATCCGATTTTCGGCACTTCGCGTAAGATTTCTTGATTCGTATAGGTTACACGTCACGCATACACACGTGTGCGAGTCGAAAAACCGCTTTCGATTTTCACGAAGAAATCTTTAAAAAAATGTATAAATATCATTCTAGATTAATATAGTTGCCTTCTATCGTTCACGCATATCTGTACGTTCCGCAAAATTAAATATTTACAATAATTATACGACGAAATTTAATTTGCTCGGAGTCTCGAAAGCATAACATAATAACATAATATTATGACGATCTCGAATCGCCCACGTACTAAAAAGTCAAAATAAACGTTCACCGAAAATGGCAGAAAAAAAAAATCAACTTTTACGATAAAAAAAATAACTCGAGTTGATTTCATTTTTACATTTCATTTTTGGTTTGACACGATGTTTACGAAATCCATTTTAATCTTTCGATCTCGTTTTCACAGAAAAAACTGTCAGAAACTTGAATTTTTAATAGCTCGACGTTTCTCAACAACGCCGTTGTACGAATTTGAAAACAATTACCACTGTGACGCAAAAAAATATCTAATAAAATGTGTATAAATCTTTTTTTTTTTTAGACTTAATGTTTTGAAGTCGAGAATGTATTCAAAACTATTTTTTATCATTCATATAACTTCGCGTTTTCCGTGTTGTTTGAAAGAAAACCGTACGACATTAAAATCTCTATGGTGTTCGATTTTATTTATACCAAAATCTTCGCACACGGTTTTATTCGTGGCGATGCCGAAATTTCGAATATTATTCTCTCTCCGGTCACTTTATTTAATAGCCAAACGGTACTAGAAAACAGTTAAAACCACGGAGCGATTTGATTATATTTTTGTTTTTTTTTTTCATATCTACCTCGAAAATAAAAAAATCGTTTTGCAAAAATCAAACCGTTACGCGTTATTTTAATGAGCACGAGAAAATCGACAACTAGACTACTACAATCTACTTTTCAAACAAACCAAATAGGGGTGGATCTCGGTCGATTTTTTACCTACTCGTACGCGTGTGCCAGGAGTTAGTTTGAGCGCTCGTCGCGTGTCGATCACTGCAAGCCTAGGGGCGCGAATCCGTCGCGTCGGCCGGAGCGAGTAAACACGTGAATTTTTGTATTTTTTTTTTTTTTTAGAGCGCGCCGTGAATCACGTATTTAAACGGTTTCGAAACCGAAGCGACACGATATTGTGCCGTACACGTGCTCACGGGTGTATTGCGGCGATTTATACGCACGTCGAGCGCGGCGCAACATAATCACGCGGTCGGCCGTCGTTCCGTGTGTAAATAATAATATTCAATAAACGCGAGCGAATTATTCCCGTCGGACCATGCAATTATTTTCGAACGATTGAAAAACCGTATCATGGGAAAATAATAATATCGCGCCGGGCCCGCCCGTCCGTCGTCGGTGCGACGAGAAAAAAAAATTCGAAAACTCCTTCTCCGGGTACCCGTATTCGTGATAAATGGCCGTATTATCGTATTATTATCGTCGTCCTCGTCCTCGTCGTTTATTATTATTATTCAGGTAAAAATTATGAACTCGGCGTTTGGCCGACGTACGGTTCCGTCGTCGACGATATAATAACAACAACAATAATAATAATAATAATAACGATAATAATAATGATGATAATATTTTCGTCCGACAACAATTGTGAATAAATTATCCGTTTCGACTCTGACTCGATCGTCGATTAACGATCGATTTCGTGGTTCGCGGCGGCGGTGTCTGCGTGCGGGCGCGTCGAATAATTACTATCACGTGAAAAACGCTCGGATCCAACGACAGAGACGACAATCGGTTCGGTACAGTTATTTTATCTATCTATCTATTTTTGGCCAAGATTCAGTTATGTAAGTAAGTTTTTTATAAAGTGAATTAAATTTATAATAATGTATTTTAGTATATTATATGAAACTATACAATATTTATTCGTCAATAGGCAAGTATATTGAATTAAATTACAAACAAAAATATGAGCAAAATGTAGTATTGTATTTAATATAATGATAATATTTTTAGTCAGTATTCAAATTATTTATGTATATTATTATTTTTTCCAGTTTTGTAACATCATTCTCCTTTCAGAGTTTTTCATAAATATTTCTGTAACTTCATCAACAGTCACATCCACTTCCTCATTTACATTTGTTATAACTAAACCATTTAATCGTTCTTCCGATATTGTTGACCTTAGATATTATGTCTTAATTCTTTTGATGGCAGAAAACGTGCGTTCAGGGGGTCGAAAACCGTAGTTTCCACACGGATTTCCACATGATCCAAAAAATACGTATTCTTGAAATTTTTCCGTGTACGGATGGATTCGGTTATGTGGAAAAGTTCCGATCGATTCATCCGAATGGGGGTATGGCATTCGGAAACGTATTTCCGTATACAAATAAACACATTATCATGTTACTATCCTATTGTTGTCGTTAATAAAACCACATTAATTAATATATGATTACTATAATAACTACGTATTAACTATAAAAATAATTGATTATTTTTTTTCATTAATTATGTACAGCAAATTAAAATATAGGAAAGTAACAAAATAATTGATAAAACAAATCAATAACCGTGGTTTTTGACAATATTTTAGCTGATGTTAATAAATAACACATTTTTTATTCGAATAATATTGTACATACCCTGTGAGAAAATGCAGGATTTTAACTACTCTGCGACTATTATTTTAAGGTCTCCAAGTGTAGCTTCTCAAATCAACTTCCTAGCAACATCTCATTGGCTACACACAACTGATTTATTTAAAAATTATGATTATGCGATACAGTGGCGTATTTACGGGGGGGATATGGGGGATAGATCCCCCCCTTGGCTTTTTTTTTTTAGTCTTTACTCATAGACCTTAATATACTTACTACATAGTAATATGTCTGTACCACAACTGTTATCACCTGTAATCAGTAATCGAAAATCACAACTAACGATTTATGAAATCTGATAATATTATAATTAATGAGGAGCGAATATAGGCAAAATTATACACATCTCTTATCTCAGTGGACCAAATGATAACGTTTGTATTCTATTATTAGATCATAAACAAATGTACGATATTTTGATATGATTTAATATTCTATTACACAGTAATTGGTTATGCTTATGAATTATGATAATCATTAATCTATACATACTATTCGGTTTTCTGTTTATACTTCCTTGCTCAAATGATATTGCATTGAATATTGAAACTACGATTTAAGATTCGTGATTGAAAGTGATATTTTATAGTCAAAAATTTACTTTATTTATATACTATATTTTATTTTTCGATATAATTTACTTACTTTTTCAATGACATCAAAAAAGAATACCTTGTTATCATTTTTCACAAGCAATAAAAAAAATTCGAAGAGAAAATGAAAATGAAAATAAGGAGACTGAAGTAAGTGCTAATTTTTGTGAAATTTGAAACGTAAATACAAGCTTTTGTGATATTTAGGTGAACTCACCAGTAAGAAAAATTACAGAAATAAACAAGTCTGCAGGTACCACAAATTCTTTTGAAAGTTTTAGTGAGGCATCAATTCACGATCACAACAAGTAATTTATTATTTTATTAAATATAAAAAAAGTAAATTGTTTAAATGTGTTTGCATTGTTATTCTTAAAAAAAAAACTAAATTAGTTATGCTTGTATAGGTTTATATGCTTTCATGATCAGTGGTCACAGCTTATAAATTTATTACTCACTTAAATAAATTACTCAAATTATTTATGCAATATATTATATATTATTATATATGGTAATTCTGAGCAATTATCCGGTCAACTCCGATATTTCTCAAACTTTCGTATAATGTTATAGACAAGGAAAGACAATAATAGACTGTCGAAACAAGACTGTCGAAATCGACGAAGCGAAAATAGGAAAACGTAAATACAATCGGGGTAGAATCATAAAGGGTGAATGGGTTTTTGGAGGTTTTGAAAGAGAATCTAAAAAATGTTTTTTGATTCCCGTAGCAACACGAGGTCACGCTGAGTTGCTACCGATAATAAAAGAGCACATTCTCCCGGGCACGACCGTCATTAGTGATTGCTGGAAAACATACAACTGTCTACAGTTTGAAGGATATACCCATTTGACAGTTAATCACAGCTACAACTTTGTCGACCCCGAGACTGGCGCGCATACGCAACACTTTGAACGTTTGTGGAGGGAGATGCGGGGAAGCGTGCCTCGATACGGAAACCGAAAACAACATTTTATCGGCCATTTAGCAGAGTTTATTTTTAAAAGAAAGTACTCGGATTACAAAACAAGAGTGCATCATCTATTCAGAGCAATTGGCCATCTGTATAACGGTGAAAACGAACACCCTAACATCACTCGTGAAGCTGATACAGATAGCGAGTCAGATGACTACTAAGGTAAGTTTCACAATATATTTTCCTTTTCTGACACTTATTTCGGTCTGAATATTGATATTTACTACTCTACATATATCATGGTTAAGTATGAGAAATATCGGAGTTGACCGGATAATTGCTCAGAATTACCGTGAAAATAATCAAACGCTCAGCAATGCTAATGACATAGGTTATTTTGTAGAATGCTTATCTTTAACAGATGCTGATAAAAAGCTTGTAAGTTACATACTAGTTGATAAATTATTTCAATACTTAATATATTAATATTTAATGAGTTAGTATTTTTTTAAATTATGCATATTTATTTTTATTTAATGTCTATATTTTAAATTTAACTCTATAATATTTATTAAAACTAATTAGTTTGTTATTTAAAATGACATTTATTCAAGGTGCTAACTAATCTATGGGTACCAGATGTTGAATATAAATTCCCATTGCTTGCAAAAAATGAAAAACGTGGCTTAAGATTTCAGCATAAATGGTTAAAAGAATTTAGTTGGCTGGCATATTCAAATGTTAAAAATGGGACATTCTGTAAATACTGTGTACTGTTTGTAAGAAATGGTGGTATTGGAAGCCAGCCTTTGGGTAGCCTTGTTACTGTTGCTTTCAGCAACTGGAAGAAGGCAAAAGAGGTTTGATAATTTAAATGATTTACCGCGTCATGTTGCGGTTGATTTTTCGACCGCAGTAATTTCCGCGGCTGAACCGCGTAAGTGTGAACGCGTATCAGGCGGTTGCATTTAAAATAAAACAATTTGAATTTGTTGAGCGGTTCAACCGCTGCGGCTCAACCGCTATGTGTGGCCCGACCCTTAACTTGTGACTCGCCTTTGATGAACACCGTGATTCTCGCGCACTTATATTTAAAATTTTAACTTAAAACATGGACGATTTAGATTTGTATGTTCACTGTTCAGCTGAATGGCCTCGAGTTATTGGAAAAATATTAAAATAAACAATGAGATTGTATATTTTAGTAGTGTTACCAACCTAATTCATACGATATAATAAACCATTCGGACAAATTTCCGTGTATATGGAAAGTTTTTCGTATACGGATAGTTTTATTTCAAGAATATTATTTTTCGTCCGTACACGGAAATCTATCGTGTGGATTGTTCGTATACGGATCCGATCCGAATGATTTCAAGAATAGACCCCCTGGTGTTGCAGAAGTAACAGGTAGTGTGGAAAATAACTGCAAAATAGTTAAAATGTTTGGAAAAAATACTTTACAGTATTGCATTGTTTCTATTGCAGTTTGCGGTAAATTTCTTTTGCCTTTCCATTGATTTCGCTACCTACATATTATGTAGTTTGGTACTTAAGCAAAATATTGCATTTAAAGATAAATCATTTTCATACATAGAAGCTGCAGACAAAATCCAGTCATCATTGTACAGATGAAAATTACTTGGTAGGTATTAAGCCTTCCAGTGGTAATAGGTACTTGTTTTAACCTTTCATCAAATCTAGGATTTAACTGGCATACTAAATTATCAATAAATGGTATGAATATTGATATTTTAAAATATTCTTCTAGATTGTCGGAAACAAAATGAACACGATTAGTTTGTCTATTACAGGTACGAGGCATTTTAATTTCAACATTTACAACAGACGAATATATAAACTAACTAATAAAATGCATTTTAATGATAAATGCAGACCATTTTTTTCTCCCATTCTTGATATAGAACAATAAATATTGGTCAAGGGGGGCGGCGTTACACCGATTTCCGATTTTCATTCGCGACTCGCCATCGTCCCCGACAATCGTGGCTCGCCATCGTATTGTACCGGTGTTGATTATATCGTGAATATTGTCCGGGTGTATGTTTCTGTGCCCACACAGGACACTGTGTGATGCGGTGGCTGTAAACTGTGCCCGGGGAACACGTGCGTAGGCGAAAATCTGTGGGGAGCTCTAGGGGACTAACCCTTCGGAAAATTTAAACTAAAAAGCTCGGACCGCTTGTTTATTTGGATCATACTTACAGCTAATATAAATTATCGACATAAAAAGATTGTAAAATTATACATCTTACTTAAATTGTGTTATTAGTGTCTTCCAAATAGGAAGGTACTTATATTTGTATTAACTATAATAATGCACTTTTTTTAATATTGTCAAAGTATGATTTTTCCCTTTTGAAAGTTATTTGAAAAAAATTGCATAATCAAGAGTCATAACTATAGAATTACTATTATGATATTCTTTTATTGTATACATAATTATTATTTGTATAATTATTTGAGGTGTTTTTTTTTTTAAATCATTACGGTCACAGATATATCATGCTCGCAAAATATGAAAAATCATTAAATATTTTGTATTCAATTTAATTAAAAGCAGTGTAATTTATGATATTTAAAATTTAAACCGACCATAAATTATCAAATTTATAAAACTCTTGATTATGATTGTAATTTATAGTTATAATAATATTTTTTGTTTATTTTAAATAAGTAATCTATATATATTTAATTATTTTTTATTTGAAAACGCTAACAAGCATCGGAATAAGTTTTGACAGATGTAGAACACGCATGAAAAATAGTTAGCCCCCGGCCCCCTTGCTATTACTCCTCATACCCACCTATGTAAAGGTAAACACGAAAATACGAAATCATATTAGCATACTACGCCCTAGTTCTGATCAAGTGCGAAATCGTTATTAATTATTATCACTTAATATCATCTTATGCATGCATTATATTATGTACTAAATGATTTTTTTTTTATCCGTTTAACACTCAGTTTTTCGAAACGGTTTTACGGATTGTTTTTTTAAATTTTGTTCACCAAACGATTCATGAATAAGACTAAAATATTGTTTTCTGTCATACACTATGGTACAGAGTTTATGAAAACGCTTTGTACGTTTTCACTCGGGGGACGATTAATTTTAGGAAATTTGACGGGATAACGATACAATATTATAATATCGATCACGCGTTGGGCGTGAGCGGTAATTAAAAGTGATATTCAGCGCGTCGACGCCGAACAGAGATATTATTTATTATCGTTGGTTTTTTTTTTTTTTTTTTTTTTTTTATTATTCATTTAATTGAAATAAAATTATACAATCGCTCGCGGTTTTTTCTGTTTCTTTACACGATCTATAAATTTGATTTATAGTGTCGTTAATCCGAGGTAAAAAAAACACACATACACGTGCGACGCGTTACCAAATGTTCACCGGCGCAAGTGTACGCCGGGACGACGACATGTCATTAACGTGTTGAAGACCGGTGCATTGCAGCCCGGTCATATTTTATCACTAAGTTAATTGCGGCCCGGGAAATTTGTTTATTTTGTGCCGGCAGTGTGAGTATACAAATACTGCAGATGAAAGTTATTATTTAAAATTTTTTTTTAGTTTGCCATTTTTGGATTCTGACAACATAATTTCACGGATGACTTTTTAGCAATACTGCCCGCTAAAGATGATCGAGTTGTACAATTTACCGACAATGTTTTCGAAAAATATATTTGTCCCCGCGGACGGCATGTTTGCACCAAATATTTGGGCACAGTTTTCTGCTAGCTGTAACCGTACCACTAACGGCTGTGAAAGTTTATTTTATTTTAAAGTCTGTAATTTTATTGATTTGTTAGCAGAAATTCAATCAGAAACGTATGTCGAATGGAGAAGCAATGGAATAAAAACGAAGAAAATAATATGTGAAAAAGAAGCATTTATAAGATAACAGATGACAAAGCTAGCACGAAAAGAACTAGAGTATAGTTTGATTTCGTTAAATCATCAAGTTTTGAGTTTTTGCCCGACCAATAATCTAAAAAAATTCATTTTACCATACATTTCGCCATTTTTACATAAATAATAATGAAAAATTAAAAAAAAAACAAATTTTCGGCTAAGCCAACGACTCAGCCAACGTATCCCCTCGCGGTGTCTTTTGAGTAACGCTGATATAGGCCGATATGTGGAGTGACAAATAAAATATGGTCGCAACTCGTAGGTACGTCTGTTTTATAAACACGGGCTGCAACTCGTACGTTATCTAGGGATCGGGCCGCAGCTCTTCACCAACACCGAATAATTCGATGTCCGCCGGTTAGATCTCCGAGGAGAAGTAAGTTCCGAACGCGCGCCCACTCCGCACAACAAAATATAGCGACACAAAACACGAGACGAGGCCGTCGCGCTCCGTCGTCGTTTCGTATAATAACGCGTGTTTGCGTTCGAAACGTCGTCGTCACACGACCGCGCGGCACAGGATATCGTGTCGGCCGACGGAAACTTTGGCGACTCGAGTCGAGACGACAACAATGGACGGGCGCGATCGTAATATATTGTATTGTTGTTCGTGCGACCGCCGCCGAAAAGACACAATAATACGTATTATTACGACGACGACGACGACGACGGCATGGAAACACACGTCTTGTTCGCTGCTCCGAAAAGTCGCCGTGATACGTTTTGTTGTACGAAGACGTACCGCACGCATTAATAATATATGGTTTAACGGCCATCGTGTCGGTGGTCAGATTTATTCGTGAAATTCAAACGATGGCGTTTATGATGATAAATGGGCTCGATCGGTCCGCATACGATTCAATTCAGAGTTATTACAACAACAAACATAAATAAGTAACACTGATTTTAAGGCCATCCGTCTTGTGTGCGCGCACTCGCGTGTGTATGTGTGTGTGTGTGTGTGCGCGTGTGTTATCGTATTATAAATGGGCGAAATGTCATTACGGAAAAATATCAATAAATTACGGTAAAAATTAAATTTATTTATTATCTGTGCGGTCTGAATTGGCCGTGCGTTACGTCGATAAAGGCAGGGTTTATCACCGCAATCACGGACGTTTTAAGTATGGGCGTACGCGGTGTCATAATAATTGTACGAGTCGTTTTGATTTACGACATTATCACGCGTATCGATAAAAAAAAAGTAAGTACGAGATCGTTTATCGACACACACACACACACACACGCTCGCGACCAAGTCAACGGGCCCTGTCAGCGTATCGAGTTCAAGCCGGTCTCTTCGTTCTTCGGCTCTGCGTGTATTTCCGTCCCGACGGGGATGGTCTGCGGGGACTGGCCTCACTGGCACACCGATTTTATTTAAAATTAATTAATTTATTGAATTTCAAATAACATTTACACGAACACATATTAATTCGTGTGCATATTTAAATCTTTAAATGTCGTACGATTCCTTATGAGATGAAACTCAACTATTAACATCACATCGGTCGTTTTATTTTTCTCGTCAAAACTGCTTTGCTTTGCTTTGTTATAGTTGTTTCTGTTTCGAGCTGTGGCTCTCGTCAGATAGTTGAAGGTGTTGGGGTGAGATTAAAATGGGATTGGTCGTGTTTTAAATCTTTGTGAGGTGTATTTCCTAGGGTTTATGTTTTTTATTTGACTCGAGGGCAGAGGCGGTTTGACATTTTTCAGTTGGTGGTTCAAAAATTGGATAATACATTAATACCACCCACCCACCTACCTACCAAAAAGTCATACTACAAAAACTTACTTAATTTTTATTATTTTTTTGACGTTTATTAATTATAATAAAATTTGCTTAAAAAATTCAATGATTTGATATAATTAGTACCAGTCAGGGGAGGCAAGTGAGGCTGAGCCATAGATTAGTATATCACTGAGCCTCACCTAACTATTGTACAAAAAAAGGAGGTATATATACTATATACTATAGTTATAATTATTTCCAATCGACTTTAAGAATATTAAATTCAATAATATAATGTACATTTTAAAATACAAAATAAATTTATTTTGTCGTATATAATATTAATTACCATAGTACGCAATGAGTACCCATTAGTCATTTGTCGAAACGATGTAAATTCACTAATAGAAATAGGAATCGGGAGGTTGTCATAATGGATATAATGTCGTGTAGTGTAAGTGTACACTTAACAATACTTTTATCACAAACTAAAGATATTGGTTCATATCAAATATCAATCAAATAATAATTAACACAATTAATAATTATCATTCTATTTGCAATTTCATACTGCCAAACTGTCTTAGTGCCTTGTAGTTTTTAACGTTTGTAGTGTTTGTACTATAGTTTATTGAGTTATAATATAATAAATACTTTATCAAAAAATGATGAAAAATTCAATGAAAAAATAATTGTCAAATTTGCATTACTCAAAGACATAAGAATAGATTTAATTTACAAAACATAATATAAAAAAAGATTTATTTTTATAATATTTTTGTTTTTGTTTTAGTATATGAGATTTATGAAATAAGTATATATTTTTTTTATGTATAGGTATGACATTTGAAATAAATATTTTATGGTTTATTATTAATACATTTTTAAGGGCTAGTATTAAATATTATTAATTAATTGAGTTATATTAAAAGTAAACTTGAAACTCATTGACAGCATATTTACAGACATTTATTTTAACAGCATTTTTTTCTCCCATACATTTTGAAAATATCTGCCTCACCACTCATACGGTTCACGAGCCGCCACTGATAAGTACCGAATTCTAAATCACCGAGCGAACTTGTCGACATTACAAAATCAGTTAAATCTAGCATTATAACAAATCGATTGCTGCATGATTAACTAACTTAAAGTTAATTATGGTGTGCTGTAGTTCATTGTCTTCCTTGATAAGTAGGTATAGGTATATACTTATAAGATTTTTCATTTAATAAAACATTTTAATACAAAAGAGTCAGTACACATTATTTTATTTGTTACTAACAATGACTTGGATATCAAATATTATTTTTAAATAACCATCGGTTACCAAGACCAAGTACCCATATATTACAATTTAAAATGACAGCCACCCCAAACTTTTTGGTGGTTCAGTGAACCACAAAATGCATGATCAAGCCGCCTCTGCTCGAGGGACAGTTCAGTATGTTTATTTTTAAGTTTTTGGATAGCTTTGAGATTTCTTCGTCGATGGTTGTGATTTTGTTGAATTTAGAATTGAATATTATTGTTTATGAAACAGTCACTACCTGTTATTGTTCTTATAATTTTGGATTGTCAGGACTCGTCAAAACGTACGTGTTTCATCTCTTATATTATAAACACACGGGAACGTAGTTTTTCACGGAGTGACCAAATACGCCGGAACGTTCGTCATTGCGTTCTGGCCGTGAAAATTCTATCGTTTTCTGTTATACGTATTATTTTACGTTTATCGCGTTATTATCGGGTTTAATAAAAACTTCCTTTTTCGGCTCGCACGATATTCACGACGATTCAAACGAACAGACACACCGTGAAAGTATGCGCGTACGTTGTGGTCGTCCACACCATCGTGTCGGAATTATTATGGAAAAAAAGTCACGTCTGCTCGAACACTTGTGCGGACGAAAATACGTTTGTGTGTTTCGACCGGTCTTGTGTCGTATTTCATAACGAATGTTTTCGCCCGACTGTTCCAAAAGTAACACGTTTTTCCTTTTTTTTTTTTTTTAACTAAAATTATCTCTGATACAATGTATTACACCTGTATTAACGATTTTCTAGTTTCACGATTCGGTAGTAGATAGGAGTAGTATAGTATAACGATCAACAATTTAAAAAGACAAACAATTAAAGCTTGTTTTTGATTTTTACACTTAAAGTGGAGTAGCGTCAGTACATGTTTTCTGGATTCGTCTGTTCCTCCTGTTTTCAATTGTTTTTGTGTCTGAAACAGATTATAAAAAATAAAATAAAATTAATATCAAAATAATCAATGATAAAAAAAAAACCGTTATAATTTGTGGTATAAAATTATGAATAAATTTCTAGAAAAAAAAAATAATAATAAAAAAAATAAAAAATCTATGAATCGAGTAGATAAACAGTATCGGACATTTTTTTTTTCACTAAAAAGTAGTCCTATTAATGTTTCAAAGAGTACACGGAAAAATAATCCAAATGTATGCATGATGTCAGATTGAATCGAATTTATTTTATCCTTGTCGATACTCCATTACATATTTATAAATCATTTTTGAATGTCGATTCGATTTCTGCCCACTATTTTCAAATGTAATCAAAAGAAACAACTCGCGTGCAAACGCAATTGTAAATTTAGACGTGTAAGATATAAATTTTAAGTCGACTTTTTAATTTTCACGGCGACCCTGCACTCGGAATCGTCGACGATCCGAAATCGGGTCACTTTCGAGCGACTCCAACTCATCCGTTTCCGAAACTCGGAAACGTTCTGGGGTTTTATTTTTCTCCCCTCGAACACGGTCATCAAGTGTGCCGGGCTGCAGATTGTATCGTCGATGCGTCCCGCCGTCGTCCGTGTACGCGCGCGGGCACGATATTGCGTATAATACGGGCAGACGACCGTCGTAATTTATACGTGTTTTTTCCGTTTCGGACACCCGCGACCGCGCAACAATAATGATGATAATAATACGATATAGGTAGGCACAATACGTCTTGTCCGTGTCTGCTGGCGCGCGCCGGGCGGCGCCCTGCGGATCGTCCTGTAATATCGACTGTCCGATATCGTGATGTATACGACCGCATCAGTCGCACGGCCGTCGATAGACAATAATAATAATAATAATAATAATAAAAGTTATACGACGACCGCCGGAGACACAGACTCGCTCACAGTTGGCCCACGCGGTGTGTCGTCCGGCGCGATCCCGGATTGAAATACGATAATATTATTATTACTATTATTATTATTATTATTATTATTATTATTATTATTATTACATCGCACCAGTATATTTTGTACGCGTCTATTGTAGGTCGATTGGAATCTTACGGCCGGTGCAGGTGCGGGTACAGCAGCGCCAGGTAAAAATCACCGGCGCGTAAACGCTTTGCACGATGTCTCACGGCCGTGTATGTCCCCGGATTAAGGTTTTTGTTTGTGATGATGATTCCTTTTGTTTTCCGAAAAAAGAGGTTTTGAAAATCGCTATTTTATTAAACTCATTAAAAAAAAAAAAAAATCAAGTTTCAATTCTTTAAATGACGGTTAAAAAAACTGGTATTTATTGATTTCATTCTTACTTCAATATTTTTTAAGTCGATAACATTCAAGTCTAACGAAACGGATGCACACACGACAACAAAACTTCATATTATATGTATATACACATAATATTAGCTATATTAGTATATTATGTAAGAGGGCCCGCAATCGAACAACCCCGGGGCCCGCTAATGTTCTCGCCGGCCCTGCACCCACGCGTACTCTCGTGTACGATTGCGTTTATTACGCGTGAGTGTGCGTATTCTTTTTTATTTATTTATTTTTTTTCATTTTGAGTTAATATATTTGAATAAATACCCAACACGCTGATTTTCTACGCTGAAGTTGGAAAATTCGTTGTTTATAAAAGTATTTCTCGGAGCCCCAAGTCGAGAACCGTAAACACGATTGCAAACGAAAGTATAAGTGATTAGTTATTATGATATTGATTACGAAAGCTTGATGAATGAATATTATAAAGACAGTTGAGTAGTGCTCGTATAGCCATTTCATCTCCATAGTTATAATTATACTCACGTGACATACATTTGATTCTTCATTATTTTTTATTCGTTTTCCAGATGAATGTGACTCGACGAATTATAATCGGATCGACTGTCATGATAACTATTAAAAACGGGAAACCAAAATTTACTCAAAATAATAGGAGATCCTTTTTTCCGCCAAAATTAACCTTTCACTTTTTAGCCGGTGACCTTTTACGGCCATTCCAAGACGTCTGTTCTCGGCCAGTATACAATTTCGAGTATCAATGATAAATAAAAAGTTAGGAAACTGAAAGCTCACACTGTGACCGAGCTAAATTCTAAGATTCAAGATATAGTATTTAATACTGTGCGATAAAATGTAATTCCATATTCAATTTGAAAATTATTTGGTGATTTAAATTTTATGCTCACATATTTAATACATAATTTAAATTGTAACAGTTTAGTTGGAACCAACAGACGTATGAACGAATAAAACAAGGATATAAGGTGCTATAAACTTGGTTGTGTTTTGAAACCTAAAAATTATAATCATTTTTTTGTTATTTCGTTTTCGTAAATTTTGTTTGGATTTATACTATTATGAATTTTGAAAATTAATGTGATGAACTATTTGAAACAATTCAAATCAACATGTCGTTAATTTAAAATCAATGTTATGGACGAGATTAATCCTGAAGACAATAGTAACATGGAAAAATGTCAAAACAAATTTATAAATATTATGATGTCAAATAATATTTATTTTGATGAAAAAATGTTTCACACAAAATATATGAAATAAAAAAATGAAAAAAATACGATCACACAACAAGTTATTACTATTTATTTCAATATAATTCTCAAAATAAATATTAGTTTAGATAAGGTTAAAAAAAAACGTTTTCAATGGCGCTTTCGGCAAAAATCTACACGACGTTGTTTATTAAGTGTGTTTTACTCATAAAATACATTTGACGAATTCTAAGGTGTTTTCAACGGACGAGTAAAAACAAAAACACACGTTGCTAGTATTTTTAAGAACAATAACATAATTCGGACTTGGTACGAAACGAAAACAACTGTTCTAAAATCAGATTGAAAATTGCCATTTCACGACGAGTCGAAATCAACGGATGATTAACGATAATGAAACCCATCATGGGTGAACAACCCCGATCGAGCAGCCGGACGCATTCGGCGGGTGTTGGTGACGCGATTATCGGCACCAGTGCCATTTGCCTTGTCCGTCGTTGACCGGAAACAATGCTTTACTCTGCACCGTCGACGTACCTCCGAACGCATATGTCGAATAGTCCTGCTGCGTTTGCTCTGTTTCTCTATTATACGCGTCCTGTTCTGCACACACACACACACACACACACACACACACACACACACACACACACACACACACACACACACACACACACACACACACACACACACACACACACACACACACACACACACACACACGCGCGTCACACACTCGGCCCAACGGACCTGACGGGGATTTCAAAACGTATAACGTTGTCCGACACGACGCTTCGTATCATTATTATTATTACTGTGTACGTGCGCGCCGTCGACCTCCCTGCACGCGTGCATAAGGCACGTATTATTATTATATTATAAGCATACCATTATAATATACACATACATATGTGTGTGTGTGTGTACGCATGAAACCGTACACCGTTTAACGCTGCAGCACACAACGCTTTGGTCCAAAGCCAAATCGACGGTGATTCGAACCGACCGACGGACCAATTAATCAGACACTATAGGAAGCGTAATATTTATTTACGGGACGTTTTCGTGCGTGTGTGTCCGGTCACGAAACCGACAGCACACGAAACGGTCTCGTCAGTGCTATTGTGTTGACGAACACGGACTGTATGAGAAAGCGAATGTTTCAGCTGAACCGTCCGACGACCAACGACGTCGGTTTGAGTACGCGAGTCCCTCGCGTTCGTTTTAGGACTCCTTTACCGCTCTTTACTCGGGCCCAACGATTTCTGCAGGTTCCGAATACCGCATTGTATACGTTATTTTTTATTTTTTATTATTTATCGATAATATACACGCCCTTTTGGGCTCAGTACAGAACAAGTGAATAGATTAATAATACTTCGAATTAAACTGATATAGATTGTACAGTGAACCTGGTGATAATTAACAAAAGTTACAATGAGAGTATATTATTTTGTTTGTACTAATTAAATTAAACTAGACGTTTATTGAATAAAACTACTAAGTCACGCACTACTATACCGAACTCTAAATGTGCATTAGATAAACATTTGCTCACAGCGAATAAATTACTGCAGCCACTCGAATTGAATTGAATTTTCTCGATTATAATAATAATCAATCGCCTACGAATCGAGTATGTCAAAATATCGCACAAGTTTTTTTTTTTTTTTTTTAATTCACCGAACGTACAAAACAGTGTAAAGTTTTATATATAAATGCTAAAAAAATAGTATTTCCATGAAAATTAGACGGATTTCCATTCTGTGAGCCTAACCCCCCTCCCCCTTAACCGTGTGAGGTGCCTGCGTATGTGTACGTGTATGTACGTACAGGCCTTATGCTGAAGATGTACGAAAAGACCACCCGTAAGTGTGCCCAGTTTGACGCGTAGAGGATGTTAGCGTGGTGACATTTTCGTACGTATAACATGTACAGACCGTCGGAGAAGGATTTTTTTTATTTTATGAATGAATTTACAGGGTGGTTCCAAAATTATAGTGGCTCATATTTTATCGTTTACCATTACGGATAAAAAACTAAACGTGTTTATTACGAGCACACGCGTATATGAGGTGTAAAACTCTTTTTGCATATTGTGTTGCTTAGTAAATTTGTTTACGTATGACATAATTAGATCGAAAAAAAAAATGGAAAACATACAGAAAAAAACAGTTTTCAGAAAAAATATATACAACATGATAACTACAGTTGTTTATAATATTTAAATTTGTCATGTAACTCATAATCATTTAATTAAAAAAAGGTAATGATTTTTGTGGTTTCGTCTCCGCCGAAATCTCGCTTATATTGCGTGGATGATTAAGAATATCGTGCGTGCCGGCTGACCTATACTTTACGTACTCCTCAATAATATGGCGTGTTTCACTGGATAACTTGTTCAACAATATGCAGTATTGGTGTGGACCTTTGCTAATTAGAAATTGATGTTTCCCATTCGAAAGTGCATTTAATTATTATCCTGTCGGTAGTGACGTCATGAAATAAGCTGAACTCCGGGGGTGTATTCCATCGCTAGACTAAATCTTTTTTCTTTGGGATTATCCGAAACGACATTTCGAATCTTATTTTCCACCAGACGCTTTTGTGGATTTTACACGATTTTTTTTTCTCCGCGTCATCAAACGCCTGCCCTCCCACTGAGTTTCGTCGCTCACCGTCGTCTTTTGACTAGCCGACGGATCCTTTTCTTATTTCATACATATTCTCCATCGCAGACGTTCCTAAATAATCCGAACGCACGGAGTATTTACATTCAAATCCCGTCGCAGACGTTCCTCGAGATTATCGTTCTGGTTTCCTCGGGACAATAACTATCGCGAGGGTCTTTAATATCCAGGTTAAGTATTCTGACAGGCCGTCTTCAATACGCTGATTAAGACAACAATAGGTCATTGTGTTGTGTCACTATACACTCTTCGGCTTTTTAAGAAGCACACTGTAATCCGAAAAAACATTCAATGAACATTCGTTGATAACAGTACTGAGTATATGCTCTCCGCGCATGCGTACCTCTCTATTATATGAAAAAAGGGTTTGAGAGCATTAAAATACGTTCTCGTCCACGTCCACATTATACAATTACGTCATATTCTATTTAGTTCTACATAATAAATACTGTATTGATTACGGTTTTAGTAGAATTGAGCGCGAATCAGATGATATTGAATGGATTGAAAATGTTGTAATATGATTTGAAGATACACGACGGTATTTTATTTCTCGACAGTTGACGAGCTTAGATTTCTTATGTGAAATATGAATGGAAAAATTTCGATTTACAAAGTTTCAATTATGGAATGATGGTTGGTGTACGGAGAAACGTGCAAGGGACGACAAATATATTACGTGTTAAATAATTATAAAAATATTTTAAGTCATAATTATTCATTTACAATAAAATAATTACGTATTACAGGCGGCGGCAGTTTATTCGACTTTCTCCGGGATTTGAGTTTTCGCTGGTTATTCGATCAATTGGCCAGAGTGGATACCGAGTAAAACCAGTTACGAATCCGTAGCACGCGAAGATTTGCCAACGGTTCGGGCGAGTGCAGATGACGGTGACGCAGGCGTGTACTCGCAGGAAAGCTCGTGCGCTCGCACGCGAGCCGTTTGAAACGCCGACCGTCAATACGTATCGAGTTTTCGAGAATCACTCGATCGGACAGCAGACGGGTCAGTACCGCTTGGGTGAGGACCGTTTACGATCAACGGCGGCGGTGATCTTTGGATCACGCGATGGCGGTTTTTTCTTCTTTCTTTCGTGTACACGTCATGACGTGTCTAAAACGTAACATGTCGATTGTATGGAATCATGACGTATTACGGCCCGAACGTTACGGGGCGACAGTAATGGATTCGTCACATTCAATGTATTCCACAGCCTCGGGTCGTTTTTAGCGAGTGTTAAATAAGCGGGTTTAAAGAGAATAATAATAATCCTATACGGAAAATAATACGCGATTGTTTGACGAAAAAAAAAAAATAAATAATAAATAATAAACAGTATAAAAAATTGATGGTTTATTTTTAACTCGCCGTGCGCACGTCGTTCGCTCGTACTTTTAAACCGTTATAACACACATACTCGCTGAAAACAAATGGCACGTCAATCCGACGGTACGCGCACGTGTGCACGGAGACTTAAACGCTGCGCGCCGACCGTGTGTGTGTGTGTGTGTGTGTGTGTGTGTGCGTGCGCGCGCGTGATAATAAAGCGATATTGTATACGGCCGTCGTACGCAAACGCGGAGTTCGTCTCGCACGCGAAACGTTACAAATTAATCTGATTTATTCTTTCCCGGCTCGACTTCTAATCACGGAATCACGACTTCGTATTTTTCAACATTCGCGTTAATACGTCGTGTGCATATTTTATTTGTTTTTTTTTTTTTCAAGAATGTAAAACACACGCGCCAGTGTGTGCGCGCGTTCGTTTTATTTTCATATTCCGTACCGACAATGTTCGTTTTCCGTCATTGAAATTGGAGAATTTCAACCATCGCTCGCGTACGTCAAATCGAAATCGGACTCGATAGCGTATTGACGTCGGACGTCGCGTCGATCGCTCGTCGCCACCGCAAATCGGCGGCGTGTGTATAACATTTGTGCAGTAGAGCCCTCCTCTCATCCACCCTCGTCCGGTCCGCCACTCCGGTTGATCCGACCATAGTATGTAATACGTTTTACAATAGTTAGTTAAACTTGAGTTCAGCGGAACTTGGTTTATTAATTGATCCTTGGTCAAGTTATCGGCGGTTTTACAATCTCAAATTAGCTTCGGTTCAGTTGAACTATGGTTGAACTGTGGTTAATAGATAAGGTGACCGTACGTCCCCGTTTTGAACGGGACAGTCCCGTTTTTTGAATCTCTGTCCCGTTGTCCCCTGGGAAATCTTCGGGACGCTAAAATGTCCCGTTTTCAAAAAGTAGACAAAAAAATAATGAAAATAAATGTTCTTTGACGAAATATCGTTTTTAGAAAAATATACAAGTATTTAATTTTGTAATTATTACACGAAAACATTTTGTTTATAATAAGTTAATTACCTAGTAAGTGTAATAAGTTAATTTATTTTTTTTGTTTAATTATCGTGCTTTAAACTTTATATGCATATACACGAACTACTGGTCCGTTAATACAAAATTGAATGTAGGAAAAAACGGATCTTGTTTTATGATATAATTGTAAAAATGTCGGTTACCGATTAATGCAAACTATCATTTTTTTTTTTTGATCACGTAGATAAAAATCGTTAAAAGTCAATAATTATTTTCTTCGTAAAAACGTTGTATACCACGGCGTTTCAAAGCGTATACGTACGTCAACAACAAAACCCAACTCGACGCACTGTCCGAGGTTCAGTCACAAAGTGTCGATCTCGGTGGGACACCCTGTACACGTATATATACTCGGAACAGACGGCACGATAAAATACGTATACATCGACGTTCGAGCGGTACCTACACGGTTTTTTGTGCCGTATTGTTTTTACGTCCCGTACGCACACGAACACGACGTCTGAATCCTATTAAACCCGAACACGCATTTATACCGCCGTTATTACCATTATTACCATTATGGTTATTACCGCAGTCGTACGACGTTTTTCACATTGTCCTCGTCGTACGACGCGGAGCAACGCTCGTCTACGAGCCCGTGAGTATATCATAATACCTATATAATGTATGTATTTTATGTATTTTATCGTTACACGTACGTTAATAACGCGATGTTCGCCGGTGGACCAGATAACGTGGTTTATCGCCCGGTACAAAACAAACGACGACCGTTAACGAAAATTTGACGACCGTGACCGGCGTCCGCCCGGCGACGGGATCGCGCGCGCGGTACACGCGGTGTACGGGTCCGAAGACGACAGCGTGCCCGTGTCCCCCCCGTGGAGATCGACTTGTGTGGCGCTCCTCTCTTGGGCCGCAACGAAAAACACACACCGATCTCGATTTATTGCGTTTATCGTCCTTAATGGCTTTCTCTCTCTCTCTCTCTCTCTCTCTCTCTTTCTCTCGTGGTACGCTCTCGCGTGTGTGTAGAAACAAAACGCGAGACGCGGGCGGAACGTTTTCAGAGAAGAACGAGACGGAGGAGAAGAAGAGAGACATAAACGAAATATAAAAATAAATAACATTGAAAAAAAAAAAAAACACATGTCACGTGAAAGAACCGCGAGCACGGCGCCAAAATAACCGCGCGGATCACGGCCGGCGACGATAGGAGACGGAAAAAAGAAAGGAATAAAAAGAAAAAACCTCAAACAAAACCGAACGGACGCGAGTTATCGCTACGGCGCGGCGTGTCGATCGAAACGAGGATTTTTTTCGGGTTTCCGGATTATGTACGGCAAAGAATATCGTCATGATCTGTACGGACGGACGAATTAACGTCATCGGCACCGCGGCCGGCGACGGTGGTCGCGCGCGCGCGCGCGCGCGCAGCATCTCGGCCGAAACGCCACGCGCATTTGCATACAAACGAGAACCAGTTGTGTCGCGTAGTGACCATTCATGCCACACACCGGTCGTTTCCCGGATCACGACGTGGCCGTGTAACGTTCAGATTTATTAATCCGTATTTTGTACACGGGTATTTTATTTATTTATTTGTTTTTTTAATACTTTTTTTTTCTTTCGTACATCTAAAATATTCTGTTCCGAGAAGAGGAGACGAGGAGGGGGTGAAACCGATTCCACGCAGGATTAACAACACACACACACACACACACACACACACACACACACACACACACACACACACACACACACACACACACACACACACACACATATATATATATATATATTCACGCGCGATCCGATGCGCACACGATGTATGATACCTGCACGTTGCACGAATGCGTGTTTAAACGCGTCAACCCGACGACGTCTGCGCGAATAGTACGGCAGCACACGTAGGGACATTTCAATTTTTCCGATATGAGTAAATATCGATACTTTTCTTTCGATATGAGTATTTTTAGTATCGATACTTTGGATTCGATATTTTATCATATTGATACAAATATCCGGTATCGATACGAATTTTATAAACATGACGTATAAACATGCTGTATAAACAAGCTAGAATTAATTTTTCAATTGTTGCCACTTCGGTACCATGTGAGAGGCTTTTTTCAAAAGCTGGTGACACTATTAACCAGGCAAGAAATCTATTATCTAGCTCTTGGCTAGATAAACTACTGTTTTTAGGGGACTTCCCAGAAGAAGAAAAATACAAATAAATAAAAAATACATATAAATATTAATATGTATTATTTGCTCTTTTTATCTTTTTAATCGATATCTGCAATATCGATATTTTGTAGACATAACTTATGTCGTATAGCCGAAGATCCTTTTTTTTTTTTCTTTTTTTTTTTAATATCGATACTTTCTTTCGATATTTTAGAGGTATCGATATTAGGATTTCGATTCGATATGAGTAAAATATCGAAAGAAATGTTTCGATATAACGTCCCTAAGCACACGTTTGCGTCATGCCGAAACGAAGGGTCGAAAAAAATAAACCGTTCGTACGGACGCGACGGGTACGAATTTTCCGTAAAGCAACCGGAAACGCTAGTACACGTAAAATGGTTCGGTCCGGTCCGGTCCGCCTTCAATTTCAGTTCGACATATGTTTTAACGACAGAATCGCGGTCTAGAGTGGTTTATTTTAACACGTAGGCAATACAATACATTTAGAATTATATGCGTAACACGTTCAATTCGTCGATAATATTGTAATTTTTCCCGTAACGTAGTAGTGGTGCGGACGGGACGAGTACTCTAAATTTATTTATATATTAGAAAGATATTTAATTACTTTGACTCAATATTTAAGACCCTTTTTTTATCATCGGTCCAGTTCGGTCTCATTCTTATATATTTTTTTTAAATCGGTACAGTCTGGGTCTTTTCTAATGCGATGAAAACGAAACGGTCCGGTCCAGTCTGGCTAGATTTTCTTTTTATCGGTCCGGTCCAGTCCCGGAATCGGTTTAAATGTATCGATCCAATCCGGTCTTAAAAAAAAAAAAAAAAAAAACGGACCGTGGCAAAGCACTAGCAACAGTATAATATTATGGCATCGACGTTGTTTGGCCGTCGTGAAAAATCATAGAAAAAAAAATATAAATAATATTTATAATATATAAATCGCGCGCGATCTGCCCACAGACGGAACGGTACGCATGTTTATTAAACATGTATTTATTTTAATTAAATCATCTATGTGAAGTATGATTCTTAGTAAGGCCTTCTTATTACTCCAATAATAATGTTATACACTATATGACCACCATTATATATTAATGACACATATTATTATTTTTTAAAGATTTTTTTTTAGATTTTAAAAACGTAGGTACTGTCTGTTATTCTTACCTGTATATTGAACATTTCTCATACCGACCGTGTTTGTGGTCTCTTGAACACGAGGAAGTGCTCGGTTCGGATTGTTGCTGATTTTTAAAATGTTATACGTATTTTGTCTAACGTGTGTCATGAGATTTAAAAGATACATTATTACACACTCAACAAAGGTTTAAAAAAAAAAATAGAAATTAACAGCTTTTGGTTCAAAAGTATAGAGCTTTGAAAATACGTAAAGGTTATTTCAAACACAATTTTTAATATCAGACAAAAAAGTTCTGAAAATGTAATATGACCTTACTATATTTATTATTACTATACTTAACTAATGATACTGAAAATATTTCAAAAATCGTTATTCACAAACTTTTTTAAAAGCACTTAATTAAATTATATTATGTACAATTTTTACGGAATTGACTACTTCTAAATCGATTTTCAACTTCAAATTCGTATCAAAATTGTTTGAATCATTCAAATCATTATAAGCCTTCGGGTACAGACAGAACAAAATGTTTTGAATCCTTTGATGAAAAAAACATCTTATTTGTTTCGGAAAAATGTTTAAATGGCTTTAATAAAACAAACCTAGGTGTCAACTATTAGACTAAAAACGGTGAAATTTATGAGCGGAATATTTTACGCTGAAGCTTTGCTCAACGTTGTTTAATATTATAGAAATTATTTATATTTTATCGTTTCTTTAAAATTCTATACACCTTCTTCGTTATCTTGTCCGAGCAGCGAAGTATGATTGACGTTTTTCGTTATTCCAATGAAGAAAATTCTTAAATCGAACTATATTTAAACACAGTAGGTAACTTGATGATAATTAAAAATCGGTTCGGCAGCAAGTACCGTACAAGCAACTTCTCTTGAGAAGAATTATTCTATTACTGTAAGAGGGATAGTAGAGTTTAATTAATTAATTTATTCACTATCGATAAATATTCATCGACAATTATTAATAATAATAGAATCACAAAAATATTTCAATTGTAATAACTGTCAATTAGAGTCAAAAATTAAAAAAAAAAAAAATAAAAAAAAATAAAAAAATAAACATTATTTATAATCATGTACCTGAAACCCCTCTCAGAACGAAATTCTATCGAATTTAAAGAATTTTTACAAAAAAAATGACGTCATATTGGGCCCACCATCTTGAATTTTGAAAAACTGAAAAAAGATTCGAAATCAGCACCCTCGAAAACCCCTTACTACCCTTCGAGACTTCAAATTATATATGAAATTTATATTGCGTGCATAAAAAAGTCAGTTTTTTACAGATAAAAAAAAAACCGCTGGACCGATTTTTTCCAGACTCCTTTCAGATCTAAGTCATGACGTGGCGTATTGATTGATATGGTCATTAGAAAATTCTGTCCAGTAGTTATTGAGGAATCGAAAGCCAAAATATGTCTACATACATACATACATACGTACACACACACACACACACACACACACACACACACACACACACACACACACACACACACACAGACATCACTCTAAAAATACTTGTAAACGATTGTCGAGGTCTTGAAACGTAAAGAAAACACAAAATTACCTATTTCGATTTTCAGACCTATTATAATAACTTCTCAAGAGAAGTTAATATACATTTAAAAGTTAACCTGACCGCCACTGTACTCGAACGCGTTTCGTTGCTATAGTTTCGCGAGTGCATTACTGTTCTCGAACATATCGACGGTCGCGATTCCGAATGACGACAGGGTCGTACGCATACTATTATGTTTCTAGATCGCTTCTCTGCCGTGTTCTCGTTATAACTGCATGGTACCCGTTCGTTACTGACGATATCCATTATGATATTATCGGATCAATTAGAACCGTGATCGGAGACCAACGATTAATCGCGGTGCGGTAGTTTCTCTCGGTCTCGCGAACGCTATTATACCGCGTTTAATGATTCTTAATACTACCGCGTTTAACATTTTCTAATTATTATCATAATGCCGCCGCCGTCTTCGGGGATACGCCTTTTGTGCCGCGCCACTGACGCTTTCGTCGATTATCTAAATCGTCGGGCCCACCGCCGGAGTGATAAATTTCGAATCGTTAATCGATCGAATAACATCGAGAACGTATACCGTTGACCGAGACGCGCGTTCCGTGACCACTTATACACGGTACTCACGCGTACGCCGCCCAGTGATCGACGATCGTATCCGTTTCGGACGTAAAGCGCGGCGACGCGACGATTCCTGCGATCGTAATCGTATTAATTGATCGTATGGACAATAATTATTATCAATGGTCAATCGCGAAAATCGAAAGCGCCGTCTCGTGACGTCCCTCGTCTGTACGCGATCGCCTATTTTACGAGACGTCAAGGAAATCAGAAAACGCCCGAAACAGTGTCGAGAACTAACTGCGGGCCGCAAAGCACACCATAGACTATTCGCGGATCGCGTGATTTAAATACTGCCGTTTAAAAAAGGCCATGTCGATTTCAGGATAATTCTTCACGTCACTCCGTAATAATGGGCGATTGTAAACTCGGCCCGGGGAAATACAATTTTGAAAAGGTCTATTGTAAACTCGGCCCGGGTTTTTTTCAGGTAATAATAATTTTGCCGTAAACTCGGCCTGACGTAATTTTCTTATAATATTTTTGAGAACCATTTAGCATTACCCAGAGGACACCACGAGGAGGCGGTTCTCATTATCCTCCAAAAATTATTTTCATTTTCATATTATTATGCATAGTATAAAATTCGTTATATAAATGTAAAAAAATGTATATATGTATTTGTGAACAACATGTAAAAAAATGTTAAACTGTTGTGTAAAAATATAAATAAAAAATTTTAGTAAAAATGTATAAATAATAATGTATAAATCTATTTTTTAAAGTAAAAAGCCATATATGTTTGACGTATTCACTCACCGATATTTCGTTATTTTTATATTTTTTAAATGTTTTTTCTAAGAGTTCTTTTTTTTTTTAGTTTTTGTATTCTGAAATTTAAATGGTACATCTAGACTGTTGATTTTAAAGTACGTTTCTGTTTGTACTTCTTTTAATTTTGCAATGACGGCATATATATTGGGGTGAGTGGAATTGAAACTTGAATTAAAATGCGCATGGAATGATTCACATGCATTAGTTGTTAAACACGTACCAACTGATGCACAGGCCCACATATCAGGTGGAAACATAGCATCTTCTCCTATGTATGTATCGACTAAATAATCTGCAAATTTAGTAACTCGATTATCATCAGGTTTCAATTCCATTAAAGTAAAAGTAAAATAGTCTGAAACATTTTCCGGCTCTATAAGAAAACTAATCCGTAGCAATTAATCAACCATTTGCTTATTTCTGAATCTTTTGTTTTGTAGTCTACACTCAATCCATTTTGTTGTATATTTCTATACCAAGCTTGTGTTATGTGGAATCGGCATCCATATATTTTAATGTTTGGCCAAATTAAGTTACAAGCGTGATGAATAGCTTTTTCAAAGTCACTGATAACGGCAATTGGTTTAAACTCACAATTAATAACACTACATTTTTCAACAACGTGTTTTAAACATGAAATATATGTATTTGTAGTTTTTCCGGCTAATAAACAAAAAACAATAGTGGTATGTAATGACCATTTATATGACCATGTATTGTAAACATTTGTTTAAAAAACTTAGTACAGTATGAGAACGTTCCGTCAATATATATATATATATATTTTGATGTGCAAAGCGTTTTTAAATTTGTATCACAGCTAAAAATAATTATTTTTTCTTGTCTATCATTAATTAATAAAAAATTTGTATTTCTATTTGTCATTATTTTCATACTTTCTAATATGTACCTCGTGTACTTCGTCGATCGATTTTGGTAATGCAGGCATTGATTTTCTTCTAGCGCTGTACATATTCCTCTTAACATACCGAATATCAGTTACTTGCAGATCTTGCGCGTCAGGTACATTGTTTACTGCACTACAAAAAATTTTATTTGGCCTAGTACAGATATCCTCAGTTGCTTTACGTTTGGCCTCGGTGGTAACGTATTGTCGTTGTAGTACTTGGTCGCTGATAGGTTCATGCAAATGATCATCATTTTTCTCCGTAATATCATTGTTTATTCCAAATGTTTTTAAAAATGCTGTACATTTGCGGTTTATACATCGCCATTTAATTTCCCCCGAAACGAGTTACTTTAGAATATTTAAAATGTTCTAAAACTAAAAGTGGTTGTCCACGTTGGGATTCAACTATGCGTGCCATCGTTACGATTGTAAAAACACTATACTGATACGAGTGAAACGATCGGGACGTCGTTATTATGACGTCTAGAGCAGGGGTCGCCGACTAATTTCTATGGAGGTCCGGTTTTGAGACTTACCAAAGTTTCCGCGGTCCTGAACCAGGCACGTGTACATGGGGAGTCACTCCCTCCCCCCAGAATTGTTCAGTATACATTATACAATATGGTATTTTGTGTATAAGACCATTAACTATAACTAAAGACCGGATTTATATGCATTTTAAATTGTAAAATATACATGCAAACATGCACTAAAAAAAGTCAAAATATGCAAGGAAAAAATGCAAAACATGCAAAATAAAATTTCAATTTTATGTTTGATTTTAATTTTGCAGTGATAATTATTTATTAATTTTATTACATTTTTCATAAACAAAAAGTTACATGTATAATATAGTACACAAATTTAATTTTTTGTTAAATTGTAATTTAATTTTCAAACAATGATATATTGTAAAAAATATTTTATTAAAATTAAATAGTAGATACGTTGGTGATATACTGATATAAATAGGAAAAAAGTACGAACAATTTTATTGAAGGTAGTAAATTATTAATTTATATGAATATTCTTTGAGACGTAAAATATTTGATATTATAATATTATATAATCGTACCTATGATCTGTGTTTTTATTTGTATATTTGTACGGTTTTTGTTAAAATATGCAAAAATACGCAGAAAATGCATTAACGTCAGAATATAATGCCATGTTGTTGTGAACCTCTCACCCGACAGTACGTTCTTGTCTTATTATTTGTCATAGGATTTTTTTTTACGTTTATATTATGAAAATTAAAAAACTACGCCACGGATAAGTATGACCGCGAAAAAGTGTTCGTGGTCCGTCGGTTAAAGTCGGTGACCGCTACTCCAGAGATCTACCGCGCGCCGAATACCGATCACGTGTTCGTTCGCATAGAACGCGATACCGCGCGAATACCGTGAACGCGCTATAGTGCAGCCACAGTCGTCGGTCAACGTATTAAAATCCGCCGTTGTTTTCCTTACAGACGATTCACGTTTATACGCCCGCGGGATATTCCTGCCGATGCCGTTCTCAGTATAGGTCGGGTTGTTTGAGTTTTCCTACTTTTTCGCGCGTTTTCCCGGCAATCATTTGGGATCCCCCGCGTCCGCTGCAGTGCACGTCTAGAAGATTTCAGCAACGTTCGCTATAATAGTAATAATTTATTGTATTCGTCTCGAAACGGCATTGCCGCGTTGTCTTATTATGCGCTAGCCGTTTCGCAATCGAATTTTCACTCTGGTTTCTCAACAACCGTCTCGTTAAACGTAACGACTAGTTTCGACCGTTGAAAGTCATTATTACTATCATTATCGTTCATTGTAATCTAATGATGACTTATGGTCGAAACTAGTCGTTACACGTTCAACGAAACGTTTCTTTAAACACTCGTGACATTAGTTTTTATGGTACACGGATTATTATTGTTGTTATTATTCAGGATACATAAAATAATATGTTTTATTTTTTAACTTTAAGCTCGATTTATGATTGTATAATGCACTACGTAAAATGAACAGGCGTGTCACTACTTGAGCTGTGACGAGGATAACAGTCACAATGTCGGAAATCACCCGAACGTATCGTAGCTTTACGAAACGTTTTTTGAATTTTCATGAACCATCATTAGGGCTCGGAAGTTATTGCACTAAAAATCTTTAAAAATTGATTGCATTATTGCACTAAAAAATACCCAAAATTGCGTTTAAAAATTGCACTTAAAATATTTTTATATTGACTTTTAACTTTAAAAAAATACTTATGGTATAAGTAGTGATAATGCCTTATTTATTTAATTAGAAAATGACATTAGGTACAATTATAAATACAATTTTTAAAATATTAAAAATTAAAATTAAAAATGTAATTGAAAAAATATTAAATATAAAATAAAACTGGATGGTTAGGTTAAACTGGACGAAACTTTGGCCGGATTTTTATGAACCTGCAAGCAATTTTATCAAAATTTAAAAACAATTTTTTCTTTTTTACAGTAAAAAATTGTATACCTTAAAAATGATTGCACTGCATGATAAACGATTTCTTCATGTTCTCAAACTCACATTATTCCTAATAATTGTCAAATAGGTATAAATGGTATAAATGGTATAAATAGGTACAATTGTACTATAAATGAGAAAAATCAATAAAATTGCAATTAAATTTAAAAATGCCCAAAATTGCAAAAAATTGCATTAAAAACTTTTAGATTTTAATTCGTGTTCTTGAGAAGCAAATTTAAAACGTACTTAGCAACAAATCCAAACAATAAGAAACAAGTTGCAAATGCAATAACTTCCGAACCCTAACCATCATACTTCGAAAACATGAACACAAATTAAAAAATGTACGAAAATAAAACAATGCTTTTACAATGTCCTTGGTAAAAACCTTTTTAATTCCGATTAAAGAGAAGAATGATTTGGTTTTTTAATATTATGAGCTTATTTTATCATGGCCGTCTATTTATTGATTATATTAATATGATCTGCACGATCTCAGATAGTAAAAGTGATTCCAAAGATGCGTTCAAGCGTTTTTGAGTCAGACATTTCATCCGTTCTTCACTAGGAGTAGTCATTTTTTTAAATTTTCAATTATTTTTCCTATTCTTACGAACGTAGGGTTTTCCTTTATATTTGGACTGAAACTGTAAAATATTTCATTAATTTGATTTTAACGAGATCGATTTTGTCAGTTGATTAGACGCGAACAAGATTTCTTTAAAACGAGTTCTTTTCGAGATGACGTTTTCAATTTATCATTGACTCGATGTGAATACTTAATTCAAGACGAGTTTCCAATCGGATCTGAACCACTATACTATTTTTAAGTCACCGCGAGCCTGGAACTGGTACAATAATATTTTTATCGTAGGTTTAGTGGCATACCCGGCAATAATTATACTGTTGGAAATTTCGAACTCGTATTTAGAGATAACGACGTGAGGCAGTGGCGTATATAGGGGGGGGGGGGCTAGTGGGCTACAGCCCCCTCCGAAATCTCTCAAAATACTTTGAAATTCACTTTAAACGTTTGTTATATTTTAATGGTGCTTTGTGTTTATTTAGAATTTCATCCAATCCGAAATAATGCGATTAGTCGAGACAAATTTTATTGCGTTTTTCAAATCGTTTTGGGAAATTCTGTGAATTAAATGTGGATAGAAACCTACTGTATCTTCTGTATCTTTTAGTTATTCTAGATGGCAGTACGGCAGTAGTGATTTAACTCTGTCCGCAGTAGCCCCTGCCGAAAATATTTTCTATATACGTCTCTGAGTCGTGGAGGTCAGGCGATTTTCGAACAAACCGTCCCCTTTTGAGTTCCTAAATACTTGGCGTCTGCACGCTCATTATTTTTCGCTGAATACCGCCGGACGAGCCGTCGACGCATCGGACGGTAAAACCAATCGCGAAGTCTGCACAAAACACGCGTCGGCCGGCAACTCGGCCGGACGAATCGACGGATCGCACCGTACGGCGAACGACCTAACGGTCCGTTTTATAATATTAATATATTACACTGGGGTTTATAATATATGCCTATACCTACAACGGGCACACACACACACACACGCGCACGGTACGTGTACACACGCACGCACATTCATCCTCGCTCGTGCCCAATAAATTATTCATCATTACGGTTCAATTATACGCTTTTATAATACATATATATTATATAAATGCATGTGCCGTGTACGTAACGCCGCAGCACGTCGTTTATATCGGTACCTGTATCATACGCGTACGAACTGGGTACTGCTCGAGGTGGTCTTTCCCCGTCGTCCTCTGCCCGCGGTCGCGGATTTTATTCAACCGATCTTCGCACCGCCGCGCCGCGCCGTCCGTAATAATATCGTTTTCGCGTTCGTTATTGCGGCGCGGCGGAATCGTGATCGCGCACGCGGGCCCGCGTCGTGGTTCGAATATGTTAATCCGCGGCGTATAATATAAAACGCAACATAATATTATATCGTTACATAAAGAGCGCCGTGTGCAGCCTCCGCCGCCGTGGACCGCATCTTATGCCGCGGACCGCGTCTTACGTGTCACACGACTGGCCGTTTACCGCGCGGGCGTTCAGTGTACCCCGGTCGTTTTTCGGGTCGAGAGGAATCACTCGAATAAGCTTTGCCGGATCGGAATTCGATCCCGACAAAAACGAGCAGATTTTCATTTTTCGCACGTGCGCGTCGAATCCCGGGGTTATTCGACCACGACGCGGCGCGAAAAATATCATTTCGTCCTAGACAGTGACACATTGCGGAATATTTTTTTACAACGGTTTCTGTTAAAGACGTACGCGATTCATGTAGTCATTAAATACGTTTACTGGATTTGCGTCGTTGAAATAACATTACAGTTTCGTGAAGTGTTTCTCCGTCGAAAGTAGAAATCAACATCGTCCTAATTCGTATTAGCTACGGTAATTATTACTTGTCCGATTTGCGATGACCAGGCCTCTGTGAAGTTATTGCAGCATTTAAAAAGCTTAAAATATGCACAAAAAACGGTGAAATAAGCGGTGAAAGTTAGTTTGAAAATAAATCACCCGGAAAATCACATGATATTACATTGAATAACACGGCTCGATATTTAATAAATTAAAAAAATTACTTTTTATCATTGATTTATACTTTTAACATTGTCACCATAGCGTGGCGCTATATATAACATCAAGAATAATTTTGTCACTAAAACGACAAAAATCTTGTAGATTCTGAAAAATCACAACTTGATGAATCGAAAGAAATCAAACTAATTCGAAATCCCTAAAATAAGTATAAATGTCCGATTGTTACACTGTAACATGCAACAATATGCTTCAATATGAAAAAAAATAAGCATTTCCAAACGCTGTACTTTAATTAGTATTGTTATGAAATTCATTTTAGTAAAATACATTTTTTACTTAGTACAAACAAAAAATATGTGTAAATTTCACACCTCCGTAGCCCCAGCGATGACTATATTTTCTATGTTTGAATTCGCTGTCCTATTAATTTCATTCCATCACATTTTGCCATGCCATGCCATTCAATTAAATTGAACCATTTAAAATAAATTAAGATTCCGTTAACTTGAGATTATTTTAATCGAACTTCAGTAAACTGCGTCCTGATTGCATAGTCCACACTTGTGCCTACGTTTAAATCCAAAAATTCACGCTATGATCGATCGATCACGTCGAGACGTTGCCTGTGTTGTTATAAATATTTATTTTAACAAACGTATTATTTATCATTTATTATTCATATGTAATTTGATGTGTGTGTGTGTGTGTGTGTGTGTGTGTGTGTGTGTGTGTGTGTGTGTGTGTGTGTGTGTGTGTGTGTGTGTGTGTGTGTGTGTGATGATTATATGTTTTTCGTCATTCGACCACGACTGTTATTCTGTTTTCCATAAACGCGCGTTGACCTTTTTCGAGACTCGGGAGTGTGACGACGGTCGTCGGGACAGTGCACCGGTCGTAAAAAACGGCAGAGTTTACAATTGCCCTGTCAGCTCGCGGCCGCCGCGGGTTGTAGGTCGGGACGGCGGCGGCGGGTGACGAAAACCTCTGACCGTATTCGGAGACCACGCACGCGTTACACCCCGGCCAGGCCGCCGCCGCCACTCGTGCACGCGTTTTTCACTGCCGTTTTTCGCAATCCGCGCCGTAAAGGTTCGCATTATCATTATTATAATTATTATTACTATTATTACAATTATTATGTATTGCGTCTCGTGCGCGACGGTGTCGCAACAATCCACCGGCGGGGAGCTCGTCGTATCCGTCGAATACAACCGCACGTTTTCGCGGCGAATCGGCACGAAGTCGTGTCGTCCCTGAGAAAATCAAAAAAAAAAAAAAAAACGAAACGAAACCTCGGGTCCAGAGGAAACTTTCCGTCCGAAAGTCGACCGGCAGAGATAACTCGCCCGCGCCGGATCGCGTCACCTCGTGATTTGCACGACGACGTGAGAACGGTGACAAAAAAAAAAAAAAAAAAGATCGACGGCCGAGTTTTCGGCTCTGTTGACGGATCTTCACAAGTGCCTGAGACGACGTCGACAACGTTATTACTAGGGAACGGACTTAAATGCCATAAAAAAAATACGAAAAATGTCCTAAAAAATTACGACTTGATGCTGAACACACATTGTTTCCACATTTAAAACAGGACAACAAAAAATTTTTCCAGTATTTCCGTACGAGTTACGAACGATTTTGCCAATATTATTAGAGCATAAAAATAATATCGAGTTTGAACTGTGTACCAAGCAACAAGCTCAAAACGATAATGTCCAATAGTCGATGTTAGTGCGCATGCGGTTGCGATCGGAACGCATCGGAACCCGTCAAAATACTGTCAACAAACAATTCGGTTTCGTTCCGATCCGATCCGATCTGATTCATTGTGCGGTACCTCATTTATAATAATTGTATTTATTGATTATTTCTTCCGTTCCGTTCCGATCCAGTGTGCGGCAACCTTATTATATATATATTATGCAACGTCGTGCGTCTGATATTACACGGCCGGATCCGTTTTCCGAGACGGCCGTACGAAACATCTCGGATGGATCGATCGCGCGCGTTATCGTGATCAATAATCTTATAGATCGCATAAACATAATATTATAATAAATACGGGCGCATCGCTCGTTGGTATACGGCCGTAGGACCACGCGCGTGGAACGACGGCAGCCTAGTCGCGCACGTCGCGTTCGATCATTCGATTGGAAATCGTCCGGAGGAAACGTCGTGTGAGGGCTTATTATTATATTGTCACCGGAGTTGTTTACACGCGTCGGACGGGTCACACCGAACGGGGTCGTTGGTGCAGTTGTTTTAATACTGTTACAACGCGTTTGATTATTCCGATTTTGTTTCGTCCCCCTCGCTTCCCCCTTCGTACGATATGACGACGATACGCGTAGTAATTACAATATTATTATTACTTTTTTTTTATTTTCACGTCTTCGGTTTCGGTCAGCCCGTTTTCGGAGAGGTTATACAAGGAGACCAATTAAAGATCGAAGGGGACAAAAAAAAAAAAAAAAAAGATTTATAATAAACGAGCAGATAAATCGTCGTGTCTTTCCCGTCGACGCACGCGCGCGAGTCCGAAACGTTTGACCACGACGACGACGACGGTCGCATCCGTTCTTTCCACCGCGCTCGGGTTTCGGGTTCCTAATTGAAAGGATCGGTGGGCGTAGATCCCCTCCGCCCACCCACTACCTCGTCGCCGTTTCCGTCGCCTCCGCGGCGCTCGTGCGCGTAATACAGATTTATCGGGGGGACGCATTACCGTGCGACGACCGTATTATACACGAAGGACTACTGTGTCTAAATACGTGTGTGTAATCACGTGAATACCGGCGCGCGCGCGCACGAGAGAATAACTCGGCCGAAAATCGCGTCGTCGTCGTCGTAAGCACCGCGGTAGACACACGAATTATCGTCATTATTATTATTATCACTATTATTATTACTACGCTGCCAGTCGAACGTCACGAGTGTGTTGTAACCGGGTAATAACAATAACAATAATACGTTTTTACGCCTCGCTCGCGCCGTTTTCGAACACCGTTTTTTATTAAGTGGAAAAGGCGTGTTTTCACCAAATATAATACACGAAAAACCGTGTACGTATATGTATGTGTGTGTGTGTGTGTACGTCGTTTTTAAAAAAAAATAATAAAACGTATAATATATAGATACGTTGTCCGCTCACGAGCCGCGGCTACGAACCATGCACATAAACAGTCTGTTTTTATGGAACACGTCTCCCCGTGGCTGCTCTGTGTGTGTGTGTGTGTGTGTGTGTGTGTGTGTGCCTAACGGACACACATCACGTCTTATTTTACGAACGTTTTTCGTACACGAACGTATCCCGTCTCGTACCCGATTCTAATCCCGTCTCTCGCGACGGATTCCATCGTCCCCCCCTCCCCGGTTCTACCCGGTCCTTCAAGCCGTTATTTATATCCGATTTTATTACGAGTATTCACGCGATTATGGTAATAATGATATCGTCCCGTGCGTAGAAAACGTTTTACCGGGCGTGTAATACGCGAACGCGTTTATCGCGAATAAGACGACGATATTATACGTTTTATATTATAATATAAAATATTATAATTCACAATAGTATAAGACGAACGGTGAACGTTTATGCCGGCCGTATGTTCTTCGCAGGACGCGCGTCCGATTTAATGAATCTTACGTGGTGCATTTTAATTGGAGCCGTTAATTGGACGTCCTGTTGGTTTATTCTGCGCGCGTATAATCAATACGAGTTTAGATGGATGTAAGCCAACAAAGTTGCTAATACGTTTCTAAATTAAAAATCTTCGTCGGTCCGTCCGTATAGTGAAAAATCGCGTAAATACCGACGACCGGACGTTAGCTCGGCGTATTGATTGGAAAACTATGTCGGCTTTATAACGCAGAAGACGTGGGGGATTGGGGGGGGAAGAAACGAAATGAGCGAATATTTCATTGCCGAAGTGAACGCGGCAGAGTGGTCGTGCGTTTCAAACGTGTTTTCAGACACGTCTTGCGTTCTGCTCGGGACGAAAAATCAGACGAGACTCATCGATCCACACGATGGAAAGAGACGATGTGAAACGCGTTTGATATCACCAAAGTCTTTGCACGGTTTGCTGCAAAGACATCGAGGTGAACCGATAACGCGGTATATCATTCACATGATATTTTACACGCGGTACGATGTGCAAGACACCTCGTGGCGCTCGAACACGTCTCCGATTCTGCGGAAGATACGTGTGGTGCGTCGTTACGAAAGATCTGGTCGGCGTCACGAATGGATCACAATCCGATAATCGCGCACGGCGTGCTGTGCAGCACGGGCAGTCATCGGGCCGACGAAAGTTATCGATCGTATCGAAACGCCGTATACAGGTATCCGATATTATTATTGCTTTTTTTCTCATTCGTATAACAATAATAAAATGTATATTTCCCTGAAAAATTGCAGTGGCCACGTCGCACACGACGTCGTCGTCGTACACCGTCATAAAAACGCCGTCAGACCGTATATACAATATACATATACCGACCGGAGTACCTATATTATTATTATTATTATTATTATTATTATTATGACGTACGTGTACGTACCAATGTATAAATGTAAGTACCTACATAAAATGTATGGTATACGGCGCACTTACATATTATTATAGATATTATTATTACGTGTATACCTATATAAAATAATATATACGTATGTACATAACGCAATAGTGCCAAAGTAATTTATACTCGGATCAAATGCCACCCGTATAACGCACACGCCGCCGCCGGTTTGTATATAATACGTCTCGTAATAACCGATCGATATTTCTGTTTTGCATTCAATGGATTTTTTACGATCCGTCAGCCGTCGACGTGGCAGCGTAAAACGATATTCTCTCGGCGTACCCCGAGTTATTATGTTGTTAAAACGTCACGTCTTTGACGCGGACGTCCGGCGCGATCGGACCGCGACGGACCTTTGTTCAAAAATTGATACACGGTAACAGGATTAGGACTGTGCGATTATTTTTATTAATCGATTATTATAATCGATTATTCGATTAATCGATTATTTTTAACGAATGATAAATGTTCGAATAATCGAATAATCGAATAATAATCGAATAATCGATTAATAATCGAATAACTACAATCTTAAACATGAAAATATAAGTATAAAAGTGTTCAAACCAAAAGACGAATTCAAGATGTTGGATTTATATCTGCATTTAAGCATTAGTTGAATAAGTCTAAAGTTTTTAGCATTTACATAAAACAATATGTCCATCAAAAAGAAGTGAAAAATCATAATAAAATATTGTGTTTGTATAATTTATTTTGACTGAAATTACTGAATCTAAACGGAGAAAGATAGAAGAAAGTAGTAATTGATGTTTACCCGTACGGCCGGACGAAGAAGAGTGACGAGTATAAATATAGAAACATTTTGTAACAGAAATGTATTTACAATTTTTATGAATAAATTGATTAATCCAGAACAATTATTTGATTATTCATATTATTATTATTATAAGAACATTATTGAGTATTCGATTGTAAATTATAATTCGACGATTATTCGGTTAATCGATTAATCGATTACTATTCGAGTATTCGATTAATCGAATACTATTTGAGTATTCGAATAATTTATTTTTATTTATTTATTTATTTATTTATTAATTATAAACGGGCGTGAGCCCATGATACAGATATGTATGGTGTAATGTTGATGAAAATTACATACTAATTTTAAGTGTGGTACATCGTTCATGTTTACATGAGTTATATATAAAAACAAAATAAAAGATGATAGTATAATTTTATGGAAGAAATGACGGGTCCTCATTGGCTAATTTCATCATACGGTTTATTGGCTCGTTTTGTAAATATTTTGTAGGACAATGCGGAATAAAAAAAGGATGTGTGTTGCGGGTGCACTTAACAGGAACTTTAAAGTTAATTAGAGCAAGGAGTGAAGGGGAGTCAACAGATCCCGATAAGATTTTATTAAGAAAAGCAAGAGCATGCGAACGGCGACGGTCAGCTAAGGAAGATAGGTTCATGAGACGGAGTAGAGGAGTATAATCATGAGGGGGGCAGTTAACATTCAATTTATGCTTCATATAGCATAAGAATTTACGCTGAACACGTTCAAGTTGAAGACAGGCATCAGCAGTTTGAGGATCCCATACAATAGAGCCATATTCAACGATTGGGCGTACAAGTGCACAATAGATGGATTTGAGAGAGCTGGTGAGTTTAAATTCACCAGATATTCTTTTAATAATCGTACAATACTCTCGAAATATTCGATTAATCGATTATAATCGAAAATTATAAAAATAATCGATTATTATGGGGAAAAAATAATCGCGCAGTCCTAAACAGGATCGATAAAAATTGTGATTCGATAAAATTACACCCCGTGGCAACTGCAGGGCCACAGTTTATTTTCATAGACTATATTTTAAACTATTGGTCTTGTTGATTATTTATCGTCAGGTGCCCGATCTTCCTCCGCGAGAGAATGTATTATTCGGGTATTAATTTTTCTCAAGTGACCACTATCTTGACCCGCATCCGGTTCCGAGTTGAAATGTCCGATATAACATTTAAATCAACACCTCACTTATAAAAGCCGAAAACCCAAATAATACCCGTTTATATGAAACACAAACCGTTATAGCAAAGTATTTCACCGCCATTCTCATACATCAGATCATATACACGAAACACGTCGTATTGAATTCGGAAATTCAGTACCTAAAAAAATTACAAGTGGCGGCTTATACGTGTTTACGTACGTAAGAAATCAATGGTATCAGCTGTACCTCCTCCCCGAACAAGGTAGATAGTGGATACCATTTCTATAGAGAACAAAACCTAAGTGTTACGGAAGAAAAACAATAAAATTCTATACCACGAGATAACCGCATTTAATAACGCATAACCACGACTGCGGTATTTTAGCAGCTGTGGTTGGCCATGTGCAGTTTACTCATGGAATACGACTGAATAAACGTATTTGAAATGCATTATAGCACTATTGGTCTCCGACTACCGTGGAAAATACCATTAGTCGGAGAGAAAGGTCCAACAAGTTGAAAAACTGCATCACATTCTTTTATTATAATACATAAGCTGTTTGTGAAATATTTCATATGTTTCTCTATGAACTAATAAACAATGCGATTTACATTTACATAACCAAATCGAATTAAATTTGGATTTATCAATAATAATGTTGGAATCTTTACAGACATATTATCTGTACACCTCATAGTGCATTCGTTAGTGGCTCGTCATAATATTATGTCTCTACAATAATTAACTTCGAACTTTGTGCTATTATCGGTCCGCCGATACGACGTCAACAGGTCGGTGGCCGAGGACCTGATCTCATTTATACACAGGTAACGGATAAATCTGTGGCCCGATCGCCGATGCCTTTTCATAACACGACGTACTCGAAATTCCGAGTCCACCGCACGATTATGCCCCGGCAACTGGTTTATTAGGACTTTATTCTTTTTTTAGCTGAACGTAAACGCAACTTCTGGTATCGAGTTCTCATTATAATGGTCTGCTGAATGACAAAACGCGTTCGACTCAGCGCACTTGTATGTTTCAAAATACCACAATTCCCTCGTTACGTCCTCCACGCTGATTATTCAAAAAACGCTCAACGTGAAATGCCCACGTGAGTCCTGACTTAAGCTTTTAAATCAAACAAAACCTTTATTCATTCATGTCGATCGTTTATTTCCGAATTGTAATAATTCTTTCGTGTAAGGATAACGTACGTATTTCTGTTTTTTAACGTACAAAATGTGCGTCACACGTGTCAAAAAAATCTAGCCCGTTTCCATAACAAAAAAAAAAAAAAAAAAAAACGAAAACAAAAAATGAACAAAAATTTGAAACACTTACTCGCGGCCCGATTACCGCGTGAATAAAAATTAAAAAAGTAAAATAAAAATATCTTTTCGAATCAAAACGCGTCAGCTGCTGACCGCCCTTTTACGCGACCGTCGCACCAGAGCCGGCGGCGGACGGAGGGTTTGAGTGTTTCGATTTCGGTCTCCCGGTTCTCCGGTCAGTCGATAAAGTCTCGTGGAGTTTTCGACGTCGCGCGCGCACAACACACCTTTCGCGTTCGTGCCTACACGGCGTACGTTTCCCGGCGTACTTTATACGTCCCCGGACACGTGTTGCTATATTACGCGTACACGTTTCATGAAAACCGCAGACGAGGGTAGGGGAGGGGGCGAGAGGGGACGTATACGCGAAGTTATAATACATAATCCGTTGGCGGCGGTAGCGAAGACATTATAATGCGCATTGACAACTCAAAAGACCGCGTCGTCGTGGTCGTAGGCCGGCGGCGGCGGCCACACGTCAACCGAAGGTAGTTTTTGCGCGCGGCGAGCCGCGCGGTATAATGAGGCGGAATGACGGGCGAATAAATGAAAGAAATAAAGAAAGAAAGAAAGAAATAAAGATGGAAGAAAAAAAATCCTTTACAAACACGTACTCGGTGAGTGTCCGTCGCGAAAGCGACTCGGCCACGCGCTCAAAGTACGCATTATAATATCGCCGACCGTCGTATATTATTAATTTTTTTTTTTTTTTTTACTATACACGTCGTATACGATACACGCGTACATTATTATATTTATATATTATCGTTATTATTATTATTATTATCATGTGTACTCTGAGCGTAATATCGCTATATAGCCGGTGACGCGACGGTCGCGACGGCGGCGCCGCGCTGCCGTATACGTCTCAATCGTCGATTGGGTCGTATTATTTTATGCGAGCGAGAAAAAGGTATATAAAAAAAAAATAATAATAAAAAAATACGTATACTATATTAATAAATCATCGATTCCGTTGTCGTCGTTTTTTTTTTTCGTTTTCGTTTTTTCATAATAATATCTTCTTCGGGTTTTCATTCCTGTCCGAACGCCTTTGAACCGACAGACACCGTAAATATACTATAAATATACGTGCGACGTCGTGTACTCACGTCGAACGCGCGCGCGCGCGTCATCGTGTCGTCTCGTACGTCGTCTCGAAAGAGAAATCCCAAAGACAAATGACGTCCACTTTCCATCGTACTACACGCGCGTACGATGTTATATATTATTTTTATTTGTTTTTTTTTTTTCAATATTCTTTAACGGTGACGGGCGCACCGAGTTTTATGCGCTCGCACTCATAATAATAATAATAATAACACTTTTTCACGACGACGGCGACAGCTGTGCGGCGTCTCGTTCTAATCGACGTCGTCGCGCGAAATGCAGTTACGCTGAAATCGTGCGTTCCTGTTGGACATGTTGCGCTAGAAAAAATCAGGGTTGGTCCGTGTGTTTGACGACTTTACTGTCATCTAAATTATCACAGAGTTTCGCCGGACGTTCCGATACCGATTTCGAGCTACGAGAAAATAATATCTTTAGTATTAAAAACGGTTCCGTACGTAATATCATGTTTATTGAAACGCAATTAATCATACTGAAATTCAATAAAAATTGAACAAAATCGCTTTTTACGAGTCTCGATTTTGCAGAAAAGATTTTAGGATTGACATCTGTGTCGTGAATTTCAGCGAGAACTGATCAATCGTTAATTGAAAATTGTATTTATAAAAAAGTGTATTTGTGTTTTAAAATAGATCATCACAGATAGTAAGTGCAGTGTTTCAAAAAAACCGTTGCCCTCAATAAAATATGATTGAAGAGAACAGATGATCGATTTGAAAACGCTCAAAAATATAAACATGTACGAATGTTATTGTACAATGTTCTAATGAAGTTGAATAAAATCATGAAAAAATCGGTGCATACGAATTGAGTCCCGTGCCTGTATAACGAAAAAAAAGTATGCCAATCGAGTCCACGCTTAGTATAGAAAAAATGTACCAATTGAGTCAGTAAATTTTACAAATTTTTAAATGTATAAATATTAAATATTACATTAAACTTTGAATTTTAACATTGAGCGTTATACTAGATGACTGTTATTTACAAATCGATAACACGTAATATCGTTTAATACTTGAATATCGTACAAAAAAATTATTTTCGATTATTTCTGAAAATTCGACAGTCGATGTTATCGAAAGAAATTCACGAATCCGATCTATTATAATTCGAATGAAAATGCGACGACGTTCCGTAAAACGATCTAAGGCTAAACGATTCGTTCGTAGACGCGAATACAAAACACGGCGTTTCGTAATGAATGGTACGAGGTTTTATCTACTCGAATAGTTTTGCATATGTAAACGGATTCGTTTCCATTGAGAAAAAATAAAGCCGATACCACGAGTACGACTACTAGAAGTATAATATAATAATATATACATTCGTTCTATCACGGTCCATTATTCCGGCCACGTGTATATCGTATATGTATTGACAAGATACAGGTATAGAGGTACCTATATAGTTACCTACACTCGGTCCGAACAAGAGTGCCGTTTTGTTTTTATTCATTGCGCACGCGCACACATACGTATTATTATTTTTATTATTATTATCATTATTATTATTATTATTACGCCGTCCATTGTCTCGGCAGGGGCGTTTTGTCGAGCCGAACGGCAGTGGTGTGCTGTTCTCGAATTAAGAATATTCATTTCGCCGCATTTACATATACGTATGTATGTATACGTATGTATGTATGTATGTATATAAGTATACGTATATTGAGCACACAAGTTTCCTGCTTGTGACCTTTTTATGACTGTCGTTCGTACCTGCTAATTACTGGAGACTCCGCCGCGGGTTCCTGTCGCGACCAGGCGCCACCATTTTCGGCCTCTCCGCCCGGCCCCCGGAGTCTGGCACCGGAAACGGTTTCACGTGTTATTATCGGCCCGACACCACCCATTCGTTTCATAAACAAACATCGTTATGATTACTTTGCCGTGCGTATATACGTTTGAATGTTTTCAAAAGCGGACGGCGCAGACCGTGTCTGTTCTTTTAGCAATAATCAATGACACATTGACTGGCTTTCAGAGTGTCTGAACGTCTGTCGAGTTTTTCCTACTGTCGCACGCTCGATTTCGCACTAGAACCCGTCGGTCTCTGGATTTCTCTTCACTGAATAATACCGCTGAAATCTACAGTGCGTAGTAAATAGTCGTCGACCGCATGTGATGTGCGGGAAAAAAAAACGAAACGCGAATAACGGCGAGGAGAAACCCTCTGAGTCTCGAGACACGAGCGCTGAGCATTCGTGGTTCAGTGGTTCCGACACGTTCAGGCTCTATGTGGGCTCAAAACGAAAGCGACCGACACGGCGTGGTGATGACTTTCAGCCTGCGCTCGTACATCAGATTAAATCTAGCGGTTCGTAGGCTAAATACTGATTTCCGAGGTCCTCGATTGTTATGGAGCATAAACACGTCTAGTGGTATATATGTAAAATTCGATTTACTTCTTTCTGTTTTTAGCTGAAATACCGGAAACGGATTTTCTCTCTGAAAAGTATAGATTTTTTTTTTAGAAACTTTCTCTATTTTAAGTACAATATTTATAAGATTTTTTCAAGCATGATATCGCAAGTTCGAGGTTTGATAATTATAGAATAAATGTAACGTTTTCGACTGTAGGTATAATAGATACTTATTATTTCGTCTTTTTTTTCGTCATCGGTTTATCCATGATTTGCATTGTCGGCCTTTTACCCAACCAACTGTGCCTGTTCTAAACATACCTAACTAAGCTTCGTTTAGGTATTTGGGACCATTATTTCAGTATTTGTAAATTCCATCAATATTTATCTTTCTAAAGTTGTGCATATTATTGAAAATGTTTTATTTTATTTTTGTTTCAAAAATTATTCATATTATCCATTACTAATTAGGTGAAAACAAACATAAGACATTCAACCATGGACAAATAGTCACATACTTCATTGGCAGATAATAAATATTTTGTACGCAATCAACTGTTTTATTTAATGAAAGTCACATTAATATACATTAATTAATTTACAGATTCAATAATATCGTAAAGTTATATCACATTTAAATCACGCGCATCATTAAATTTAATTGAGTATTATATGAATTAATTAACGAGTAATGAAATAAATAAAACATAGTTCAGGGTAATAAATTACTAATTAAATTTTTATAAAGTATCATTGTTAATTGAGCTTATTCGACAGTTAATTAAGTGAAAAATATTAATTTCATACTTCAAAAATAGTTGAATGTTTTTTTTTTTTTTTTTTTTTTTTAATTTAATTTGCTTTTTATTTACAAAAATAATTACAGCAAAGCGATTACAATATAAAATTATGAACTAATTATAAACTTCAAATAAGAAAGCCAGCAGTATGAATGAATTGGATAAGAGAACGGATGATTGGAATGAATCGAGAGTTGAGGAGAAGATTAGAATCTGGAGAGATATAGCCAAAAGAAGAAAGGAAAGAAAGAAGGAGTAGTCTACTGGAAATGAGAGAAGGGCAATTGAAAAGAATATGATCAAAATCGCATAACGATTCGTCTAGGTGTAGTGTACAGAGAGGGGAAGAGTTTAAATTGAGTTTAGAGGAATGGTGAGGAAGTAAGCTATGACCGATTCGAAGTCGAGTGTAGGATATGATTAGGTGCCTAGAAATCTCAAGGTCTTTGAACCATGGATGTTTGGGAATAAAGGAAACTATATGTCTATGCCATGCAGCATAGTTAGGTGGTAGAGAGTCCCATTTAGTTTGCCAGGCATTGCGCAATAGTTTACGGTGAATCGGAAGAAGGTCTGAAGCAGGAGTTTTATAAGGAGAAAAATTGGTGAGGGATTTGGTTGAGAACGCTAGGTGGTCGGCACGCTCATTACCGGCTATACCAACATGACTAGGGATCCAGAAAAACTTAACTGTTTTATCAGCAAGACTAAGACGATATATTGAATGTTTCAAAACGTCTATTAGTTTTACACTATTCTATTAACATGGGTACCGATTTTATTTCACGCTAAACGCTATTAAACAATGAATATTAACATTTTTCAGTTAAAACAACTGAATAATCGTAATAGTTGAAATATCGCAATAGTTTTACAATAATTCCACGTATAATTACTGTAAAAGGTACTGTTTATTACAATTTCCATTTAAAAAACGTGATTCAAAAAAATATTTCTCGACAAACAATTCGTACCATAGAATTATGTATATTTTTTTCAATTATTTGTTTAAATAAAATATTAACGAGTTAATTATTTAACTGTTTTCAGTCAATAGAAAACGAAATAGTATTGCAAGTCAGCATTTATTCGACTGTACACATCGACTAATTATATCAAATGAATTCACAATTATAATTCGATTCCCGGGGATATTAATTAACTAGAATCTCTATTGTTGTCCGTTTATCCCACGATACGGATGACACTGTTCTCGAGTCGTTATTGTCAGTTAATTATCGGAAGATCAACAGCGCGTATAACTGTAAGTCATAATAATTATTAATATCGGATACCTACTCAATTATTTCGTGTCTGTGACCGAACGGGAAGTCAACGGCGACGCCGAGAGAAATTGTTGGCATATAAAATATTATCGTTACCGAGCGAACGTGCATAATGGACCACCGTGGAACGAAATTGATTTACGTGGCTCGAACGAATATCGGGCTCTTATGAAACACCATTTTCGATAAGTCGACAATCGTCACGGCGTTAATAATGAGTGTGTATTGTATTAACGTCGAAAAGCGTACGTGGGAACATTAAAATTGATAGGAGGTTGTAATAGCCGTTAATATACGAGTATTGGTTTGTTTGGAAATGTATTCAGACGTCCGACCCGAGAACGCGTGCGGTAAGAGACATATTTTTAGAAGTCTCCACGTGGGACGTGATCCAATGCGATTGGACGAGAAAAATCGGATGACATAAGCGTTTGTAGGTTTTCAGACTAATGAATGTGACCGGCCGCGGCGGTGAACCCGAGGTCGGAAAATAATTCGAAGACATTATTCTTTTTTAATTCACGGAACTTTGGGCCTTTCTCTCGCCGGACTACCACGGAGCGTGTCGACAATAATAATAATAATAATAATAATAACAAGTGGGCGCGAGGTCTATCGTTTTCCTCGCCAAATTAAAACATCCAACACCGAGTCCCATTATTTTTTTTTAATTCCAACAGAAATATACTCGTTCGATTACGAACGTCGTGCGACACGGCAACGCTATATACCACGATCCACGTCTCGGAACGACTGTGAATGAAAAAATTAATATGGAAAAAACGCTGCGCACGACGTGCCGGCTGCAGTAGTGCACGCGTTATTATTTACATATTTGAGTTTTAACGGGGCCGAGCTTAAGTGACTACGTAATACGTATGTACACAATCGTTCTTGGACACCAAAACAATAAATGATCCAATACGATACCAGGGCAAAATAGACATTATAGTCACATCGATTGAGAATGATCCGATGGTTATTATAATTCGTTTTGAATGAGTGAACGTTTGGCGAGATGTTAAATCATCGGTATTTAAATTCAGTAAAAGCTTCCACGATTTTGTAGCTGGAGGCGTCGCTTGAATAGTTAGTCACTTCGATATTCATACAGGAAGTACTTTTCGCCAGAGTACTACGGGCGAGGAAACGAATGAAAATTCTGTTTAGGAATTCAGAGCAATCAGTATTTCCAATAAAATGTTAGTGCATAAAGTATATAAACGACGATATTTTAAGGTTTTAAGGTTTACAAAAGAGGGAAGTACGAAAAGTGTGAATCCCATGGTATGAAACATATAAATGAAAAAGCATCGTTTTTTGGATTTTTTCAAATTTCAATCTAAAATTCTGGTACTAAAGTCATATTGTTGAACCGTATTCGCAAGTAGAACGTGTCATAGAACAATGTATGGATTTTAAGCAATGTTTATCAGTAAAGTCAACACGATTTCGATTAATGAAGGCCGAGTTAACGAGGTCATTGATGTGGAAATCAAATTTGAGTTTTGGATCGAAGATATAAACCGAGATCCTGGACAGATACGTCTGATAAAACAGAGGTCTTTTCGAATCGTTTTTGCGGAAAATTCCAAATTCCGTTTCTCTCGCACACGTGCTTACAGACCGCGACTGAGTGTCGATCGACGTGGCTCGATCCACAACGATCAATCGATCGCGGTGCGCCGTCGAGCTTTCACGTTCGTCCGGTCGTAACGTTACGCGTACCCGACAACAGTGCACGGCGGTAACGCGTATTATTAATACTACGCTCTGGGGGGATAAAAAAAAAAAATGGCATCTTCCTTTTTTTCTCTCTGCGAATCTCGTAATAAATCACAGCTTGTAGGTACCGCTTGAAGAGAGTGGAGGGGAGAGGCACGTATAATTAATGTCCGATAATTAGGTTTCATTAACGGCGCGCTCGTTCGGTCGGCGACCGCCACCGCCGCCGCCGTCGGCGGTGGTCCGCAGAGACGACGCGATCGCTGCGGTGGCTCTGGGCCGAGAACAGCGGTAGCCGAGTATTTTATTTTATTATTATTTTTCTTCTCTCTAATTAAAATCCGGACGCTATGATTTAACGTAGGCACCCGTAGGTATGCGTTGTGATCGTCCGCCGCGGTTATTATTATCACGCGCCGGGCCGATTATTTACACATTCGTTCGACGAGACCCGGTGCCGTTCTGCCGCCGGATCCGCTGCGTTTTCCACATTCGTTTCGTACTCGTATTTTTTTTTTTTTTTTTTTTTGGAAAAAAACGTGCTTTTCTCAATAATTTTTCCTGATTTTCATACTTTTTCGGAACGGTTCGCCTATTACTGCGCTTTTTCTCAATCGCAAATCCAACGTTCACTAGCCGTCGTATCGTAACACGGTCATTACATCGTCTCTACTCGACACACACACACGTGCGCCCGCGCGCTGGCACGATGTACGAGTGTATACCAGCCGACTAGACACGTCGAGTTGCCTCCAAGTCCGCGTCACCGTTGTGAGGCCGGCGGACAAGTCACGCCGTGGAAATGACGCCGGTTCGCCTCCGTGCCGTCCCGAAGACGACCCGAACTCCGAGCCACGACGATGCCTGTAATTTGCTCATATAACCGTATCTGTGAGAATCGATAAGACATTAAACGTCAATCGTTAACTGAACCAATCTACGTGTCGTGTTTGATACGTCAAACCATATAATATATACCATTTACGCTCCAGTGCTTCTGTCAAATAACATATTAAATAGATTCGAACGACATTTCTGAATATCTAATAATCCAACGCAGGGGTCGGCAAGTAATTTCTACCTGGAGTCCGGAAAACTAAAATAATACGTGAACGAGGTCCGTAGAAAAAAAATATTAATTTCATTACATTATTCAATAGTTATTACTAAAATGTTAAAATTATTTGAACAGTATCCGTGCCTTATGATGTTGTATGAAAAATCGCATTTCTTGTCTTTGGCTAGGTAGGAACTTGAAATCGGGAACTCTTGTATAGAACATCCAATACGAAATACGTCTTCAAGGCTCAATGTGTGAATCCGTTAATTTTGTTCTCCACTTGTTTAGAAAAAAAATTGTTTTACAAAACGACGCCTTTTTGAATAATCACGATGGAAATTTAAATAACGTACTTATTAAAACAATCAAAGAAATATGTGTCGACTGTCCAGAAAATTTCCTTCCGCAGTGCGGATTTGGACCTTGGTCCGCCAGTGGCCGACCGTTGATCTAACGGGTCGTTCACGACCACGTCAGTATTTAATTTTTTTGCATTTTTCATTTTTCATTTTTTTTTTTCGTCGTCTTTATTATTTACGGGTTATGTTTTCAATTAATTATTGAAATCGAAATATGTATGGAGCTGTTGTTGTATAGGGTTCTGCCCTTTAATAAAGACTATAATAACAAAGTTACAACGTAATAATATGAGGTGTTTTCTGCGTCAGTATGCTTTACTCGAAATAATTGACAGACGTTTAACATTACATCGAAGTGAAAGAACGAGAAAAACCAAAACACGCTTCAACCGCTGGCTGTGAACTCTCGAGCAGCAATTGAAACAAATCGCACGTAAAAAACAAATCCTACGCCGCGGACATATACGAGTATTACGTTACGTACGTACGATAGTTTGGTTCGTAATGGCCAGAGCCCAACTTAGGGGGGGGGGGGGCTAGGGGGCTGCAGCCCCGGGCCCCGATATTATTTGGGGCCCCGGGCCCCTGATGATATTTAATAATTAAAGTGGCATCTTGAAATAATTGTATGATATTACTGGTTACGTAGTTTTGTAAGTCACGTATCGTAATGGAATTTCCGAATTTATGATTATTCTCTAATCGATAAAATAAGCTATTAAGTTTTAAGATAAAGTTGGTCAAAAGCACTTTATATCATTATGATTACAATTTATCTTAACATAGGTACTAATTCAAAAATTTAGTGAACTAAAATCTAGAAAAAAACCGTTGTCTTAAATTATTTAACAAATTATTTCTTTAATTATTATTATTTTTTATTTTTTTATTATTTACATTGACTATGTTGAAAAATGCATTGCCACTTTGACTTTGTAGACAATGTATATGATGTATATCAGTAAACATTTGTTTGAATTAAAAACTGTACCAACACTTCTTTATTTATATTTATATTTTTAATTTCATCGTTTTATTTATATTAATTGTCATTAAATAATTACTTATAGCCTTATTATGGTATAATTAATTTATAATCTTATAAAATAAATTGAATATAAGATATAACAAATCTATATAACATAAAGACTACATTCATAATTTAAGTAGATAATTTAAAATTTAGATAATAATTAATTTTGGGGCCCCATTAGAAAATTTGACCCGGGCCCCAAAATTCCTAAGTTGGGCTCTGGTAATGGCCGACGCTCGCTCAAGAGGAGGACGTACACACCCATGACGTGAATCGTCTCCGTCTTTTAAAATATGTCCAACACGGTACGTTTTCGTTCGACGAAACCAGTGGTGCAGTGCTGTCGAGTTATCGGCTTTGATCAAAGAGTGAACTGATCTGCTGTCGAATTCATAGCTAAGAACGTTAATTATTACGTGTGTCCGAACGGCTTTTACGACATTTTAATTTCCAAGCGAGTCTCGATCGTTTTTGAAACCGTCGCGGCTTCACACGGGTACGTTGTCCCGGCCGAACGCCAACGTCGGTCAGTAGAGGCGGGTCAATAGAATACTCTCGGACCGCAGACGTGCGAGACGTGCGATCCGACGCGGAAAACGTCTTCGATCTCAATCTTCGCGCGGCGTAGTCGCCAATCCGGCCGCTTAAACGTAGACACTCTACGTGCACAGATACACCTGTATTATTATCATTATTATTATTATTATTATTATTATTATTATTATCATTATGTCGAACGTTATACGTATCGTAAACGATTGTCCCCTTAACGTCACAGGCGTTTAAAATATTATGATATTATTATCGGTATTATTATTATTATTATTTTTATTATTATTTTTTTTTTTAATTATCGTTATTGTGCCACGGGGACCCGAAGAGAACAATCGTACGCGGCTATTGTTAAACGATTTCACATCAGTCAGACTCTCGCGCACGCGGGTACACCGTACACACACACACACGCACACACACACACACACTGGCGTATAAAGACGATATTTAAATACAATAAGGATTCATTATTTCACCGTCGACGGCCGGGCAGGAGACGGGTGACCCGAGGACGGGGGCGAGGAAGGGTCGTAGATTATAATACGCGTACGCATTATCATAATATACGTATGTATATTACTATTATTATTATTATTATTATTATAATACGAACGCACCGCTAAAGAGCCGATGCCTGGGAACGGTTTCGATACGGCGAGCGGACGTCACACGAGATGGAAAGCTCGACGGTATCGCGTTTGCCGGCCGCTGCTGGGCTCCGACGTCGTGATCTCGTAGTCGTTGTAGTCGTCGTCGTCGTCGTTACTACGTGTCGACGTAACACAGGTACCTACGCCGCGGCGGCGGTATAACGGTACAAAAATCGAAATTTAAAAACCACAAACGATTCCGTCACCCCGCCTAGTATCGCGCGTACGGACGGAGCCGGTCCTACGACCGTTCGGCGCGGCGCCCGAGGCTGATTAAGCAAATAAAAACAGGCACCCTTAATGGGGAGAAGAAAATATCCGTGGGAAGAGGCTGCGACCACCCCCGTCGCCCTTTTCCCGCTAATACGCACCTAGCACACCGTTTAGACCGTAACGAGACTCTGAAATTGTGCTTCAATTTATTTATTTTTTTATTCTTAATCAAATTTCTACAGTTAACCAATATAATTAATTAATTTATTTATTTATTTATTCGTAACAAATATAATAATTAAATATATTACCATACGCCATAATTAATTTGACCCCGAAAAGCATAACTTGTAGTGAGGGAAATGAATTATAAAAAAAAAAATATATATATACTAAAAATAAAAATACATAAAGATACAAATGAGTTTACAAATTAGACCATACTGTGATGTCGTACTTAGAAGTTTTACAAGAAAACTTTTACAGATACTATTTTGAATATAGTAAAAAATTAATGTGAATCAGACATAAATTACTACATTTACGATCTAATAAATGACTAAATAAACAGTGTAATGAACCAAACTTTAGATTTCGTAAAGAAAAACCGATGAAAAAATTCGTCAATTATATGAAACATTAATCGTCTTAAACTCTCGAGCGAAAAATATAGTAATAACCGATGGTACCCAATAACAATCATGATAATGACAATAATAATACTTTTGATTTTGTTAATCGACAGTATTACACATCACGTGAAAACCGATATCAGATGATTTTATTAAATTCTGTATTTTTGTTTAGTTTAGTAATGATTTACTGTATGTACTGATTGATCATGTGCTTACACGAGGTTTCATTGAACGGCTTCTCAGACTATTGAGACGGATACAAATACGTTCTATTAAAACACCAATGGGCAATAATTATCATAATATAATGCCATTTCTTGTATTCGTCATACCGTTCAGGTGACTATATCACATCTGTTGAATCAAAAAATATTTCAAAGAGTGTTTTGACTCCTAAGCCTACCCTTTCTTTTGAATAGGATTGAGTACCTAACCGTTCGATCGGGTTCGATCCTATTCGGACCGTGCGTCCCCGCTCAAAACGGCAACGTAAGGCCGTGCGAAATTCTCGTGCAAACGCGTACACGGCCGAGGAGTAAAAACCCACTGCGGCGACGACGACGACGACGACAGCGGCCTTCGTCAGGCATTATACACGCGTGTGCGCGCACCTCAGCCGTCTCTGTTGTCGCGCACGACATGACGTCCGCCGCCCGGCTACCGGATTTTGTTTTTTTATTTTTATTTTTTTCCTCCCGTCCGTTTCGATCGCCTATAGTATACCAATCGACTACAGTTTACTACACGCGCAGTCTCCATGCCACCCCCCAAACCTCCTGCGCACGCGTACTCAAAAAAAAAAAATTTAAATCATGACCGGCCCGGGTCTGTAAAAATTTTAAATTTTAACGGGCTCCAGTTACAGCTTAAGTGACGACCAATGGCCACTGCCATTTTGTTGAACATTTAATCATAATATATTAATATTAATCATATTAATATTGTGTAATAGCATAATACTGTGATACATCCAAAACATTCGAAATAACTAAATAGCATAGTTGCAATAATATTTGATGTCAAAACAATTTAATTATTAGTTTTATACATAATTAGACAAATTTTTCCTATGAAAACTAGGAAAACCCCTTTATAAAAATAGGGGGCCCTGAAGGTTTAGTTTGTCCGGGGCCCGCCAAAGTTGAGTACGGCCCTGCTGCCAAAAAACGGTTAAGTTTTCCGTTGCTTTCTAGACGACTTGCCATCCCTGGTCGAACAACCGACGCGTCAGTCTAAAAAAAAACATTTTTTTTTTTTTTTTTATGAATGTTTAAATATATAATTTTAACTTCTGTACGTTGCACTGAAGCTTTGCTCGGAAGCGTCGGTCTTTTTATTAAATTCAATACACCTGTCACCGTATATCCTTTGTCCGATAACCGAAGGACGTCAGACAAACTTCCACAGCTATTATTTTATCGGATTTTATGTTTATATTATACAACTTGCCCATAAAGACCCGTTTGAATATTTATTTATTCTTTTTATAATTTATTCTGTGTTTCAAGTATGAACGATGGCTCAAATGACCTTAAAACTTCAAAACTACAGATTAATTTTTGCTTTTATGGCTCTAATTTGAATACTTGACATTGTATACGAGCCGTTTAATATATTTCCTAGCTGTATTTACATTTTACTTTTTTTTTTGTAGTTATTGTCATATTGACAAAGTATTGTTATTCTGATTTTATATAACCGGCAAATGTTGGCGATGAACAATGATTATAGCATCAACAAACAAATGTATTGTATAAATTCAGCCTATAGGAATGGAGGGAAAATATTTTTTTATCTATACAATTTTCAGTGTTATTGTATTTATTTTAATTATCTTGTATGGTCCAGAAATATTGTAGCTGTACATATTATAAAATATTTCTATTTTTTTTTTTTAATTTTATTATAATTATTATTTATTTATTTATTTACTTTTTGATTTTTCAGTTTTATTATCGAAAATACTATTATTATTAAAAAATAACAATATTTTAGCGAATTTTCCACTTTTTTGCATTGCATTGCTTTAACATGTCGGCTGTTGCCTTGTGTAGAGTTCCAGGCTTTCGCCTTTTTCTCTCTATGTTTGTTGGTCGTGTGGGTGTAGGGTGTCTTACGTTGTTGAGTGTTGATTGCTCCCAATCTACGATGATGAGGTTCGGATATTTATTTTCCGCTGTTGAGTAAAATATATTATATATTATAATAGTAGTAGTGGTTAATTTTAAAACATGAAGGAAGATAACAACTTAGTTTTTCAGATTTTAAATTGATATTTTTGTAGTTTTCCCGACAAGTTTTCAAAATATGAATTCTTTTATTTTTTAAATTAAAAAAATTAATGCTCTCTATTAATTACAGTTGGTCAAGACTACAAATACATCCAACGAGTATTTACTAATTAAGTATTTACTGGTCAAAATGATTGAGTTGAATGGTTTCAAACTCGATACGAGGTTGACGATATAAACCTACCATATACAAAATACAATAACGTATTTACCAGAAACAGTGTAAAAACGCTTTACGCAAATAAATCAATGTAAACGTATGTGTAACGCTCGAGTCAATAACAAATGAATACAATAACATTTTTATTATAAATAAAGAAACTTTGGATTCGAAACGTAACATTACGGGGGGCTTGACGGTCAAGTGTTGGCGCGAACGAAGAGCTCTCTACGCTTCTGTACCGGTATAAAACGATGGAAATAATAAATGTTAATGACATTGTCACTGCGAGCGAGGTAGAATCCCAGTACCGTTTTTTTTTTTTTGATGCGTACACACACATTATTTCACGTCATTTGGTCAACGGCGCACTAATGTGTTACCTATCACATATATTCCATCAGCTCTTCCGGCTCGCGAGTCCGACCACCAGCGTGTGCTATTATCATAGTTATTATCATTATTATTATTATAATTATTAGGCGGGTACTGGCGTCGTCATTATTTTTACCACCATTCGAGCCCGGTGACGACGGTAAAACGCACAGCCGATCGTGCGAGATCCTGGACGTGCACACGCCGCCGCCGTGTCGATATGATCTCGTATTTGAATTTTATCCTCATTAACTTCTTTGACCACAGCCTTGCCCCGGTTTATCGTCTCCCGCGCCTTTGGTTGTGCGCGCAGCCCTAACCTAACACGGCAACAATCGCCCGCCGCCGCCGTACACGCGCGCTCAAGGTACGTCCACACCAGTGCGTTTTCGTTTTCACCTTTCGATTCCACTTGCGTTTCGACTTGCTCTTCGTCGTTCGATAATCGCGTGCGATTGTTGAGTGCTTTAAACGCATGCTTCTTTCTGTCCACGTCTGTGTCTGCGCCAGCAGTCTCGTTTTTCACCGTGCGGTATAGTCAAAACTAAAAGTATGTCAGATTCAAATTTACTTTTAGGTGTTTCTGCAGCGTACTATATTATCGCGAATGCCAAAAAAAAAAAAACGTGAGAAAAACCGTTCCAAATGGATAAAAAATTATTTTAAAACAAGAAACTTCGGTATTATTGACGATTTGCAATTGGACGAAGACTTCCTGTTCGGAAATTTTACGCGAACGTACAAAACAATTTTTTTTTCGTTATTAAACATGATCGAACTTCCCCTAACGCAAGTTTTTCATTTTGATTTTTACGGCCGATACATCGATGTTGAATTCATTACCGATACGCTCCGACGCATCATTTCGTTTAATTTTGTTGCAATAGTCGGTATGATTTGCGTCCCATAAAGGTTTTGCCGCTTTATATGATTCGATAAATTTTAATGTTTGATTTTGATCCATTATTATTATGAGTAGAGTCCGGATTTGTATGCACTCAAAAAGCCTAAAATATTATGCATTTATGCATCTAAAAACTTTTAAATATGCACTTGATATGCTCTTATTTTTTTAATTATATGCAAAAATATACTCTTGCCCAACATATATGCATTTATTTGCATAATTTTTATACACTTATTTATGTTTTTGTTATTTTTTTAATTTCTTTCGTAAATAATAATTCAACTAAATTAGATAGGTAACTTAATTTTTTGATTGCAGACATCAACTTACAATATTGGCTGAGGAATAGTAAATATTTAAAAATGTATTCAACAAATAAAACAAATATTTTAATTAAGAATGGTAAAAAATAATATATAAAATCATACACGGAAAAAATATTTGTTATAATTTTATAGTTGATTAATATATTAAATCCTCGTATAACATTTCTTTGGTTAATATTTTTGAATAAAGATACAAAATAAAGAAATTTAAAAAAAAAACACGGTTTTATAAACTTTAATACTTTAATAGGTACCAAATATGCTTGAATATGCAAACATTTTAAAATATGCTGTCATCTCTAAAACATGCATTTATATGCAAAGTAAATGTTTTTGTATGCATTATCTGTTACACAAATCGTCCACATTTCTTACTGTCATCGAACTGCATTCACTCATTACAAATATGAAATTGCATAAAAATCCGGACTCTAATTATGAGTAACACACTCATTATAAACGAAAAAATCAAAATGATATACATCGAAATACTGAAATAAAAAAATAATTACAGAAGTCGCAATCAGATCGCACGAAAAATCCACTGGGCTTGGAAACACGTGCTTTGTCGCATGCTGAACAAAACTTTTCTCCGTTCAACTCGATAGACGTATGCGTTATTGAATGCGCTTCGTTCGTCATCGCATGCGCTTATCGCAAGCAAAAACGCACTAGTGTGGACATACCTTTATAGCGTCATCACGGCGCACCGCATTTATGGCGTTGTCCGTATTTAGTGAACTATTACCGCAATACGCGTGTGCCGTATGACGTGTGTGTGTGTGTTTTCTTTATACCGATAACGCAAGCGCATTATATTTTACGTACTTATATACATATAGTTATCGTAAGAGTATATAGATGTTAGTAGATACACACGACGCCGTTGTTGTTTCGACCTCGATAGACGTCGCTAAAATTTAATGGTAAAAAAAAAAAATAAATAAATAAATAAAAAATACGAGTAGGTAATTCACACGTTTCCGAGATCCGTTCGCGAGTTTCATGAGCGTTATACGTTTTGAGTGTTTTGGCGCCAGTCTATGAACGGTTAATTGTTCCGATGTAACGACACCGGGGACCGATGTCTATCCTCCCGGAACGTTCCCCTCGGACGTGTACGCGTCAAAACGCTGCGCAGGCCACCTTTCGTACACGCGTATAAATTATCCGATTCCTCCTTGTGTGGCTTCACTTATATTTATTTAATTTAATTTTTTTTTTTTTATGTCCGCCCGGACACTTGAACGACTACTCGTAAAAACGGACACCTCTAAACCGCTTCCGCAATAAAAAAAAAAAAAAGCGACTTTCCGTGATAAAAACGACGGCTTTACGGACGGGGTTCTTATCTAAATATTACTTTATTCTGGAAATAAAATATTACTACTTATTTATAACTTGATAAGACCGTTAAACGACACTTCGGTGGTGGTCGGTGAGGTTTTTTTTTTGTTACTTTTACTTTAATAAAATCGTTTTTGAATAATTCGAACCTGAATAATTTGTCAGTGGAACGTGTAAACGGGTTATAATATTATACGTTTATATTAAGGCGACGTGACGGCCATTGAATAAATTTGATCGGAATTACGTTATTCCCCCCCCCTCTCCCCGTTCACGGCTCACTAATAACGATAATATAACGAACGCCCGTGATCATAACACAGCCGCTTTCTTAGCAGCGTCTTTCGGTCACCAAAAGAGCACGATCGCACACGATCACTTAAACACCAATTATGCCGTATTTCACGCGGCACACGAGTGGAATATTACACGAAAAACCTTTCGCGAGCCGTGTCGTTCGAAACGACGGTCTGGTCGCTACCACCACGCCGCGGCTACACGGCGAGTGCTCGTACCATTAATTTCCCGTGCGCGGCACCGATCAAAGCGCGAAATCATTAGTGTCCGTGTTGTAAAGAACCGTTTTGTTGTTTTAAGTGAATCGGGTAATGCGTTTACGACAACGTCGGTTTTTCGATCGAATGTTTTACTAAATACCAATACGCTAATTTTACCACGATAAACGGTGTGAGATACGTAGAAATAAGAAAACACAGAGGGAGAGAGAGAGAGAGAGAGAGTGAGAGAGAGAGAGGGAGAGACGTAATTGGTAATGTTTCGAACACAACGTTTTTATTGTTTTTATTTTTTATTTTCAATTAAATCGCTACGGTCGTTTTACAAAAGAAAAGAACACGGGTTATATCGTCCGTACGGGATAAATACGATCGCTTTGTTTCCCATTCGGAGAAGCCATCCCGTACATAATCAGTCATAGATTTCGAACACAGACTCCGGTGTTTTAATCATTGTATTTTATTCTCGGCGTCTCGAACAATGCGAGTACGATACACATATACATGTAGGTACGTGTACACACACGCACGCGTCTGTACGCCACAGACGGATTCGAGGAGTACATAAATTAAAATGTTAAATGAGTCATAAATTACTTACGTATTTAAATAATAATATATACACCGTTTGTGACGGACGCGACTATAATACACGTGGTCGGTCGTACCTCGGCGCGCGGATCGGAATCGAGAGAACCGACTCGTGGAATCGTTTGAATACCGATCCGGAACGCGGGCGGACACTAATTTAAACGGGTGGAAATGAAGAATTCAAACGCCCAGTGTATATTAATAATCACACGCACACGTCCGGATACCAAAGGTACACGACGACGTTATTATTATTATATTATAATGCGCTCGTTGCCCGGCGCGGCGCGCGCGATCATTGTTGCGGAAATTCGCCCGGCACGATTCGGTAAGTCCGTTCGATCATACGTATAATAACATATGTACACGCGCAGAGTAACGTTATGATGTTTTCGATTTAACGAGCCGCCGGTCTGTAGAGACCTGTTGACTCGAACGGATATATTCAACAGTCGTACGGCTAAATAATATTATTGTCGTCGTTGCGCACAGAGAACACGCGTCGTTATTAGCTGAAACGCGTGTACGCTGCACGTAACAGTGCATAATATGCATATATTGTTATTATTATTATTATTATTGTTATTATTATCAACAAACACGCAGGAATTGATTGATCCGTGTCATTGTGCAGGACGTTGAATACAATATATTATGTTGTATTCGTGCGTCTGTCTCCGCGCGGTACACGCAGATACGTACATTGTGTTACGTGCGTTTAAGTCGTACAGCGTAATGCCCGTGCGAACGAATGTGGAATAACGTAAATATATTGTAATAGTATAGCTCTCCGGGTGTACGCGCGTGTATTTCAATAATAACCAGACTTGTGATTTTACTGAATCCAAACGTGTACCCGCACATTATTGTTATTACGACGGTCCGGTAATAAATTACGGACTCGTTTATTACGACACCGAGTCGGTTATTATAATATTATTATTATCGTTGTTATTTTTTTTTTCAAATTATTATTTGATTTTTATCGCCCGTCATTCGCGCGATCGTCGTGATCACACTGCGTTAGTGTAATCGCACTATCACTGCAACGACGACGTACGGTCGGCTCGAATCCGAACGGTTACCGGATCCGTACGGTTTGATTTTTAAACCAACACACGCACACAAACACACACACACACACACACACACACACACACACACACACACACACATACACACACACAAACAAACACGCACGCACTCGATCAGTTTTCGGACGTCTCCCGTAAAAACCGAAATAGGATTCGTGGCATACGCCGCGCGCGCGTCTTTCGCACGTGCAATAACGCGTCGTGTCGTCGCTATATTTAGTAAATAGAAAAAAAAACGAGGATTCGTCTAGCGTCTTAGATCAAGTCCCGTCCAGGAACAGCCGATCAATACACACGTGACACGTGACGGTCGACGACAAAGCCAATTAGTCTCTGAAAATATCGACACTAGTTTTACAATCGCCAACAAAAAAAAAAAAAATTTTTTTTTTTTTAAATAATCGCCTAAATGAAATCGATGGTTACAGTCGGTTCGTCTACAAGGCTTCGAACAAACTGCGTGACTTATACATTTCTGTACGGAAACTCATTCGCAAACGTTGTCATTGTAAATATCTTTTCTTTTTTTTTTTTCATAGTAGAACCATGGCGCTGCAGGGAGGAGAACCTGCTGCTTTTGCGAGTCATCCGTCCGCCGTATTGTAAACTATCTTAACGCGATATCAACACTCAAAGAATAATTATAATACGGAAAAGTAGAGTTGACGATTATACGTGTAACCGTGACCGTCGATCCGTATGGAACGGCGTCGTTTACGTCGGGCGCGAAGCGAAATAAAACGGGAAAAAAACACGTAGAAATACGTATCGACCGGATAAAGTGACGTTGGTTTCGATCATTTTAATAAATATCAATCGTTTCCACGTTCGAACGTTCGAACGGAGGCGATTGCTCCGTGGTCGGAGTGACGATTTATAAAACGGTTAGGGTGTATATCGAATTCTGCGGTTCCCGACACATTTCGAGTATGTATATATACCAGTACAATTTTATGGCCGCGTTCGTACCAGTGGCGGATAGGAGGGACATTTCTTTTCGCCGGGAAATATTTTCAGGGACTCCAGGACCCATAACGATCAAGCTGAAAATTCGTTCATCGATTCTCAATTTCTTCTGGACTACTGGATGGGAACAACAATAGTTTAAAACTTTGAATTATACAATTAATAAATGTTCGAATGTGCTTCTTGGCTAAAATGTGGTTCCGATTGTGAGTATTATCGACATAGAAGACACGAATTTTTTAATAGGTCAAGTTTAAGTTATTTTTTTTTTTTTTATTAAAAATCTAATTTTAGTGTTTATTTCAATGATTTGTACCATTTATGTTCATAATTTAAAACTAAATTATGTATGTATTAAGTATGAAATAAATTTGAACTATCGATTCTATGTTTTAGTTTTTTAAGTCGATTAAAACATAACATTGAAACGCAGTTTTTTCTTTCATTCACTGAAGTAAAATCAAGACTATAACCTAGTCGTGGTAATGTTTCGATCTAAAGTGCCCCCCATGTGTTTATACGGGCCGGTACGGACATTGGTTCGTCGGCGAAATTCCGATTTTTCGAAAGATCAAGACGGGCGAGTTTAAAAAAATAAAAAATAAATGAAAACGTATAAATTCGCATGTACGTCATTCGGAAAACGAACGGCGACAGATGACCGCGTTAGCTTTACCGCCGCGCCGCGTTACACACGCGTTAATACCGCGATATCGATATCATAACGATACGCGTTTTTCATAATTTGTACGACTCGTGCGTATTAACATTAAAACATCGAACTCCCAGGGAGGCGATCGGCGGTCCGACAGACGTTATTTGGCCAGTGTCCCACCGACGTACGACAACGACGCCGCCACGGCGACGACCTCCTCCGGAACACGTGTTTTACGACTCGCCGGCTTTTTTACCCGCGTCAGCGGATCACGCGAACATCACGGCCGTTTTCGTCGCCCCGGGCCTCTGTGCGGCAGCGCGTACTCGGAACCCGAGTAAAAAAAAAAATAAATAAATAAATAAAACGACAATATATATACATATATTTCTCAAAACGAATAAATACGTATAAAATAGGTGTGTAATATATATATATATATATATATATATACACATTGTATACCTATTTATATTATATACGCATGAGAATATATTACCTCCATAAATAACGAAACGTATTTTATATTTGTCCCCGAGGAATGAAAACCCATTCGTACGAAAGCGGTATAGGATTTCGACGTCCCGCTGGACACGCGATTCGACACGACAATCGGTGGTGAACGGGGGGAGGGGGGGAGAAATAAAAAAATACGAAATAAAAACGAAAACTACACTACCGTATACGGCCGGTCCGAACGGCAGCGGCGCGGCAGCAGCAACAGCTCGTGATCGGACTCGCCGAAATAAGTATACGCAGTGCTCGAATTGAGGGGGGACGCAGGCGGACGGAGCTCCCCTTCTTATCTTTATTTTTTTAAGCGTACCCCTTCTTAAATTTTGAATTTGCATTGATTTCAATTATTGAGTGGGACGCTAATTTTTTTTAAAGTTTCTTAGTACCCCTTCTTTTATATTTCCAATTCGAGCACTGAGTATACGTGAAATACCGTGCGGGTGTCCCCGGCCGTACGGGCGTTATCGTTTTGTAATATTATTATTGAAATATTAATTTACGTTCATAAGACGCCCCGACCGCCGCCGATGAGTCCAGACGGTTGTGACCGTGAGTCTTGCGTCCGATTATTGAACGTGCGTGCGGTGGTTCCGGTGCGTCACATTCGACGGACGCGGATGTTTAACGAATAATTTGCCGTGTTGTTGTGGTACGACTACAGTAGTGGCCGTAAATATTCCGTCCTATTGTCCATTGTTTTACATTTGTATTTGTATTTTTTACGTCGATAACGCCATAATACGCGGCGGTCTCGACGATTGAAGGTTTTCGTAATTATTATTTACGTAAACGCACGTAGGAATAATTAGGAATTCGGCGAAACAGTAGATCGTCGTGATTTTTATGATCGATAACATTTTTTTTTTTTTATTCTCCAAAATAGTAACGTTCGAACGATTTTATCGCGACATTTTATATCTCGCAGCCCGACCACCCGTCCGTGTACGCGTTTGCAACTGGAAATTTTCCACAACCACAAGTTCCTTCGTAATCGTCAACATCGAGGTCGGCTACCATTATTCCTTTGAAGTGTTGTTTTGCGATTTTCGCCTAGGATGAAATACATTTAAAACGGCATATCATATTAAAACAAAAATGTACACGAATCGGGAACGCTAATCACTTGAGCGAACGTTTTTTTTTTTTTTTTCTACTGGTACCAAATGCCTCGGTGTCTGGGGCCATTGGCTACAAGAAATTACGTAATATTTACATTAAACAGAGGGGTTGTTACACTAAATATAAACTCATACGTAATAACTAGAGTAGTACAAATTAATAAATAAGGGCTGCATATAGAGTTGAGAGTGATACATTATATGAGAGTACATTATACATTTATAGTTTGGTAATATTATTTAGGTACATATTATTTATTTTTTATGAAGTTCTGTATTCCTGAGGAATTTTAGAACATTGATTGTATCGGTGTTAAGGTTTTCAGCTAGATGGTGAGTTAAATTATATACTTGAGGCTGTAGTTCGTACTTTCCGCAATCGGTGCGTATGTGCTTAACTGTCATTGGATCGTTGCAGGTCGGGCATATGGGAGCCAACGTTTTGTTTATCGTACCATCGAACGTTACCGCGATGCTGGTGATGTCGTTGATCGGGTTGGATGTGGTCGTCCTCGTCATGTTCGAGCAAAAAAGGTGATTGAAGCCGTTCGTTCGCGAATAAATCGCAACCCTCTACGGAAACAAAAAATCGGTGCTCGGGAGACGAGAGTCAAAGCTCGATCCGTGTCGCGCATAATTCGTGTTGACTTAGGTATGCGTGCATATAAACGATGTACAGACCGATGTGATCACTAAGACGAGGTCTCAATCATAACGCGACTGTCGAAAACACGGTAAATTTTTCGATTTTCACACGGTATGTAACAATAATTTTGTGTTTTTGATAGCGCCCCGACGGACAATGGCATTTCCGGTTTATGAAACGCGACGCTGGTGCTCGGCCTGTGAATCTCGACCGCCGGATCGTCGTCACGCGGACACTGCGCTTGTGCGTACAATGGCGGGTATACCTCATGGAGTATTTATTTTATTCCGATTTTTTTTTCAGCGATACCTCGACGATACGGGCGTAATCAGTGGCGTATTTTGTGGGGACCAAGGAGGGGGCAATAACAGATTTATAATAATTTAAGCAGTTGTAAAAATAAATATAAATTAAATTTAAAAAAAAACGTTAGTTAATTTTTTTTCATATGCAAATCAATGTCAACAAAACGTTCTATTAATATCCAGTGGCGGCTTGAACTTTTTTTTTCTTGACTCACATTTAATATTTTTACACCACCCACCCTCTAATCAGTAACCTACTATTATGAGTAACGTTAATCGTTATCTTTCATCGATAATTTCTTCGAATTAACAAATATAATATTTATATTCCATTCTTTACACATGCGGGTACCAAGGTACGACGTCCCTTAACCTAATTTTGGCTGTTATTGTACGACTTACGATGATACACATATAGAGCTAAACATTATATTTCTAATTGAATTACCAACTTTAGAAAATTATTCAATCTACATTTCCCAACCACAGGACACCCATCCACCCACCCATTAATATTTCTATGAATCACGTGATTCAAATACACCTCCTTCGAGCCGCCACTGTTAATATCAACACGACAACATAGCTATTTTGAGAAATTAACCTCCGCGTTTCATAATAAGCGCGCGTGTATTGGTTTGTTGTTAGTCATCGGCTGTTCAAAAACAAGACACAGTACCTACTACTACTCTTACGAATTTTCGTTTTTCGATACCAAAAATATCTGCACGTTCAAATCGTGCATCTTTTTTTTTTTTTTCATCGTACGATTGATCAAAATATTATTGGTGTCGAAAAATAATATTGAAGATTTTGCAAGACCAAAAGCACGACAGAAAATATTAGTTCGATGATGTTCGTTTTTCTTCTCTTAAATATTTATATTCTGTTAATTTTGTTAATTTATAATTTATTATTATTATTTTGTTAATTTGTTCGATATTTTTTTTCCTTTGTTGACATTTTATTCACTATTTCGCAAAACAGATAAGAAAACAAATGAATAATAATATCATGTACAATTAGATTTGATTATTTTGCTATCATGGGTACTACTGAAAGTACCTTTCGCTAAACAACATTCTAGGGCACTCGATAGATTTTTATACTATTACCTAATCCCACGTATTTTATAAGTTTTCTAATGGGTAAGAAAAATTGCTACTATAAAAAACCGGTGACTGAAAGAGGGCATAAAAAATATATGTGCACCCGGGGCAGCAAAATCCTAAATACGCCACTGAACGTAATATATATATTACGGTACGCCGTTTTCGGTGCGGCACACGACGCGGTCGTTTCAACCGGACCGGCGCCGGATCGCCCGACGGGCGGTGAACGTCTGGTCGCGCGGTGATGTACGCACGCGGTACACGCGCACGGCATTAACAACACCGATAACGATAAAAATGATAATAATGACGGCAATAATACCGTCGTCGTTATATTTGCGCCCCGCGGTCCGCCCGGACCGGCGAGCACCGACCAAATTGTCGCGTGTTGTTTACGCGAGTCCGGTTTGTAATGATCCCGCGGACCGTCGCACGCTGGGCGACACGTACAATAGTATTGCACGGTTTTTTTTTTAGATTTATTTTCATACGACTGTTCGAAGGTTTTTTTTCGTTAAAAACGATCGGAGGTTTTCGACGAGAAATGTTCGATGTACGAAACACGTGGCGGCAGGTCGTCGCTTTCAGCCCCTCGACGGATCCGAAACGTTATCTACTCGGAACTCGAAAATGTCTTTTTTTTCTTAAGATTTCAATAGTTTTTTTTTTTTTTTTAATATTGGAAAAACGAAATAAAAACTGTAAAATGTGCCATCAAAGAGATTTTCATGAGTTCATGACATCAATTTCAGTTAGGTACGTGTTTAGCCGTAGATAACTCTGAAAACGAAAGTACTGGAAACTTGTGAAATCACTTGAAAATGTTCGGAAAATATTTGGAATTTTCTATATAAATTCTTCAATTAGCATAAACATAAAAAAAAACAAATCGGTAAATTTTCTGTTTGAAAATAATTATTGTTTAGATAATTTACTTTCTGTAGGAAAAAATCGAAACACGTATAGGAAGTAAACTTCAATTTTCCGTCATATTTAATAGCATACTCGTATTTTATTAGATCGTGTGCATGCATCAAATATTTACGTCTCTTATATATATATATATATATATATATATTTTTTATTTTTTCTTTTATTAGTAATATCATAGCAATACAGTTAATTATAGAGAAAAAATAAAAGAATAAACATAATAAATTACATAATTATGAATGATATAAGACAGAGAAAAAAAACAAAAAAAAAACAAAAAAAAAAATAAATAAATAAATAAAATAACAACAAACGGGTTTAAATAAGGAAGCCAGCAAAATAGTCTCAAAAAAAGTCTCGTTTATTATTTCATCTTTTTAAAATTTTTCCTGACGAAAGCACTTAATTTTTCAAGTATTTACTATAATTAACAAATTTTTACATTTTTTTACCTTATATTAATATTATAATTAGACGAATTAATAAAATATATTTTTAGAGTATATTTTAAGTGCATATTTCTTATTTTTTTAATGTATGAGTGCATGCATATTTTGAGATTTTTAAGTACTAGAAGTTCTCAGCCCTAGTGATGAACATTATCGACGAGTCGAAAAACTCGAAACAGAACGACACCACCAACAAAAGTCTTATGAGACGCGGGCGAAAACGAGTGATGACTCTTGCGCGGCATTAATCGGAGGAGTATAGGGGTTTTTCGGGCGGAAACACAATATCATATTGCACAATTAAAACATCCAAGGCTGCTCGACGGGGTGTACGTTTCACGGCCCGTTGAATCCATGTGAGCGGAATATTTTAATTAGCATATAAATGCGTGTTTTGTGACCAGAGAACATAAAAGAGAATATTTATTTATAAATCCAAAAACATCATACGTGGAAAAATGTGTCGTCGTCGATTGTTTCAGTTGGAACAGTTAGCATTGATCCGAGCGTTCGATTGTGAGATTAAGCAGTGTCGCACGACCGACGAAACCGACAATTTCGGGAAACCAGCAAACTATATAATATATTACACTTACCCGAGTAAAGGATAATTAATATTTTCGTAAACACAAAGTTACTTAATAAATCAATTAATCACCTCTAATAAATATCAGTCACGAATCTTACGATGGGTGATTGATTGCAGAGCTTTTGTGTACCCAACGTTTTTTGTCGTGATCAACCGTAGTCTGTAAATTCATATTGAATTTTTTTAAGCGCGTTATTTGGAATTTTCAGATAACGAATTTTTATGAGTATTTTTAAGGCGTCAAAATCCAGGCCCTATTTCTGATATCACACATTTTTATTGTTATCTGTCACCTAACTTAGTCTAAACCTTTTTTTTCCGTTCGATTTGAATACTCATCTCTATCATTGTCTTCCATTGTTTTGATATAGTTGAATGCATATGAGATATCTTTTTCTGAATTCAATGAAAATACATTTTCCAGTGCTTCGTTCTCATTACTTGATCTATAATTCATAAAAATTGATTATGTATTGTGAAAAATAAAAATCCGTCAAAATCACTTGAAAAAATATGTTTAAATTTTTGCTTTGCTAATTACCCGATGGAAAACATATTATTTGGCGAATCGGTTATTTTCTTTTTATTCGATTTCATTTTGTTATGGTCATTATTGAATTTGAACTGTTCACCGTAAAACAAAAATAAATATTCATAATGTATGGAATCGCACTCGTTCGCTATTACATATTTATCAACTCTAAGCAAAAATAATAATATTACTATTTTTTTTTTGTTCACAGTAAAATATTCATAAAAATATAGTATATAATTGACTCAAAAACTACACATAAAAACATGATGGGTTATTATTGTTTTAACAGAATTTATAGTTTTGTAATAATTATGCCACATCATTTTTTGATCTTCGAAATTGATATTTTGAAAACTCGTGGTATTTTGAATTTTCACACTTATCGGTAACCACAAATCGCACATTAAAAAATAACACAAACGAGCACATACCTATCGATTTCCATAATTCTGCCGGTGATGATATCCACAAATTGATGAAGTGCAATGGACTTTATGTATTCGTGCTCAAAGTTCGCTGTTTTTCGAACCACGTTATCCTTTAAGCCATCAAAGCGAACCTGATACGGTAAACCATAGTCGGATATGAGTACTACATTTTCGAAACTAATGCGACGATTGGCCGGACAAGAAACAAAACAAGAATTATCAACGACATAATTAAAAACATACAAATCAACTCGGTAATAATTTAGAACGGTTATAACACTTTTACAACATCGAAGTAAAACTACAAAATAGAAATGTATTGCTTTTAAATAATTGCACGGCATTATCACGTTCCGCTTAACTCGTGTTCGTACATTTTAATTCAAAATCAACATAATGTTACTGTTATATTTTATACATAGTCACTCATTATACCCAGTCAAATACAGTTAACGGTTATAGTGGAATTCTTGAGTTGGTTTATTTTTATCGGCGTCCAATTTTATTTCAAAGTTGCTTTGTCACTACACTAATATGTGGTATTTGTAAAGTAGCTTTAGAACACATTTTATATTTTACGGCTTACAAATGCTAACTCGATTTTTTGTATACGAATGGAAAAAAAAATGATTTTATGATATTTCAACTTTTAAAAATAGCATAAAATTTATCCAAACACTATAAGTCACAATATTTTATGATTCATAACAACATACTCATGCATATCACATGAATCGTAACGAACACGTTTCCCAATGAAAACTCGATAACTGGATAATTGCAGACGGTAATTTCGAAATTGTAATTTAATGTACTCGTAACTTAATGATATGAAAAAAAATACACATGCTTAAGGGTACACGTTATAAATTTATCGTTGAAGTGTACAATGATGTTTATTATTATTATTATTATTATTATTATTATTATTTACTCGAAGACCAGATTTTCTATAAACGATAAAGCTTACAACGGATGCTCCGATCACGACGATCTTGGCGTCCATTGACGTTTTTTGGATCGTGCACAGACGCGTGTTCGGGTGGGACAACGCGAACTTTTCACGATCGCCAGACACGTTTTCGTCGGCTCTCTGGTACGCGAACATGAGGTCCAACGGGTGTCGGCTCTCTCATACCGGTAACGTAATACACGCCTCGTCGAAAAACCCCAGTGTTACCGTAACTTCTTTCACGTACTTGAGCAGACGTCATTAGGCGTTTTTTTTTTCACGGACGCCTCTTGGATCTCCACGTTGAGCAGGTCCGCCGCGCGGTCGTTGGCCGATTCGACGTGAGAATATACCGAAGGGTCACGTCGAAATCGCCGCTCGGACGTTTCATTTCGTCATCCGATCCGCGGCTGACGCACAGAGTCCGACGGTTTATCTGACGATAAATAGAGGGTTTTCAGTTATTTTTCTCATGACGTCTGGAACGAAAAATCTCGTCGTTGTCAACGTTCTGTTTTTTCTCTACCCTCGAACACGAATCGTTGGTACTGTTTTAATATAACGAAACCCGTCTGGGCCCGTTACTCTCATAGAATACGCATACTAGTCGCTCTCCAAAATACATTTTTTTATCTGTCCTCATTTTCAGTTACCCTTAGTTGAGTGTCTGGGTAGTTACCTAGAGCGAAATTCAACACCCTCGACCACATTTACCATTTGCCTTCTACGTATCATACGCACGACCACAATCATGAAAATAAAAAAATGAGTGCATATAATTAATGATTTTCGAATAGTGTCTGATGAAAATAAATTGAAATGTTTAATTTACGAATTATTTTTCCTATTATTCTTATGGTTAAAAGATTTCACAAAATCTAATAGGTTCATATTTTTATTTTATAGCGTATTTATAAAATATTCGATTTGATTTTTTGTTCACTACTCATCGCAACATTTACGTTGTTATAATCTTAAAAAACAAAATAGCTTCTATATTCTTAACCACAGTGATATTTCATACTACACACGCTTAATTTTTTTCCGCGAAAATTCAATGCCTAATCATTTTCTATCTAAAATTTATCGCACGAGTATTATTTATCAATATTTTCATTAGTCATTACTTTTTTTATAAGATGCCAAAAAGTGCCGATCAACCACTGTACGTATTAACTAACCTCCTATTACAGTAAGTGTAATAATAATAATTATTGATTATTATTATTACGAATTGTTCCCACGAATAATTTTTTAAATGCGATTCGTCCGAGCTGCTCTAAACAGTCGGTATTCAATTATTGTTCGATCCTCGCAGATCGTGGCGCAGCTATTCAAAAAAAAAAAAAAAAAAAAAACTAACCGAACCGTCAACGTAGATCAATGATCTACAGGCTCGAACCCGATAACGTTGGCCCTGATAACGTACAATCGTAGTCTCTGTAATGTAATCTTTCGGACGCAAGCGCGACCGCGAAACGTCGGCTCGCTCGTACTCCGCTAAACGCTGTTTTTAGTAAACGGTATCCACGTCTCGGCCGCCTGGCCATCAAACTCGTGCAGTCGTGCGGCTACTGTTTGGGCTATAAATTCAGAACGGCTGTGGCGCGCGGTCCGTAAGACGCATACTACTGCAGCTTACACGCATTCAACGCCGCATGCTTTTCGACCGGATCACGACGAGGATTTCAACCCGAACGCGTACCGCCCTACTGTCGAGTCTGATGGGAGCGACTTTCTCTCGTGCGCGCGGCAAAAAACCGAATCAAACAACAAACATCGATAATAACACTGGTCCCCGGGTACATTATTACGTTGACAAGTGTTAATTAACACCGCGTAAAATAATATATCCCGTGCGCGCCGCGCCCGGTATGTGTGCGTGCGTGCGCGCTTGTGAGACGTGATAGTTCAGAGGTGCCGTTTTCGGACGGCGGCGGCGGCGGAAGATGGCCACTTTCTTTAACGAGAACCTCCTACGACCGGTTCTCTATCCTTTGGGTCTAATCGAAATACGTGCGCGCACATTTTCGTCTTAATAACATACGCCCGTCCGCCTTTTCCTCGGGTCTATTCTATTATATTATTTTCAATGCCGACGTAATGTTTTTATATTTTCCTCCGAAGACTTGTTTAATATGCAAATATACGTTCGTTTTTTTTTCTTTTTTTTTTCTCGGTTCTCGACGCGTAAAATTAATTACATCGTTTACACATGATTACACACGTTCTACTGTCTTTTACACACCTTCCGTTTCCTTCTCTCTCTCTCTCTCTCTCTCTCTCTCTCCCTGTGGCCGTCAGAAAAATTACAACGCAAACGGCGAAACGACCGATGACGGCAACGAATCAACAGATCCTGCGTTCAATCGACGATTAACACGCCGTAAATTACGTGCCGTTATCAACGCCGCGGCTACCAAGTGATTATCGACCAATCGCGCCTCAAATTCCAAACGATTAGCTCCTGGCTGGACCGCTGCCGCTGCTGCTGTTGCTGCTGCTGTTGCAGTCGATTAAAAAATATCACGTTTAATATCCGGTCACCTTGCCCCCTCCCCCTCCCCCCAACGCTCTATAAACATACACACACGCGCCGGCGGCCCGGGGGTTATTTCGTGGTGATTATTATGAGATCGAAAACGAGACGATTGGATTTTCGGACCAAAGACCACTCGGTCGTGTATCGTCAAATAATGATGATTGTTTTTTTGTTTTTTTTTTTTTTTTAACGGGTGGGTCGTGTACACACAATACGCTACGTTCGAAAATCACCTGCGTGTGTTATTATTATTTGATTATCGACAAAACGCGCGTGTGCGTCTGTTTATGGCAATTATACCGTCGAGATTTACACACAACAACTTACAACCCTTCCGGCTATAATCCGAAAAGCAATAGTCATTTATGTCTTAAAACGTTATTTATTTACATCTATTAAAAACGTTTAGAAATAAAAGAAAATACGAAACACAAAAGAAATCGGTGATATTTATGAAGTATTTGATTTCAAATCACCCGGTGCACCGTACTAATTGACTATATTACACGGGATACGGATGATTGTTAGCGACCGTCGAGAATAGTTTAAATGGACACGTGCAACCTCGTCGCTTAGAAAACACGTGTGTAAAGAACAAAGCTCGTTCTTATAACCAATAGCCATTTTTAACGTGTACATCTCTAATGGATGTGATTTTCGGTCGTTATTTAAGATATTATTATTGTGTAGCTACGATGTTCAACCGATTTGACGGAGAACTCGACGATTTACTGAATGAAATCGTGAATCCGCTTGATGTCGAAATAATCAACACAATTGAAGACTTATCAAAGAGAAAAAAAAGAAAAAAAAAGTGTCCGCGAGAGGCAAATAACTGATTACAGTTTATCGAGATCGGTGTATGTGCATTGTGCACGTTTAGTACCAATAGCTACGATATATATATTATATATCATAGAATAAACCAATGTTATGTGATTGGTTTTGCCCAGCGTGGTTGTCTCACCAAATTTGAATATTTTTCTTGGTTGTTATTCGAGAAGTGGTCACTTTTAAAAATGTTAATTTTAATTAAAAACAAATAGTGAAAAAATTAATTAAAAAAATATATGAACCATAACATATTGATAACACTGAGTTTTATCAATTCATAAAATAAAACGATTTTTGAAAATATTGTAACGTACACTCATCTCATTGATAGGTCATCAATTCATATCGAGGAGCAAATACTGTGTAACTGATTCACTACTGTTGCCGGTCGATCCCTGAATACGGCCACTATAAATAAAACACGACAAAGAGACGTAATTTGGACGTTTTTGCTTTTTACTTTCGTGTAAATCGTAATTATTATCACCAAGTACTTTTGAGTGTATTCGCTAAGAGTATCATAGGTCGTCATAGATTAAAAGCTGAAATGTGCAAAATCACTTTTTACGCAAAAAGAACAACAGTAAATAGCGAAAAAATTGAAGATCGAGCGAAATAATTTGACTAAAATAATGCGTTTATGGCCCATAAACAACGAGGTCCACCGAAATAATTTTTACTTCAAAAGTAACCGATTTCGTCTGAAATGTTATATGTGCGATTAAATCATGAATCTCTGGAGAAAATTCCGATTTTCTCTCGTCGGACATCGACAGTTCGTACACGCGGACAGATATGAATTCGTAGAATCTTAAACCTCTCCTTTTTCTCTCCTATGTCAACGTTTTTGCGACTCTCAGACAGCACTGCGGGCACGGACAACATACGAATACGATAGCAGTCGTACAATATTGATAAACAGAGCGATCGTCGTCGGAATGACACGCGCGGGAGAAACGGAGGTCTTTGGCTCGCTCGTATAAACGTACACTAACCAAGCGCGTACACGGGGTGCGAAAGAGCGTTTCGTAGAAGCGTATAATGAATATTTTAATAGCGTTCGAAACCGGAACGATTAGAGATCACACGCGGGAATGAAGTCTTCGGCGGCGGCATAAAATACCTTACTTGACGATCGTCGTTCCGGGTGTCGCCCCGGAGTAAAAAACAATAAATAAACCAGCGTTACGTTGTTTTAATTTTTTTTTATTATTATATATATACAGGGTGTAACAGGTATATTTAACAAATACAATAACTTTTTTTCTGTTAATTTTTTTTAACTTTTTTTTTCTTTTAATAAATACTAAGGCTTTGCCCTACAACAAAATTGTCTTCTAATATTTTTTTTCTTTTGAAACTCAAATTTGAAAATTTTAAATTTAATTTTACCGTTTAAAAAACAATTCAAAATAGCCATTTTGTACACCTGATTTTTAGAAAAATATGTGTTTAAAATTCTAATAAAGGTTGATCCATTTATTTTCTATGATTTTTTAAAGTTTTTGAATAAGTGAAGGATTTTATTGTATACCACATAATACGAGTATTATAACACATATTATTGTATAAAACTATTAATTAAATGGCGGATCGAAATTTAATTTTTATTTCAATATTTTTGTCATCGCTTACATCTTTTATCATTAAATTGATATTTATTATTATGAGTCCAAGTTTACGAATTAATACGAATGGAATAATTTTAATCAACTGTGTACTTTCATGGAAAAGTTAATCAAATCACCGAATTCTTGATAGACCCGTACAATATTAATTGTACAATAATTTTAATAATTTAAGTCACATTTTCAAAAAGTTTAAAAAATCATAAGAAATAAATGACCAAACTTTAATAAGATATTTTGATACCATAATATTTCTCTAAAAATCCGATCTAAAAAATGGAAATTATGATTTTTTTTTTAAATGGTAAAATTAAATTTTAAATTTTAAAATTTGAGTTTCCAAAGAACAAAAAAATATTTGAAATCGAGAGTATTGTAGCGCAAAGGACTCGGTATTTATTTAAAAAAATAAAGTTAAAAAAAATGAATAGAAAAAAACTGGTAAGTGAGATGATGGTGATACAAGTTCGTCTTTCGTCCCTTCGGTCTTCGGACAAGATATTGGTGATGAATGTATTAAGTTTTAAAGAAATGATGACTCATTTCTTTAGTATAAAACGATTCTGAGCAAAGCTTCAGTGTAATATAATATATTATTATTTAAATACTGTTTACGTATTTTACGGTTATTTGTATAATTTTTTAAATGCTTGGAAAAAAAATCTTGAGTCACGATTATTGATATTTTTTCGGTATTGATAGTTTAGTATAAGTGTAAACTTGTATTAAATTTCAGAACTTTCAAATACTCAATATTTCATAAGAAATAAACTTAAAAGAAATCAGACAATATCGTAAAAAATCGTATAATAATTTATTAAAGTGTGTATAAAAAAAAATCCTGACTCACGATTTTTGAATTTTTGTTAGGATAATTAGGTAGGTATATAAGTAAGGTCATATTAAATTTTCAGACCTTTTTGTCAAATATTTAAAATTATATTACATAAAAACTTTCAAACAATTTGGTAAATTAAAAGTTCTATATTTAAGTCAAAAGTGCTATAATTGTTTTGAAAATGTTGTCCAATATAATAAAGTATGTATTTGATATTGGATAAAATTTTCAAGTTTCTAGCTTCAATACTTTTCGATTTATGACTAAATACCTAAAACCTGAACAGTGAAAATCTCGTTAACGGTGGATTTTTACCGATTTTACCGTTTTTACTCAGTTTTTCGATCGTTATTCTTGATTACTGGAAAAACTATGGAGGTTTTGAAAAAATGACCTCTCTAAAGTACCATCTCAGTTCAATTTCGAATCTAAAAAGTTGCTGGACGAAACGTTTGGACAAGGATTTCTATACGAAAAAGTGTTTACAGAAAAAAAAAATAAAAAAATAAACATCATTGTAAAACCATAAGATCCTTCGCTTCACTCAGAATCTAAAAGTTATTGCATTTGTCAAATAGACCTGTTACACCCTGTATATATATATTATATCTACCTCGGCGTTTCGATACAGCCGCTCGCTTTTTTCCCGCATTTCTCTCTCTCTCTCTCTCTCTCTCTCTCTCTCTCTCTCTCTCTCTCTCTCTCTCTCTCTCTCTCTCTCTCTCTCTCTCTCTCTCTCTCTCTCTTCTCGCACCCGTCGCACACACGGTACCCCACGTGTAATATATACATATACACATACATATATACAATATACATATTACACACACACACCACACACACACATATATATATATAGTTGATTTACGTGCCGGGGATCACGACCATCTCGCCGAAGAGCAGAAGACGCTTGCGCGCGAGGTGTGGCCGTAATGATATTGTGCTGTTTATGCACTCGTAGAGCCGTCGAGACCCGGGACGCGGCCCATAACTCTATTCGGCCGTGCGACTCGCCGTCGGTGCCGCGAAAATACGGACGACGCGATCGTGTGAGCCTCGTGTTGAAACGATGTATAATATTTTTACGGTATGCCGACACGACTCGGCTAATCGGTCGCACCACGGTCGGGCGGTGAAAATCGGTCGCGATTCATCGTCAGTCGCCAAGACGATTTCGACACCGAACTGCATTTTTGACGATATCAGTTGTTTATAATTTTATTACAGACCATTTCTGTACAACCGTTATAATATTTTCAAGACTATAAAACGACTCGAAAGCGCCCGAACCAATATTTTTACGATTTCGTCCGACATCTAACTACTCCGCGAATTACAAATACATTTTAATGTACTATCACTGAAAATCGCTAATCGTCGGCGTGCAACGATTGCAAAAAAATGTACCGTGTCATTGTAAACATAAGTTAGGTCGGTCTGTGGCGTAACTAGAAATTAAAAAAAATAAAATTGTTTTTATTATCCAAAAATCGCTATTATTACCAACGTATACTAATATACTACGTTTGATTACACTCAAAACAAATATTATACCCGTATCAAGTGTATGAATGAATTAAATAAAATCAATAGTGTCTAATATAGTCACGCGCGAAACATCACCGAAACTCGGGTAAAAATGAGTTTCTATATGGTTAATTTTTTGTGCGCATTTTACTAGTATAAATTACGTAAATGAGTTTTTTTTTTCGCGCAAAGTGGAAGTGGAAAATACTATTACCGTTATTATAATTATTATTAATAATTATTCAAGTTCAAAATGTAAACTATGAGTACCGGGGCTGTGTGGGTAGGTACTAAATATTTGAAAACTATTACTGCTTCATCAAGAAAAAAACTTCGCGCCGCCACTGCCCAGCGTCCCCTACTGTTGCGGCACTGCTAATCTAACTAATTCATACTCAACGCGAGCGATTTGAAATTTTAATATCCGCAACAATTTTTTTTTCGATTTTTGGGTTTCTATGCAATTTTTTTCACACAATGATTTGTTTACACATTTCATGATCATACGTATGACGATATTTCACGAGAACATCAATAATTTAAAAAAAAATTGTACAACATTAAAAACCGATAAAAAATTTACGGCACGAAAATCGAAATTTCAACTCGTTTGCATCTCGGCGGCTGCAATGAAGCTACGTCGTCGTCGAAACACGATGAGGTGAAAACACTAAAAACCGACGAAAAAATTCCCGTTCGATCCGAACGCGCAAACCACGATCGGTATTCTCGTACATGAAAAAAAAAAAATTTTCTCCGTCAGTAGGAGCGAAAGCGATACGAATTCGAGTTTTGTTTTCCCCGAAACGCGTGCGTTTCCACTCGTTCCCCGGACGATAAAACAACGTCCGATCCCGGTCGGGAATCTCGTCGTAAAAATATATACATGTCTCTCGGCGTTACCTTTGACTTCGGACACACTGTACACACACACACACACACACACACACACACACATCACGACGAAGTCGTATGATATATACGCCGGCCCGTGGGTTCCCGACGCGGTCGTAACTCGCGTATTGTTCGTGGACCGACACGGGCCGCGTAATTGCGTTTTGGAGAAATCATTATCGCGCCGTGCGTTTACCGGACGTTATTTACAACATTATAATAATATTATTATTACGTTATTATAATATTAACTCGCCGCAGTCGCATTACACGGCGATATCATTATGCGATATTATCGTCGTAACGTACGACTCCGACGAAGTGCCCGGTGTCGGGCGTGTGTTTTACGACCAGCATCGCGTGTACGCGTAGAGGTACGACGGGCGTGACGTACCGCCGAGCCCCCCCGGTCGATCCTCGATGTTATTATTTATTAATAAGCTCGTGAGAACCCAATTTAACGTATTGACGTGGATAGGTTTCCCGTCCCGCCTCCGCCGAAGACGATTCGTCGTCGTTTTCACGCCGCGTCGCGCGATCCGTTTCGGCCGCGTACACCCGACCATTCGTAGACACCTGTTTTTACCCCGTTCGTCGAGGCCGGTCAATCGATTCCGATACCATAATATCAAAAGGCACACACGTACGAGTCGTATAGGCGTATCGCTTTTTTTTTCTCGACTCCGGAGGCCGTTCTGGCCCATCGCTGCAATACACACTTCCTCCCACCTCTCTCTATCCATTGTCCATTATCTCCCTGTGATTTTCGACTCCCAACGTCGTTAGATTCTTTGAGACTTTATCGAAGTGCCATTGTTTCGGTTTGCCCAAGGGCCTCTTTCCTCGTGGTTTCCAACTTGGGACATCCTTTGCAATCATGTCAGATTTTAGTATGTGACCTCGGGTTAAGGAAAATATCGATTTGATGTAGCGATCTTGCATAGTCGGACATTCTAGAACGTCGCGGAGTGCATCAGTACAGATTACCAGAGTACTGTTGCGGCCGTTATGAGTTCACGAGTTCGTAGTTATTAGCAGATGCCTTTTTCAGATATCGAGTGAAGTGTTGTATACAAAGTACAATTCGCATGACATTTGTGATCGAAAGATAGGGTTGGTTGTAACTTCGAGAGCAATTTACTACCCGAAAGAGTGATGACGTACATAAAAAAAACACATCATTGTTAAACACATGCATTCTTCGTCTCACTCAGAATCTAAAATTACTTTAAAACCGATAAATTATAACGCAATACACAACATTTTTTCATTTAAAACATTACTAATAACAAATGCAAATTTTTGAATTGTCTGTTTTTTTATCTGGATAAATATTTAAAGCGTTACATATAATCTTATCTAGATAATTTTTTGGTTATTTTTGTGCAGCTCTGAAATCATACATATTCGGCCACGTGCAGTTGGCCCTCGAAACTTAAATATTTTATAACTGACAGGAAAATGATTTGCAAATTTTGAAAACTGATTTGCAAATATTTGCAAATTATTTGCAAAATGACTAAATAATTTTGCAAGAATTGGTCTAGGGGGGGGGGCAACTTCACGTACGTCAATACAACAGCAATAACGAAATGATATTATAATAACAAACGATAACAATTTATTGTCGCTAAAATGACAAGACAATTTACTCAAACGATCGAAATAATCGTTGAAAACGATAACAACAAATAACACATAAAATAGAAAAAACAATACATACACGGGAAAATAAATGAAATGAAATAAATTATTACACATAAAAATTATGAATGATTGAAAAATAAATATGGAAAATAAACGAAATGAAATAAATTATTACACATAAAAATTGTGAATGATTCGTTAGAATGCACACGAGCTTGTGCAGGGAAAACACGCTGGGCACGCGTACAGAGCCGATTCACGTTTGGTCGAGACGCATTGCTCGAGCGGACGACCGTTGCGTTAACCCGACCGACCGCAAGCGCAGCGGCACGTAAGCCGCGTGAACCCGCGTGGCCGCTTGGCCGACGACGGGGGCGTTACCGCGATCACGTGGCACCGTCCGACCACCGTCGACGCGGCAGTGTCGAACGACGCGTGGCCGCGGAACTGCCGCAGCAACACGACCAGGGCGAAACGGCCGGACGGACGACGGGGCCCCGACGCGGACCAAGGGCAGCCGTCCCAAGCGTACCCCACGTACACGCCGTCCATGTGTCCGGTCCCCGGCGCGCCGCCGTTATCGCACGTCACGGACATGACGACCTCGGGGTCTCCGCGGTCGCGCGGCCACGAGTGCGGCATCACCATGGCGGTGATGGTCTCAGCGGGCCACAACTTCACGCCGCCGTCTTCTCCCCGGTCTTCTAGCTGTAAAAATGTAAAAAAAAAAAAAATAGAAATCGTTACAGTCTCGAAAATAATAACGGTCACTGTTGTCGGAGAAAAATGTTACGTTTGGCGATTTGGCCGTGACATTAGGGTCAGTCGGGGTAATTGTAAACGAATCAAACAAAACGGTTTACAACTATTTTTGTTTACGACTTGAAATTTACACATTAATTGATTTGATTGGTGTACATACAGGCCCGTCCCCCCATAACAATTTTGAATGTATAAAATTACTATTATATCAACACAATTTTAATGATCAAAATTTTAATTTATTGTCATGCCTAAGTAGAAAAAACTAAATCTCCACAAAGATAATAAATTAAAAGATAATAACTACTAATTAGTCATTAGTTGTTTGCATTCACCTAATTGCTTGCTATTTATTTCATGATTTTTAGATTAAAAACTTGGTTAACGAGTTAAATGGGGCAAACCAGATTGACATAAATTATATAATTGACCGGTTTGCAAAAAAAACAAACGAAAAATAGATTTTATTGAATAACTGTACTTATTTATTATTATTATTATTATTATTACTATTATATATACCATATACGTAATATACTAAAAACATATTTCTAATGCAGTTTTAGCACATTTTTATTCCCGAACCTAAAAAACTTGCAATTTACGGTTACCCCTTGATTTCGGGGGAAATGTCAATGAACAGATGAAAGCTGTTAAGTAATCGTGGAATTGTGTATGGGGCAAATGAAAACGAATGTTTTAAAAAACAAGATACCTTTTAAAGAAAAACACAAGATATGATTTCTAAAATGTTACATTCAACATGTCGCGTGGAAGAAAATATATCAAACAATAATGTTATGAAACTAAATCATTATGGTTTCTTTAATTTATTAGAACACTAGCCTCGATTACAATTGTATTACATACCACTATTTACAATTACCCCGCGAGTCGGTCGTATATTCTCCTAACCTATACGGCTCATGCCTACGAGCTGTGCTGTGCAATGCTTACCGAAACCGAACCGATGACTTTCGCAGCACTGCACGATCCAATGCTACCGGTGAGTTCGGCATCAGGACCGGTCTTCTCGGCCAAATGACCCGTGACGTTCGGGCGAATTGACGCCTGCGAAAAAAAAAAGGTAAAACGATTTTGTTACGATTCGAATCGAAACCGACTTGTTTGTAACGTGATCATAGTCCCCTCAAGCCCTCCCCCACCCCCACACATACACGATTTTCGACCAAGCAGACGACGGCAAAACGGAGCGTTAAAACCGATGTTTTGGCTGGAATCTAACGCGAATAAGACCTACCGTAGTCGCGGTGAACTTGAGCGCCGGGTCGTCGATCACCATGTCGACGATGGTGTGATGTGTCGTCACCTGTTGCCGGTACCGACAGCGCAACGTGCCCGCGCGGTAACCGTGCAACCCGTAGACTGGTGCCAGAATTTCCACGCCCGGGCGCCGCTTATCACGCGTCGTGGTTACCACCGTGCCGTCTGGCAACCGGACGTTAACCTCCACGAAAACCGCACTCGCGGTGCTAAACAACACCGCGACATTTATTACCGCGTACATCGGCCGTATGTCACCGGAGTCGCGGAGGACGGTCGTCGTCTCGAACCATCCCGATGCCCAAGACTCGTGCTGCAAAGAAACAATCCAGATTAGAGCCCACGCGGATTTTTCGATTTTTCTATTTCTTTCGTGTGTTTTAACGTTTTGAAAATTACCGTACGGGGGAGGGGGGGGAAGGCCAAAAATAATTTTTTTTCGACAGTTCCATCACTACACTAAATTCGCTTAGTCTCGAATACCGAAATATAACACACTTCCTGTGCACCCGAGGGTTTTCACCGTTGTCAAATATTAATAATTATCGCTATGAGGATTTCTCGTGCCATATATCATGAGATAATTGTGTTCACATCAAAACAGGGAGGAGTCGGTTCGAATTCGGCAATAACAATAAAAATAATAACGATAATAATAATTACGATAATTTGGCAGGTGCAAATATAAGAACCGAACGTGTTTTGTACATCGATAGTCGTTTTCGGCGTCAAAAACTACGTCGGTGTCGGGGGAAAAAAAAAAAAAAAACCGGGCGCCTAAGCGACGGGCGATATTATCATTCGTCATACCCTTCGCGACTCCCTTGGGACGCCCATCCGGTCCGGATCGGCGGCCGCCGGCGCGTTTTCCGCGAAACGACCGCCCGGTTGGCCGATGGCCAGCAGCACGGGCAAGCGGTCGTCGACTTTGGCCGACCGCACAAACTTCGGCCACCGACGCGCCACCGCGTCGGCATAACGGCCGTCCAGGTGGCCGCTGCTCAGCGCCAGGCCGTGGCTCAACGTGACGGTCACGGGGTCGACGTCCACGCGACTGGGCAACGGATACCGCGGTACCGTGAACGTGGTCAAATTGGCCAGTGGCCACGGTTGTAGACCGCGCGTCATACGGAACGGCTGTGACGCGGCGACCCAGTGAGTCACGCCGCGCACTTTTGCGTCGACCGGATTCTGCGAACGGAAGAAAAACAGAAATCAAAAAAAAAAACAAAAAAACAAAACGATCGAAATTGGTCGGACGAATAAAATACGTATATAATGAATAGGGTGCGGACTCCGAGGCAATTAAAATGATAAAAAAGGCACTAAAAATTTGAAAAAAAGGCAAAAAAAAAAAATATATATATATTTCAATAAAAATGATCTAAATACTCCATACGTATATATACCACCGATAATAAAATGTATTCATAATATGAGTATTTTCTAGTTATTTCCAGCTATTTGCAGTGCCGCAACTTGCTATGAGTGGGCCCCACCCAATGCAAGACAGAATTGTGGACCCCCTTTTTCGCTACATTTTTTTAAAAGCAATATATTAGTTACGAACAAGGCTTATCAATTAATTCTATACTTCCAAGTGTTTTTTCTATTCAATTGGAAGATATTTTATTAAAAATATTATGTCTAATATCTATGGCATCAATATAGATAATGGTAGGAAAATATATGATAACTATTGTGAGATATTTGGATGACAACAATTTCGAGTTTTTTATTTTTTATTTTATGAATCAAATTTATATATAATATAATTATTAATATCATAATATTACTTTTAACGGGGGGCCCCTATCTAAAAATAAATCTTTGTCCAGGGAATGCAACCTATACCCAGTGTCCCCTGTTGTTGCGGCACTGGATATTTGAAACATAAATCATATCAACGACATGATTTGTTTTTATCGTGCCTTGGCACTTATAAATTTGTATTCTAATAATGTTCGAAATTAATGTGATAAATAGATAATTATACAAAAAATATCGAAAAAGAAGAAAAAAAGGCAAATAATGGTTATTTTTAGGCGAAAAAAGGCAAAAAATGATGATATCCATTAGAATAGATATTGTATAAAACACATTTGTATACGAATGTAAGAATTGTCTTTCTACCACTTATCAAAAAATATAAATAAAAAAAATAAATAAAAAGGCATTTTTCTCAAAATCCGAACCCTAATAATGAGCTATATTATATATATATATATATATATATATATATATATATATATATATATATATAAATATATATGTATATATATATATATACGTCTTTCAAATCTGCAGTGCTCAGACACTTTTACTTTCGTCGGCCCTCCCTGACGATTTGTATATGTCCACTGTGATAACGATGAATCAAAAACGCATAAAATGATATTGTACCGTACCATGTCGATGAACATAAACAACTATACGGTTTGTTTAGTTAGCCGAAAACGTATTTCGAAAAGCCCACGCAAACCGCGATGGTCATTACTCATTAATGACCATATCAGATATTATGTGGACAATAGAAATCGAGATAATGGCGTCATCTTCAGATGATGTAATTAACTACACAACGGCCGAAACGAACATGTTTGCAAGCCACACGGATAAACGCAATGTTGTCTAGATCTAAGATATTTCGGTCGTCATTCAGATCAAACTAAAATTGTGATAAATATAGCTGTGAACAAGCCGATGAACATATCGAATTATCGTTTTGTAGTCTGTGTTGAACTGTGGTGTCGTACCAAGATAGTTCGTACAATCAACAAGTGTTTTGGTTTTTGTGAATATATTTCAAGACATGAGCAACACGTGACTATGACTATGACAGCCACATACGGTTCGCGAGACGCGAGTTGGCCCCCTCTGAATTATATAATACAAATGTAAATAAACAGGTGATACTATTCGTATAACGATGTTTATACTTTTAAAGCACAAACATTACCACGTATTATTATTACCATGAAAAAAATATCGAATTCAAGAAAACCTGAGTAGTTTTATGATAAATTACGTACATGCATAAATATTCGAATTAAATCAAAATTTATTTCTTCCAAATCGATTTCATAAAACATCTCTGGTAGTGATACCCGTTCAACGTACCACTCAAAATAAATTTAAATTTACTTCTCGTCAAAGCGTAAAAACCATAAAGTCTTAATAATAATAATAATAATAATAATAATTTACTAACGTCGGAAGGCGACAATTCCGGCGCACTAGTTTTTTCAATTATAACATTGGTGGCTTCAACATCATCGACTATAATATTATCGACAATAACATTGACACAATAAGCTTTCGCAGCCCATGTGGCTGAATTTTTTTTGAGGATAGTGGACTGCGTGAGACACGTGAAGTGCATCAATGAACCGCAGTCTGTAAAAAACGAACAAAAGTGATTATTATTCATTTAAATTTAATTTACTCATACCATTTAAAAATTAGATTAAATTAGAGAATACATATTTGTCTAAATTTATAGAATAATTTTAAATTTTTTAAAGTTAATTAACAAAAATTTTAATTTAATAAGTTAAATTAAAACTAAATTTTTAAAAAGCATATGTTTTAGAAATGTCTGGAAATTTCCTCTAGGAAATTTCTTCAGAATTAAATTTCCGAAATTTAGCATTTCTAATATACCTACACTAATAAATTCATATTTATCATATTATATAATGACTGACTTATAAGTTATTGCATATCATTGTGAGGTTACGTAATTATTGCAATGTGTATGCGTACGAAGAAAGGATATTCCGAAATTCGTATTTTAAACGGTTGAAACACCATAAAATGTTTAATAATACTACAATAGTGTCCCATGGTTAAACGAATGAGTATTACTTTTGTATATCTTATTATCTTAACCCTAAACAGTAATCATATACTTTTTACATTCAATTACATCATTACAATTATTATTGAAGAAGTAATAATTTTTAAATAATTTGTAAATTGAGTTGTCTAAACATTTCACAATGGTAAGACGTATCTAAAATGTAATATCACATGATTATTATTTAAATTTAAAAAGATTAATGACAAAATCGAACTTTGAAATGTCTAATTTGGAATAAATATCAATGAGAAAATTATTTATATAGTTTAATTTTACTAATAAAAATTAATAAAGCTACAGAATTCAGATTATTTTTCATTTAATAATTTTCTAAACGTTAATGGCGAGTTAACATATTTTAATACACGCCATTATTAACTTAAAGCAATTAAAACTATTACAACATATTTGAACGAGTAGTGTAAAACTTAAAATCGAAAATATTATCAAATGTTTCAAAATACGTAGCTTTTGATGAGGTCAAGACATTGATATTGTGTAATAAAAAGTGGGTATTTCGAAAAAACAATCAATGATTTTAATTTTTAACATAATTCAAAAACATCATTATTTTGTCAACACCATATTTCAAATTATTGGAAATTGCATAGTCTCGAAATTAAAGGCTATCGATGACATCAATAAGTACATGGTATGTATGTGCGTGGTTAAAAGATACAGCTTTGACAACAAACATAAACAACATACCAAGAGTGATAATGATTAATAATAATAATAATAATAATAATAATAACTAACAATAATAATAATAATAATAATAATAATAACTAACAATAATAATAATAATAATAACAATAACAATTATAATAATAAAGAATTTTTATATTTTGTGAAGTTATCTTATATATTATGTATATTGTATAAACATATTGAATTTCAAAGTTTAAAGAAATAAACATTTTTCTTGTTACGTTATGTTGTATGAAATTAATAAATTAACAAAGTAATGTAACTTTTAATTACACTCTGAAATTGGTATTTTGCATTTTGACGCTTAATCGGCAGATTCGATAAACTTACACCCCCACACCCCAACACGTTAGGTTAGACCACGCGCGAGGTTACTTTGATGCTACCGGGGGTGGCGTGCAAACAATATACGTACCGCGACACTTGGCACATCGCCAAAATTTCCAAACATGATCGTTGCATACGAAACATTTTTTCGCAAAGTTGTCAACTTTTCGTGACTTCCTCACAAAATCGTGTGAACAGTTCATTTTAGAACTTCCGTAGATGCGTTCAGGTTAGTGTAAAAAAAAAGAATGACGATTTTTTTAGTCGTATTTATTATAAAACAAGCTTTGAGCTCGTAACGTAGTGACGATATTATTCATAATAAAATGTATAATAACACGAGAAAAACTGAGGCTTAACAACGAAAAATAATCATTATAATTAAATATATAAAATAAGACCTACCAATATTTAAACAATAAAATTGCTTGGATTTAAAATATGAAATACTTATGTTTAAACGTTCGTGAAAACGACCTGCTCAAAAAGTCGGTGACATAATGGTGATGGTGGAAATTCGACCTTCGTCGCTTCGGATCCGCTCGGGATCTAAAATACATATTGATAGCGGACAGAAGTAAAAGGAAATAATACACATTATAAGATGAAGATGATCATACAAATAGGGAAGAGATAAAGATATAATGTAATAAAAACCGCAAAACCGAATTTCAGTACATTTCCATAATAATAATGATAATAATTCTTTTCTCGTACCCATTCAATAGTGTATACAAGTATAAATTACCTAAAAGTATGAAAGTGATCGACGTTTACAGTTGTCCGCAGGCCCGGATTAAACATATTTGGGGCCCTGGAGCCAGATTTTTAGAGGGCCCCAAGAATAATTTTTTTCATAAAAACAGTATTTTTTTTTCATAATAACAGTATTTTTTTTTTCTAAAACAATTTTTTTTTAATACCACACAAATAAAACTTTATAAATATAAAACTAGAACATTATTTTTATATAAAAACATTTTTTTCTCGCTTTTAAGGATGCAAAGTTTTTGATACTTTGACCAAAGTCAAGTGACTGGAGAATGTCATTTTCTGATGATTGTATCATAAGTGCATTTAAGTTACCTAAAGTAGAGGTAGTTCTGTAGTTATTTTTTATGCGTGCCAGTTTTAAAAATGCCCTTTCTGCTGAACAACTGCCGTAGTTGCTACTTGGTAGAGTCAAATAGATTTTTAATGCTATATTTAAATTATGAAACACCAGCCAGTGATTTATTATTAAACCACTTCCTCAAATTAAGTATTCCATTATTTATATAAATTGTGTGCTCTTCGCACACTTAGGCGGTCTACTTAAGATCAAATAGGTACTCATGAAATTGAATTAATTCATTTTCAAAGGAATTATCGACATCATTTTTATAAAAATCCATAACGTTTTTAATGATTTGCTGGATTTATTCGTCTCTGTTTGTACTATGTGTATTATCTATTGGATCAATTAGTTTTGAGATAAAGTGAAAATTATCGGAAACAAATTTATACGCCTGAATTCTTTTTTCTAATTCAGTACAATATTTATCAATTATCACGTTATGTGTGTTCACTCGAAACTGTTCAGTGTCATTCAATAAAACACCTATTTTAATTCGTTAGTTTTCATCTTGGTATCTTACACTTTATCATTCCTAAGCTTGATGATTTTGCTTTCATACAATGTACTGTTATGTCTCTTGACATTTCATGTTACGTCTCACCATATGCCTCTTAAACTAGATTTATAATATTTTAAAGATTTCAATAAATTTAATGCTTTTAATGGATCGCATATACTACTTTGTAATTACACAGAGGTTTTTTTCGATCTTTCTAATATATCGTACCAAAATAATGTTAAATATGCCGTTTCTTTTTTCTTAATTTTTTTAGCAAACTTCTTGCATCCCGTTTAGATTCGCCATTTTCGAAAAACGTTAATACCCACCGGTTCTTAGCATACTTCGTAGTTCGTTTATTACTAATACCATTTGTATACCTTTCTATTTTTGTATAATATTATATTATAGTCTTCTGCTTTTTAAGACAGCTCTAGCGAGTAACATTAATTATCAATTTTCATAGTAAAATAACAAAATTTATTTATAGAATACAATAACTTTTTCCATTCTATAAAATATAAAATATTATCATAACATGAAATACGAGACCTTAAAATCGTGAATGACAAAAGTCAAAGTTTGGTACTTTGGTATCCAATAACTTTAGATTATACAGGTGACAAAAAAAATTAAAACAAAAAAATATATAAAACTGAATTTTTTACGAACTAAGTGGAATACAAGACTACATTTTTTTATATGAGCCCGGGGGCCATGGCCCCCTTTGCCCCCCTTAATCCCGGCCTGGTTGTCCGTAATAATAAGTCAAAAAAATTTATACTGTTCGGATTTCATCCTCGAAAAACCGGGAACAATAGGATAATTAATGAAAAATCGCCAAGAAAATTTCAAGGCTAATTCGTTGACGTCAAATATTTTGTCACAGTTAAAATAAACGTAATACGAAACGACCATAAAATAAAACAGGCTGCTAAACTGCAGACTGATGTCGCAATATTTTTAGTTAAAAATGACTCGGGCAAAACCATTGCTTTCGTACGCCCGGCGCCGACCCACATGACGCATACAAAATCACACACACACACACACACACACCCGATTCCTGTACCCAATCAATATTATGTTAGACGTTTCGTACGTTAACGGTTTATTACGTTAAAGTTTGATACTCGAATATCAGACCGTTCGAGTCGAGCGCGTCAACTTTTAAACTAGATCTCCCGGCCTACTCGGCTGAATTCAGGTTACTATATATGTATTGAGTATACATATTATTTCGGGAAAATAATTTTTTTTCACTCGACTTTTTTTAATTTTTTTTTTTTTTTTGGAATATCAGTTATATTTTTTTTTAACCGACTCGGTGGACGGCGATGCGGGAGGAGAATAATTTGGACATGCATGTGTTTATAGTTCGAAAAACGAATATTTTTTTTTCGAAAATCGTATTGGAAAAAAAAAACAAATACATAACCCAAAACCATTATTTTAATTCACACGACTGACAGAATCACTAATCACGTTTCGTTTATTACAGCGTACAGGTAGAAAAACACTTGATGGATTCCGCGCGCGTTTTCAAGAGCCGTTCTAAAATAGCGTTTTCACACGTTGTGCAGCAACGTTGTGTACATTACTAGTGCTGCCTATGTATACGTGCATGCGTCTCGGTGACGTAAAAATATAATAACGCGTTCGGTCCAAATCTCGTTTAGCAATAATTTTACCATAACTCACACCGGGGCCCGTCCCGCGCGCCGCGTATACCCGAGTCTCGATTAGTAATATCTGTCGTCCACTCGAAATATTTACTGCAACAGCAGTATCCTAATTGGCTTTTTTTTTCTTTTTTTTTTTTTTTTTATGATTATTAGGTACTCGTACGTGCGCGAGCGCGTTCGTACGGACCGAAATATATTTACATAAAAAAAATCTAAAGTCATTCGAAATAATTCAGACCGTACAAACGCTTATTATTATTATGATTATTATTATTATAATAACAATATTATATCACGCATAATACGGTGTGTTAAATAATAAGTTTTTCGTCATCGCTACGTAAAAAATCGTCCACGCTGCGACGACGCGCCGCATACCGGTGAAATTTATTCAGCTGTCAAGACGACGATATGTGTCGCGAGCATGTGTGTGCGTGTGTGCGTGTGTATGACTTCCGCTGCAGTGCACACACTCGTGCCATACCGTACCTGTGTGTATAATGAAAATTCCCGGATCTGTGCGTATTATTCGGAACGAAATAAAATAAAATCAAAATAATAATAACTGTATTATACGAACGCGCGCTGGAGGCGTATAGTGTACACCTATAAGATACATTATATTATTATCATCACGGATAGAAGCGTAGGGAGCGGGTTTCGGTATATTCTCTAAAAACAACCGAGATATTACGGCGGATGAAAACAAATCTCGACGCCGTGAGGTGTGTGTGTGAATGTAGTAATGTTTAATTTTCAAGTCTCCATATCAAAAATTAAAAACTGTATTAGAATTCACTTTCAAAAAAATTAGTCGTTTTCTAAGTTTTTCATATAACTCAAAAGCTGTCGAGCACGGTGAATATTTACGGTTCCTATAGTAACAAATCTTTTGAAAGTACGACTTAACGAATGTAATCGATTTCGTAAGTCTCGTGTTCACGGCAGACTTCCCCGATCTTACACCGTTTTTTATTGGTTTATCCTAACGCTTGAAAAATCGATGTCCAATTATGGCATTGATGCCGATATCTTATTTGAGCGATAAAGTGACACCGGAAAAATTTTCAGTTTCCCCTGATCCACTTTCAATGTACTTAATTTTTAATTTTTTTTTTTTTTTATAGTAATCTTTGTCTAATTTATTCACAACCAATATATACTTTCGTTTGACTAGTGCGAGAAAAACCATTTATTTATCTGTAAAAAACAATAAAATACGTATGCTTACCTAGAAATAACAATAGTACGATATACTACACAGTATCGTTTCATGAGTTTAAATTTAAACAATATTTTCTCTATCAGTCTACATTAAATCACTAGGCTTGACTCAAAGCATGAATATTAATAAAAATATTTTAGCAATATCGTGTTGATACATTTATTTCAAGCAGCTTTAAACTATTGCACTTTAATTCATACTACCATCTCAATTTTTTAAACCAGTCGAAATCGTGTTATGCTAATTAAATAATATGCAGCGATGGTTAACTGTAGACTTATAGATTACAAAATTTAATGACGTATATGCAGAGTAAGTAGAACTTTGAACATACAGTGCTATTGATCGATATAATATGAAACTTTAATAATAATTCTGCTGTCGTCTACCGTTTATCACTAATTATAATAGTGGCACCCGGGTTTAATTTTAATGACTCCGGTGATATCGAGTTCCTAAAAATAGTAAAACATGTATAAATTAATAAATTTGATAACATTTTTAACAACCGTCGATCAAGAGTTGCAAACTTATGAACAAGGCTATAAATTGGTGTGAAATGTAGAAGTTTTATTTTAAAAAGTTAAGTGCGTATTTTAATGTATACATATATAATGCAAAATGTGTACACAAAACAGTTTTTAATGTATTCATTTCACAACCCAAAATAGATTTGTATAGCTCATCATTCATAAATATTTGAATCAATTTCTTTACTTTAATCATCGAAAAAAAGTTTAGGAGAAATAAGACTAATTTTTCAAAATTTTCAATATTAAAACATATTTAAACTAAACACTTGAAACAAAAATCTTTTTTTGCAACTCTTGACTCACTCGCTCTACTATAATTTCTCAACATTTAAAATATGTATTATACTATAAGTCTATAACTAACCCAGAGTTGAAATTTGAGTTTCTTGATCCATGAACAACAGTTAAGGAGCTCTTCAAATTCGGTATTTGATCTGATAAACGTATTTGTTGTGCATTATTTGAATCCATGTTGATAATTAACGTATAATTTTCATTTCCCGGTAAAAATCTATAATAATTTTTTCGAAATTAGAAACTATAGAGCAGCAAGTATAATATCTATATTCGCCAATTATTTATTTAAATTATGTTTTTGTAAATTATATACAAATATACAATATAATTACATATATTTAAATTTTTATTTATTCAATTTGATGATTGACAGGTATATAAAATCAGATAGAAATTTTGAGCATATCGTGAAAATATAAAAATTCAGTTATCTGTTATTTACTCTTTCACCAGTGGCATTTGATAGAAAATATCTCTTTCATTATAAAAATAGTATGTATATTATGTAGTAAACATATACCTAAAAATGTTAGTTTATCGGCACGTTATAAACTCTCGAACTTTATTAAAATATGTTATTTCCAGCAAGTAATAAGGGCATTTTTAAACACATTTTTCAACCTAACCACGGGCGAAGCTTGATATTATTCTCTATGGGATTTATGGCCTAAGAAGAATTTTGACAAAAACGTCTATTGTAACTTGAAATTTCAACTATAACCAAGGTAAAAGAGCATTTCTCCAACAAAAAAACACATTCGTTCGTTATTAGTTTTCAATTAAAGATTTTATTTTATAAAATTAGAAAACTAAATACCTACATTATGTTCAAACTTAAACGCCGGTCTTTTTCAATGAACAGCTGTTACAGTTATAACCCCAATAAATTAACAACCTACTCTTTTGCATATCAACAGTGACAATAAATATTGCAGTGGTCTTACCTGTTCAGAACAAATACCATATTGTTGAAAACATAAGTTTCTAAACCTCCTCTTTTTAAAGTCTCGGTTTTACGTAATCTCGAAACCGATTTGAAAAAGTTCAAATAACTTTTTGGATCTTCGTATTCAGTTAGCACATTTCTCTCGACGTGATCCGAGTGTATCGATATCCACGGTCCTGTCGTAGTGTTATCAGTGAATCCTACAATATAATTTCTTATCTATAAACAACGGCCATCCTACACAGTTACGCATTAATATATACATTTATATATATACAACGAATAACGAATAAAATACTGTGTTATTAGTTATTTACACATTCAAAATCAAAAGACAAGAAAATATTAAGTTTGCATTTTTTTTCTCATGCTCACCAGCGTACTTGGTGTTATTCCATTGCATAGGTCCTCTAGCGTAATAAGTTTGATCTGATAAATCTTCCATACCGATTTCTCCTCCATAATAAACTACGGCCACACCGGGCAGAAACAACGACAAAGCGTTCAGACCATCGATCAGAGTAGAACCATATGACGTGGGAAATCTTCTGCTGTCGTGGTTTTGGAGCTGAATTATTGAAATTTAACGTTTTATCCGATTTGAATTAAATTAAATGAAAAACAAATAATTCACTAGTTTAAGATACATAGTTTATCAAACCATTATAATAATAATCACTTATTTTAGACACAGGCGTGAGAGTAACGTACACGCCCATAAGACCACTGTATACATTTTGCAAACGAGGGTCACGAGACGCCCGTGACCCGAGCCGAGAGGCCCAATTTTTACGTCATATTTTTAAATTAATGAAATGAAATATTCAATAATAAATACGTATAATTTAATATTACTGGAGATTTAAAATTAAATCGAATACTTACCACGGCATTGTAAGTTGCTCCTCGAGGCATTTCGGTTATCCATTTTTTTATTTCCCTATTAAAATCGTGTGGAAAATATTTCGTATTGCTGGGCATTAAAAAAAAGTTTGATGGTATTTCAGCTCCGCTCGTGTAATATTTAAACAACACATCATGCGGACTATACGACTCGGTTAGTATTATCCTGGAAAATAGAAAAAAAAAAAAAAAAGAAAAAAAAAATAGTATTGTTTAAATGGTTTACATCATTTATAATAACATAATTAAACTTTCAAAAAATAATCGTGAAAAACCAATAGTTGTTACGGTTTTTAAATTTTTTAAATAATACAATTAAAATAGAGTTGACTGATTTATCGATAAATGTGATAAAAAAAAACAAATTGCGTTTCACGTGTACCTTGTTTTATTGTCCCTTCTCTTAAATTCTTCAAATAACTTATGCCATTCGTGAATTAAATCATATACCTCATTTTGATCTACTGTATAGATATGATTCAAAGTGTTGTAATTTACTGGATGTCCGGTTACAGGTTCGTCTTTCATGTGTTCACTTTCATATACGTGTTTCAAAGCATCTATTCGAACACCATCGATTCCCAATTCTATCCAATAACTTAAAATTTTCCTCATTGCTTCGTGGACTTTTTTGTTACGAAAGTTTAAATCTGGTAAATTTGGGGTGAATTGCGTGAAATAGAATTGTTTGCGAGTTCTGTGCCAAATCCATGCAGAATTGTCTTCACCGTTTCCGTAAATTCTTTTCTGAAAATTAATGTATTAATAGAATTTAGATTTTTCTATTTTAATTTTCTTGCTACTTATTTTAACGCCTTATACATATACATATATTGAAAATTATCTACGTTTTTAAATTAAAATTACTCTGCGTTCAATTAAATGTCCCACATTAATTTTTAACATGGTTATAGAAATAGAATAGAATTTTCGACAGGGATTTAGAGTAAAGTGAGAATTTTTAATTTTACAAAGTATTCTTTGAAAGAATAATTTGTTATTATCATGTGAAAATAATGTATTTCGATAGGAAAGATCTTTGAACTTTAAAGCGACCCATAGACGTACAATAGTGTTGCAAAATTATCGAGTGTGCGCAGTGTTATTGAATCGTGTGAATATGATATTGAAGGTTGTCCAAGTATTGTACAAGGTTGGTTACTGGCATTCAATATTTTGCCAGTCCGTTTGTGAATCCTTTTGGGTGAATTTCGGGTAAATTCGAGCATAAATTGCACATCTGCATTTTTAGAAGCCATCGTGACGCGTTCGGAACACGTGTTTCACATCGACTGAAGCCACATTGCACGATATAGACAATGCAATATTTTTCCACATTGCACAATAAATATCTAATTTTTTTTTATTTCGTTCAATATATTGCGCCATCTTTTAATACCAGAACCACACGTTCAATATTATTGCACAACTCCCAATATTGTAGAATATTATTGTACGTCTATGGGCAGCTTAACTAATTATAAAACAAATCAAAAGTAATCGAAAATTGAAAACACTTATATTTTTACCAGGTGTAAACTATTTTTGTTGATAAATTGATTTTTATCTAGGTACTGATATCATAATGACGTGTATACCTTGCGCGTACAACACGTGATGCGTTTGTTTCATGGACATTGCAAGTTAAAGATCATTTACTACATATAATAACATGTATTCATCGCTCAATTCAGGTTTTTAAATTCATAAATAAAGTAAAGCGTTCTATATGAATATCCAATAGAATTACAAAATATGATAAGTTATCAAAAATTATAAAAAGTAGGAACGAAAAAATGTAAAATGCATTAAAAAAAAAAAATGTCTCATCAACATATCAAATGGTTTAGTGCAAATTAAAAATCAAAAACTAACCAACCAGTGAAATGGTACACTGAAAAAATCACAATTTAACAAAAATGTGTTTTATTTTTCAATTATACAGTGGATGCCGCTTAATGTGGACACCGGTTAATATGGGCATCCGCTTATTGTGGGCAAACAGATCTGGTCCCAATACAAATGTATATTAACAATGTTAAATCTAACCACGTAATATGGGCACTCGATTCGGTTAATGTGGGCAATTTTATTTTATCATAGTGTTAGAATATACACATATGTATGTAAAAACGACTATTTTAATCGGGTTTCGTCGTATCTTTGAGATTGTGTTTATTGAAAATAATAAAAATCATTATGCCATTTAAACCATATAACATATTATATAACATTTAATTTATAGAGTAATTATTTCCATTTTTTTTTCAATTTTATGATAATAAAAATTAAAAATTTTTTGTATTATAATTTTTTAACTAATTCGGTTTTTATTGGCAACCGCTTATTATGGGCAAACAGGGCTGGTCCCATTGTGCCCACATTAAGCGGAATCCACTGTATACCTAGGTAAACACGTATTAATATACTTTCTTTTTTTTTGTTATTAAAGGATTTTTATTCAATCTGTTACAATAAAATAGAACAATAAGAACAATTGATGAATTAAATAAAAATAAAATAAATAAAAATAAATAACGAAAGATTTGACTGAGTGTAGAGGCCTCTCAGCGGAGGTACTACGACAATATACTTTCATAATACAGTATTAATGGATAAATATGATTTAAAAATAAATTTAAGTTGTATTATTTTACAAAAATCTAGTTTTTAATGAAATACCTACTCAAAAAATATAACTCTTATACAAATAAGTTTCTACTATTAATACGTTACCCAATTATTTGGCACTATAGGCATTGTAGAATTATTTTTCAATGCATCCTCTTGATTCGTTGCATTTTTCCAGATATAATAATCAACATATTTTTCATCTCTCTCGACAGAACGTTTAAACCAATTGTGTTCATCACTCGTGTGGTTCGGAACAAAGTCCATAATTACTTTTAAATCTGCGAAACAAATGATTTATGTTCCGTTGATTCAGAACAATGCCATTTTTAAATATGTGACATTTATACTTTTTTTGTGGGCGTTATTAATAAGTTCTTTTAAATCGGCCATTGTACCGAAAACGTTATGAACCTCATAATAGTTAGATATATCATAGCCACTTGACCGAAAAGGCGATTTGAAAAACGGGGTCAGCCAAATCGCGGTCGCGCCTACATCCACGAGGTAATCCAATTTTTGAGTTATGCCTAAAGTAAAAAAGAATACATGTTCAACACGATCAAAGCATATTTTTATGAGCAAATAGCATGCTTCATGATTTCTTATATTGTCAGTACAATTAAATACCTTTGAAATCGCCCGATCCATCGCTATTTGAGTCTTTAAACGATAACGGGAATATTTCGTAAATCACAGCGTTTTGCCACCAATCTAATTGTCCTTTGGTCGGTGGTGCAATAATTTCACAATACGATAACCGTAAGCAAAGTGCTATTAAGCACAGTGTCCGATACATTTTTCGTTTTGACAATTACACCTGCTAATAAAAATAAAAAGCGATTATTTAATAAACGTATCCACTCGATAAATTAATCAGTCACCGTAAATACGAATTGCTTAAAAATATGTTTGAATCGATAGCGGTCAGAACATGTCAGTACATCAGTCTACACAGAAAAACACTACACGAAAAAGCGCACCGCGGCTTATATTGCTTATCTGAGAGGTAATGTTTTATTTTTATCCTCCTCGGGTTCATCAGTAACCCGATGTTGATAAAAATATATTTACATAATAATCACCCATATCTATAATTTCATCATAAAATGTATTATTAAATAATTGAAATCATGTATCAGAGTTAATAACGTAGGTATAGTGTACCACTGTACAAAGTGATTCATTGATACTCGCACAGAAATTTCATAGCTAAATATAATCACATCGTATAATTCAAAAGGTTTTTGCAATTATTTTAAAACTTTAAAAAAAACATACACACACTCACACACACATTTTTATGAAAAACGAAATATTTTTCTTTGTGATTTTTTAAGGTTTTTATTCTTTTAATTACAAACACACTCGTTGATTTCACGTTCCAATAACTTACTCTAAACGTTAAACGCTTTAACTGTTGTTAGAATAACGAAAATTTAAGAAGGTAATAATTAGAATTCGATGTTTTCAAATTGTGGCATTATGAACGATTAAAACGAGGCTATGAGCATACTAAAAACTTCATTTCTGTATAGAACCGTATCAATAATCTGTATAGAACATCAGTATATTATTAGGTTTTTCAATTTAGCGCATTGCACCTATATACTATTGGTAATTTGGTATAACATTTTAACGCTCTAATAAATTATAATTTAGAAAATAATCAGTCATATAATTATTGTTATTACGCTATTGTGTTACATTCAAACGCACTTGGATAACACATAACACATAACGCATAAAACGTGCGCGATGAGCAAAATTACCTTTTAAAGTTTGGCCAATCGTATGTATTAATTTTAATTTAGTTTAGATAAATTTATTATTGTTTAAAAATAGTCGGAAATAAAACACGAATTGTATCTACATTTTATGTATTGTTTTTGAAAGAAAAGCTTTTTTTTACGTTGATGAATTAAAACAATCTCGATTCACATGAAAGTTTTACTATACACTTTAAAAAATTACGTTTAACTAAAATATTCAATCTATAATTATTACTACGGATTTAAATAATTGCGGTTTAGATACATTTTAGTATTTTCTATATAAGTATCGTGTCCAATTCGATATAGCCGTAATTTGTTTGCTTCAGTGTTAAACCGGAATAAAGTCGACGGAGGTGCGAGTTCAGCGTTCGTCCCTCCGGTCCTCGAACCATTGTCCGTGTTGCATAAAGAACGCGTTTACTTTTAATCGGTGTGAAACAATACTGTGCGAAAATGTGCAAATTTTACGTCTTGCATATCGAGCCATGTATGGAAACGTGCGAAAAAAATATCCAGATTCCTGATACTATTCGTACGTGGACGTGTGTCATTTCTGATCACTCGCATAGTCGTGCGCGTACCGGTATACACATCCACCATACACGCTTTGACTTGAAAAAAATTCGAACTCTTTAACGCGCGTATGCGTACACTCACGGTTTATACATGTATATATATATATATTTATACACATCCCATAATGGGTAGGTAACGTCCTGTCATCTTACATCAATCCGAATCGTTTACTATCTGTTTCGATCATTGTACACATGTTATAAATATAGGTATGCGCACGTTATATAGTAAACACGCGTTTCGTAACTTGAACACATTTTGGGTGTAACTATTATAGACGTTAAAATACACTCGCGCATACTAATTAATACCAACAACGTACTTTTATAATGCATATTATATATACACACGGCATGTGTATATGTACGGACGGCGCGATTTGTTTATTTATTACCGAAACGTTTAATATTGTAACACGTGTAAAAACATGTTATCTTCATTTTTAACCCTGTTTTTAATACGACTTGTACATTATTATTATTATTATTATTATTATTACTATTATTCTGTTTTACTTTTTCGTTTTTTTTTTTTCAACGTACGCGTTTTGGGGCGCCCCGAGGCGATAAGACGGGCGGGCGCTTTACACTTGTAATAGTAGTATATACTAGTATAGATTAAAATCTAAATTGGTCCATCGATCGACGTGAATATGATTGCGGATGATTTGTTGCTCGTAAAGATGTAAACTGTTCGAAAATCATATTTTATGTGTAAGAAGTTAACCTCGAGTGCTCCGGATAGATAATCAATGAGTATGTGGTCTACAGACAAAATAAACATTTTTTCGAAGTTAAGTGTTCGCCGGAAAATGTTTTCAATTTTTAATGTTTTTTTTTTTCTGTTATAACCGCAAGTGTTATTTACATAAATAGAGTACATCAGTGGTGGCCAAACTACGGCCCGCGGGCCACATCCGGCCCGTCATCATTTAAAATCTGGCCCGTGAAAGTATTCTACATCACAACACTTGTTTACGTAGCTATAATATTTGATACTTACGTTAAAAAAAAATCGAAAAATTAAAAAATACTGTGTACATTTTCATAATATTTAATTCCATATCGCCATACCGTACTGTTTTTGTTGTTACAATGTCATTTAATAATATACGTATATATATCGCATTACCGTATCTTATCTTATTTTTGTACGAGCACGATGACTGTTCAACGTAATATATTTGTGAGCAAGTATTCTCAACGATGAAAATCAATTAAAGTAAAACTCGATCAGCTCACATTACGAATGAACATCTCCATGCCGTTTTCCGTGTAAATTCTACCAAATCAGAACCTCAAATTAATGCCCTTTGTCAACAGAAACAAGCTCGTAATTCGCATTAACAAATTAATACGTTTTAATATATTTTTCGGAAGTGTAAACCGTTATGATTTTTTTTTTCATCTGTAGTAATAATTATTAAGTTAAGTGTTAACTAAAGCCATTGAACTTAGAGAGTACAATAAAAACGTCGTTGAATGTGTAATTACATACCTGCATCTAAAATTCTGATGACTTTAAAGCACGGTATATTATACCGTGCTTTAAAGTAAAATTTCACCTTATGGCCCGCGGTAAAAAAAGTTTTTTTTTTATGGCCCGCGGTAAAAACAGTTTGGCCACCACTGGAGTACATGATTCACACGTACTCTACGGTTGTACAATATAATTCGGTACGTTGTTATTGTACAACAGAGATCACAGATTAATGGTTTATTAGTTATAAATTATAATTATAATTAATCTATAATCTTTGCTAATTAGAAGTTGATATCATAAATAAGACTGGATCTGATTAAAGTTCACAAATGCACACAGACCATACTCGTCTTATCGCTGCAATGAAATCTCAAAATAAAATTATTATAAGTTTTTAAATAATTAGTCCGGTATGATATCGGTGGATCTAGAAATTCGAATCTAAGATTTATAATTTATGTACGGTTTGAAAACTAGAAATTCATATTATAAATTGCTATTTAAAAGCTGTTAATCTTTTATTACACCCATCGGAAGGAGGATACGCGTAATTATTACTCATAATTACCATTGTTAATAATATCGACAAACAAAAAAACAATCATTTCCACAATCCAAACATCGTGCGCGAATAGTGAAAACGAATAACCGAGTTTAAAAACTAACATTTTGCAATCATACTTTGAAAAATCAGTAAAATAATTACGTGCAATACGCTATTTTACAATAGGTAGGTTAAAAATTACACATAATCAATAAACCATAAATAGATAGACCCCCCGGGGTATTGAGTAAATCTCGTTATTTTTTTTTTTTTTTCATAGTTTATTCTACCTGTTCTCTTTAGCGTTGGTGGATCCAGAAATTATCCAGGGGAGGGGGTAATTCAAATTGATCTAATAAGGTAGTACATTACTACCTATACGAATACACGACTCAAGAAGGGATATGCCTCATAATGTGGGACTTACCCCATCGCCCTCCTTAGATTCACCACCGCTCTTTCGGTCTTTTTTTACATAATAATAATATTGTATAGTGTTTACTCCACTGCATTGCCTATTCAAATTCGATTTAATCAACAAGGTTATGATTGTTATGGACATATTATTACACGGGCGGGATATAAAAATTAAAATATCACGTATATAAAAGTACGATAAATTTAGAATATTGAATTATATATTATTGTACGTATCATATTGTATTCGTATCGTGTGCAAAAAAAAGTAAATTTCGCTCCGACAGACTTCGTCCTACCCGTGCAGTCCCGCGGGTAATATTCCACACGTGTCCGCCTCTGCGATAGAAACGTAATAAAACATTACGGTACGGTTCTCGTTTTCGAATAAAAACATGACCGACGGGAAAAAATCCAAAGTAAATAAGTAGCCGCACCGCGTTCTGTGCAATACGGACGCACGCCGTGGACGTAAAAACGTTATAATGTGTTCTCCGAGTGATCGTCGTGAACGCGTGTAGCGTTTTGTAGCGTTTTCAATCGAACGGACCGGAGTTATAAATCACGCGATCTCTTTGCAGGCGGCTGCAGCGAATGCGTTTACCGGTAAACCGTCTGCAGGGCTCCTGTCGCTGTTCCGAAAACGCATTATGGCCGCGTGCGTGGCGTATATACGCGCGACGGACGGTAGTGCAATAAATTTGACTACCAAACGTGTGTGTAATAACGTCGACTTCCGTAGGTAACTTAATTATTTTCGAAATATACCGACTATCGCGCGAGTGTAGCCAAACGGACTTATACATAATATGTATACATATAATATATATCTGCCGTGAGTTCGTTCGCCGGAGGACGTCGTCGGATTTAAAATAAATCGCTCGAAATAATAACGCAATATCGCCATGGCGAAGAGAATTTTCAATCACCCGCAGTCGCTTGTAAATCGTACGCGCGTTCGTAGTTAATGTTCACGCGTCAAAAGCAGTAGGTTTCGACTGGGCAAAAGAATATAATAATAAGAAACTATATAATAACACGCTCTGTACACACACACACATACAATGGCGATGATTAGGACTGGGGTTTCGGTGTGCGTTTTCGTGTTTTTTTTTTTTTTTTTTGGTCGATCGCACTACGTATGCAAAGTGGGCACGAATAATGTGTTCCACGAACGTATACAATGATTGAGTATAAGCGTTTTTTTTTTTTTTTTTTAAATCAATTTTTATTCATTTCAATATTTCGTAGTTTTTAAAGCGTATCGTTTATAATTTTAAGGCAGTATAATATATAATATTTGGTATTTTTACATTATTTTGTTACTCAACGTGTATCTCGGGAAACTTTCGACGTAGAGCTCGGCCGAAAAAAAAAGAGTATTTCCACATCTAAATTTATAAATGTATCACAATGTATCCTGAAAAGAAACGATTTACACAATCAAATTTAAATAATTTAAGCAAACATCTCATTATTACTATGATTAATGTCGTTATTATCACTTATATTTAGATTATAATTAAAAATGAAAATATATCACAATACGAAATGTAAATCTTACACGTCAGATTATTATTGACATTTTTTAATTATTATAGGTATATCTCATCGTCGGTTTTTTACGGTTTGTTCGTGTGTGAAATTATGATTTCCGAAAACACAAAACGATCAGTGTTTTCGCGTGTTAATATTTTTTTTTTTTTTTTTTTTTTTTTATTATTAGCTTTTAGTAATAAACTATAATAGCTCAACAGTTAATACAATACATATAGAGCAGGTAGCATTATAAAGAGATAGACTTAAAATAAATAGAGACATTAAAGAAAGAGAAAAAAAAAAAGAAGAAGAAAAAAAAAATAATATAAAATAAAAGAAGAAAAAAAAAAAAATTTGATAACAAGAAAGAGAGATATGTATTAGATGACAAAAAATTAGATAGTAACTAAATTAAATAGTAAAACCAGCTTCCAATAAAAAGTTAATTAATTTTTTAATGACCATTTCAGTGTTAGTATTAAGTATATAAGGGAGAGTGGGTGGAATGTTAAGGGATTTAATATAATTCATCAAGAGCGTACGCTTGGTATATAATGAGGGACAATCGAATAATAAGTGAGAGAGGTCACAGACGCTTTCGGTTGAGTGTAGGGTACAAAGTGGAGAATCGTTAAGACCAAGTTTATACGCATGGTCTGGAAGAAGCGAGTGGCCCACACGGAGTCGATTAAAGCGGATAATGGTAGACCTTGGTAAATCTAGGTTATAGAACCAAGTTTTTTTATTAGATACATTGGGAACAATGTTTTTGTATTTAGAAGCAAAGTGGGCTGGCAGGTTATTCCAATGGTTAGACCAAAGACTGGTGATGTGACGTCTTAATAGAGGTGAAAAATCAGACCAAGGTAGCTGCGCAAGAGGAGGAAGGATAGTATAGGAGGCAGTTTTGGCGAGCCCATCTGCCGTTTCATTCCCGTGTATACCAATGTGGCTAGGGATCCATAAAAATTGAATATGATGATTAGACTGCTTGAGAGTATGTAAAGATGATTTAATTTGAAAAACAAGAGGGGATAATTTGGAATTAAATGGATTAGACATAAGAGATTGTAAGCAGGACATGGAGTCAGAAGCAATTAAATAATTATTAGGGGCTAAATCTGAGATGAATAGAAGGGCATCGAGAATAGCATAACATTCAGCAGTGAAGGAGGAGGACGAGGGGGGGAGATTGTTAGAGAACGAAATATGAAGTTCGGGAATATAGAAGGAATAGCCAGCTGACAAAGGCGAGACTGAACCATCGGTGTAGATGATAGTGAAATTAGGGTAATTTTGGTTGAGGAAATTAGAAAAGAGTTTGTTAACAAAGGAAGAAGACATGGATTTAAGCTCAATGTTGGAGAAATTAGAAAAATTGTCGATTTGAACTAAGGGGGTACAAAGGAGAGAGTCATAAGGTTGATCATAGAGTGGAAGTTTATAAGAATTTAAGATAAATTGGTGAAAGTTGGCGAGAGAGTTTGCAGCAATTGATAGGACAGGCATTGATTTGGCAGTATAGCGCCAAGTGATATATAGAGAAAAAAAGGTATCGAATATATTGTGGTTGGAAAGAGCTAAAGATTTTAAAATGAATTTTCCTGCGAGCCAACGACACCTGATATTAAAAGGAGGACAGATGGATTCAACTTCTATCGCCGGACCAGGGGAAGACCTTACATATCCCATTATAGTTCTAAGACAAGACGATTGGAGCATGTTAATTTTTTTCCAGTTGGAAAAGGCTGCCGAGCCAAAAAGAAAGCAACCATAGTCCAATTTAGAGCGTATGATAGAGCGATAAATGGATAGCAAGCTAGAAGGATGAGATCCCCACCAGGTATTAGATACAGTCCTGAGGAAGTTTGACCAACGGGATGTGAAGGCAGAAAGAGATGTTATATGAGGTATCCAACGCAATTTGGTGTCAAGGGTAATACCTAAATAGGTTACGGTAGTGGCAAAAGGGATATGGAAATTATCTAGGTATATGTTGGGTGGATCAAAATATCTGCGCCGAGTGAAAATAACTGATTTACATTTCTCAGGTGCGATTTCCAGAGATACATTAGATAAAATAATTTTTAGATCTTTAAGAGCAGTGTTTAATAGTTCTGTGGCGAGATGGAGAGATTTATTTGAAGAAAAGATGACCATATCATCTGCATAGATAAGGCAATTGTGGCCAGATCTAGAGAGACTTTTAGCAACAAGACTCATGTATATATTAAAAAGAAGGGGACTGAGGCAACTGCCTTGCGGGAGACCTGAGAATGTGGAACGAGTACTAGAAGAACCAAATGAAGAAGAGAAAACAAGATTCCTTTTATTGAAAAGGGAGAGTAATATATTACCAAATACCGGAGGCGCATTCAAAGAGATAATATAATCAACGAGAATATGTATATTAACAGAGTCGAATGCACCCCGAATGTCTATAAAAGTGGAAACAAAAAATTCTTTGTTATTGAAGGAATGGTAGATGTTACCAATGAAAGTTGAGAGACATTCTATGGTACCCATGCCTTTCCTAAATGCAAAGAGGTTAGGGGGCAGTATGGAATTAGATTCGAGCCACCAATCAAGTCTAGTTTTGAGTATATGTTCAAAAACTTTACATAAAGAAGAAGATAGAGCAATAGGACGGAACGAAGTATTTGAATTCGATTTAGGTATAGGAATGACTCTGTAGAAACTCCAAGAAGTAGGGAACAGCTGAGTGACTAGCAAATTATTGAAAATATCAAGCAGAGCGTCTAATGCATTATCGGGAAGTTGTTTTAACAGTGCGGGTGAGATATTGTCGAGCCCCGGGGCTATTGATTTCCGTGAAAAAATGGCAAACTTTAATTCGGAGATAGTGAATTTGTTAGTGAGAATGTGAGAATATGACGTATGTGGATAATAAGGAGGACAAGATTCTGATTCAGAGGGGACATAACACGGAGCAATTTTAGCGCAAAAAGCGTCAAACCTATCATCGTTATCTGGGCGTTTGGAAGGAATAACACAGTTTTTAAATCTTCTGGCCGTGGCCCAAAGATATTGAATAGAACAGGAAGGGTTTAAATTGAAACAAAATTTTTTCCAGCTTTTTCTTTTTTCATATTTAAGAAGACGAGTGGTGTGTGCACAGACATTGCGGTATTTGAGAAGATCAGATAAACTTCCCGAGCGACGAAAAATTTTAAAGTGTAAGGATCTAGATTTGACGGCCTCAGAACAAGATGTATTCCACCACAAGGGAGAGGATGTATGAAATTTAGGATTGGTTTTTTTAACAGGTATAGCTAAATTTGCGGCGTTTAATATAATTTCTGTAAAGTTGGAATAAGAAGTATTTAAGGCAGGGTCCTCGGCAGCCGAAGAAATCGCGTCATGGATATTGAGTCTGAAGGAAGTCCAATTAGCCTTGTTGAAGTTATAGGGTGTGTGATTACCTTGAATGTTGTTAGGTTGATGGTGAGATCGGGTAAGATTTGAAGGACTTCTGTTGGTAGCTGAAATTAGGATAGGGATGTGGTCACTACCATGCGGTTCATCCAGAGTGCACCAGGATAGGTTCCAATATAGATTTGGGGAACAAAAAGATAAATCTATAGCAGAGTCGGCAGAATTGAGTCGTCCAATGTGAGTAGGACTGCCATCATTGAGTATACTAAGGCCAATAGAATCTATAATATTGTATATAATGTTTCCACGGGGAGACGAAGAAACGGAGCCCCAGGCAGGGTGAAAAGAATTAAAATCACCACAAAGAATAGAATTATCGGAAATCAAGCTAAACAATGATTGCCAGATGGTGACAGGTACGTTGGAACTACTGGGGATATAACAAGACCATATCTCTAGGGGGGGAGATGAGTCGGACACAATCTCAACGCCTATAATATCGATTTTATATTTATTCAGGTTATTCCTAGTAACAACATCTATAAGAATTAGTCTAGATTTCAGCGAATGGTGGATTGCTAACGCCACACCACCAAACCCATCAGGTCGATCCGATCTATAAGTTCTAAAAAAAGGAATATTAATAGGACGGTGGGGATTGAGCCAGGTTTCGGAAAGTATAGCGATGGAGCACCTATGTGTATGAAGAAGGTGTAAAAGGGAAGGGAGACGAGCTGAAAGACTTCTAACATTCCACTGTAAAATAGACAAGTTGCTGATAAAGGAGTTATTATTTATATTAAGGGACATAATAGTTGCATATAGATATTTGTGAGTCTAAAGTAATAATGTGTTAGAGTAATTAAAATATCCTAGGTACATGCGTTTAGGATAGATGTTTAAAATTAGGTAAAGCTAATAATGAAGTTAGAGATGATTCAATTAGAGATTGGAGGGAAGAGGAAGAGAAAGGAGAGGATAAGGAGGGAGAGTTGATTAGAGTTTCAGATAGTTTTAGGGATAGGGCATGTACCCAAGAAAGATCGTTAAGGTTATTTTCTTTGGGGATATATTGGTTAGAGATATTATTTAAATAACTGCCATTAGGAGGAGAATAAGATGAAACAACAGGTAGGACGGTTCTGTTTTTATTTGACATTATAAGAGGTTTTCGTTTGATTTTTTTAGAATTAAAAAAATGATGACTTTCATTTAAAATGGGAAAGTTCTCCTCATTAAGAGGGTTATCAGGATTTAAGTTATTAGAATTTGGAGGCTGGCTATTAGCAATATCTGAGTATTTAAAAGCAGAGGTAAAGTATTTATTTTTCTTAAAATCTAAGGCGTCTTTGTAAGATAGATTCTCTGTAGCCATGATTCTCTTGATGTCCTTTTGAGTAGACCATTCCTGGCAGCTACGGTCGGTGGCAATATGTGGAAGTTTGCAGAAGAGGCATATAGGGTCAGTGGTGTGAATCGACGGGCATTCTGTGATAGAATGTTTGGAACCACCACAGTGACCGCATCTTGTATCACTGCGACAAAACTTTTGCGTATGTCCGTACCGTAAACAACGGTTACATTGTACCGGAGAACGGATACTGGGGTTTACATCAAAAATCATATTATATATCGAAATGTATTGCGGTAGTTTAGGAGACAAGAATTTGAGTTCAACGATACGCGTAGGTAAGATATTGCCATCTTTTTTAATAGATATTCGTTTGAAGTTTACAATTGGAAAACTTGACTGAACTCCATCCCGAAAATCGTCTTCGGAGACGTCTGGGTCGAGCTTTATTATACCAAAAGAGTATATGAGATTAGATGGAATACTCGCTGTAAAACCATGTTCATTTAAGGTATCGGAGGTCAAACAGAGATTTCCGTTCAAGATCGAATCAAAACTGATTTTGACTTTTTTTGAGCCAGCGGGCTTAATATTTGTTATACCGTTGAAATTAGTAGAAAAAAATTTGGCTGTCTTTAAAGGGTGCCAATTACCCAAATTTTTGTTTAAATCGATGCATTCAACCAGTATTATGACGGGGCCGATATAATCAGATGGGAAGGTCTGTTGTGTGCATTGAGACAACATAATTATATCATCATTTGATATGGTGTGTATGGAAGAGGTTGATAGTGTAGAGTTTATATCGGGTACTAAAGTCGATGTAGGATCATTAACATTATCAATAGAAAAACCGTCCTTAATGACCGAGTCTATCGGCATATTGTTGTCGATGGGTACGGAGTCTATATATTTAAAGGTCGATGGCGACGTATTTAGAACCGGAGTGTTGTCCATAATTTGTTGAAAATCGGGAGACGTAGGTGTAAGAAGCTTAGAAATCGACTTACGTGCTTTTTTTTTATTTACGACAAGTGTGTAGTTGGAATCTGTAGAACGATTAGTAGACAGCGAAGGTTTTATTTTGTTCGGGGCAGGTGATTTGCTCGCGCGCAAATCGCCGCCCGAAGACGACGACATAATTAGTAGTAGACTACACTAACAATGTATACAATAACAATAACGGTCACTGCGATAAGAGTAACGGAGAGCACAACCGAACACACCAACAGCAGAAACGCGACTGGCGTGTTAATATTATTTTAGTTAATTCGAATTTTCCGTGTCTTCTGCGGTCGTTCAAAAATACAGTACAAACACGCGTCGTGGACGACTGACTAGCGCATCCAGCAACCGTCCTATATGTTATATAGGGTGACCCACAAGTCTACAGTTTTGCGAACTCTTTTATCAATCGCAAAACTGTAGACTTGTGGGGTGCTTCATTTCTTCCGAAAATCGCCCGAAGTCGCCTTACCGTCTCAGCCCCACTTTCATGATTTTGATAATAAGTTTTCACGATCTGAAATCGTTGTTTATTTGTAAACCGCTCCATGATGACTGAACCAATTTACAAAAAACAACAGCTGATAATTAAATCGGAATATTAATAGATACTAGAAACGATGAAAACAGTGCTGCAAACATAATATTTAAAAAATGGCGACAGATTCAAAAGTTGCGCACGGGTCACCCTATATGTACAATCATTACGTGTGTTTTCGACGCGAATAAATTCCGAGACCGCGCGAAACGCATAGTTATTACGTGTACAGGTCTTCCCGGGGCGAAGCGAACGTTAGGAATTCAGACGAAACGTTGCGGGTACCTATAGTCGTACCGGCGAATATTTCTAACACGTCGCCGCGCACCTCTAATCGTCGGACACGACGCGAAACGCGCGATCATAACGAGGAGTCGAGCGCAGGCGGGACCCGAGCGTACACAAACACTCCGGGGCGTCGCCGGTTTCTCCCGAGTACGGCGGGATCGCTTGGTTTTCGTGACGCGACGTGTAAAACACACAAATCACGTATGGCACGACACGCGCGCGTTTTTTTTTTTTTTTTTTTTCTGTTTCGTTCGAGGCTATATCGAAAATCGGTTATTATTATAATGTAATATAACGCGTTAACACGCCGAGTGTCGGCGCACAGGTGAGATATTGTATTATTATTACTATTATTATCACTGGGTCCGGCGATGATGATAGTAGTCGTTACGACGACGACGTCGGGTTGCGGTGTTCGACACGGGACGAATACAAAAACGGTACGCGCGTGATATACCCCGGGCTCCCCCGGTCGCCGGTCTACCGCGACGACGACGTTCCGTGGCTGATGGCTAAAACAAATTTCGTGTCTGTAGGATAAATATTATCCGTATCGTGTGCGTGTGTGTGTGTGTGTGTGTGTGGATATGCCGTCCGTATAATAATCACACCGCCGCCACTCCGAGGAAAACCGATTATTTACCGTTTGTAATATACCGTTCACGCCTCTCGCACGAGCTACGCACGAGGTCCACTCAGCGGACGTTTCGGTCCTTTTCATCGTAAATCCCGAGAACTGACGAGACGAGTTGACGAAAAAGAATTGAACACGAGAGGGAAGCGAAGAGACGGGGAAATAAAAAGAGAGATGCAGAGAGAAAGAGAGGTGAGACGAGAGACAACAAACAAAGCCCGTTCGAAAATTACGACAAGAAAAAAACAAAAAAATAAAAATAAAAAAATAAAAAATAAGTAAGAAATAGTAGTTTTCGAGCATAAATCACGGAACTCATAGGTGACGGGCAATTCAAAATAGCAACTCGGCCGTAATAATATAACGACGATGTATACGATAATAATAATAATAATAATAATAATAATAACCTATACGGTCTAACACCTCCGAGTCGACGGACGATAGTTACAAAGGGGATTCATTAAACACGTGTGCGTCAACACACATAATATATTATATTACGTATATATATATATACGACGACGGACGTGTATTTATTTACAGCCGTTGACATCTGATTATCATACTAAGCACCCGAGTGCTCCTCCTATATGGTAGTGCTGCTGCGGTGCGATATCGGTGGCCCGGCACGAGCGTCACGTCCTAAATCGATTTTCGTGAGATGTCGGTACAAAATTATATACGAAAAAAAAGTAAAAAAAAAAAAATAAATAAAAATTATACACTCTTCACTGCAACACGTCGTATACACACACACACACACACACACACACACACACACACACACACACACACACACACACACGGACGCACACGGACGCACGTATCTTATACACGTGTAGTAATAGTAGTAGTACGTTTCACGCATACACGCGCTCACGTGAAAATACGATATCGTAAACGCACGCGCCCGCGCGTGTGTGTGTTGTGTGTACACAAATATACCATATATATATTTTATATAATATATATATTATAATAGTCAAAGTATACGTGTATGTAAAAAAAAAAAAAAGAAACGCGTCGAGGCCGTTTATCATTGTCGACCACTCGCGCGCAGATAATCTAATAACAATAATATTATTATTATTATCACACCACCGCCTGCGCACTACCATACGATATTACAATATAGGCACATATAAACACATACTACTACACGGTCGATCGTCTATACACACACACACACACACACACACATAAATACATAATAATATTATAATATTACACATTTCGTATACGTATACGCGTATTCCGTGTATTCGTGTGCGTACACGGTGGGCACAAATCAGTCGCACGCGCTCGCCGGTTCACCGAGTATATGAGGTATACCTACCTATTGTACACGTGTACAGGATGTATATTGTATAATACACCTCGCCTAGGTTATTCCCCGCGTCGTCGCCTGTACGATACGCGGTCGAGTGCAGACCGGAGAGGTTTAAGTCTCGTAAACGTTCTACGTGCTGAGAGTCAGCTACGATACGATTCACGAATAAAATAAATACAGAGACGATCGTATACAGAGAATATCTCGTACCACCGGAACGTTTTGTACACAGAGAAACCTCTCAATACCGGACACTCTCGGTCACTGAAACGTTGTCCGCTGTTCGGAAGTATCCGCTATTTAGAGGTGTCCGTCGACGTAGGTTGCACTGTCTGCGCGGGATGGTGATCAATAATAAATTATCAATAATAAAAAAAAGACGTTTTCTTGCAATATACGAGTGATATATATATAGGTATATATCGTTGTTATAAAGGGACTAAGCCCGGAGAAGTATCAAACAGCTCTGATGCCTCTAACATTATCCAATACAATATTTCGTTACATCTCACATGATGATCACACTAAAAGGTTGATTGATTACCTATATTGAATAGAAATTCACTAGATTATAAATTTATAACGATTCGAAAAAGTGAAATAAGATTTAAAATGCCTATACTTTTAATAATTTATAGTAACATTTAATCATTTCGAAAAAATGTATTGGAAATGTTTAAAACAAAAATAACATATAAAAATATAATCATTAGTTTTCTGTCGTAAAGAGAGTATATCAAATAATTTTATTGAGCTATTACAATTAAATTGAAAATATTAACATTATTTTTAAAATTTTAAGTTACCTACCATGAATAGATAGTCATTTACCCCGTAAAAAATGGCATTTATTTAAACGTCAAACAATTTTTTTAATTTTTTTTTTCATACCGAGTATAAAAATCAAAATTAAAAACGTAGTATTTTAGATTTCCGTACACAAGGTTTTAAAGTCGAATTTAAAAATGTTTCATAGAAATTCTGCAAACACGAATAATGTTCCTACGTCTTATTATGTTCGGAGTATATAATTCGATTCGCAACCTTAACCTTAAGTATGTTGTAGGTAGTACTTCAAAAATGACATTGACGCGGCACATAAACCTGAAGTAAGTTGCAGATATCGCTTAGGTCAATTAATATGCGTACCTATATCATTGGTTAGACACGGGCACGTATTAATACTCACAGTGGTAATTATTATCAATTATTTCCTCATCACTCCGTCGTCGTGCAGTAAGTTAGCGTATTGTTTTCGCGCCCGCGCGAGATCGAATCGTCTCGGAAGCTCTCACCGCACAGTGATATATTATTATTATTATTATTAGTATTATTATTACTATAGTCGTGGTTTTCAAAAGGTGTGTCACACTAGTGTGTCCTCGAGATGTGCTACGAAAGTACTCGACACTCGCCGCAAACATTATACGATTGAACAATAATTTCACTTTTTTTTTTTTTTTATGAAGGAGAATAATTTCACTTATCGTGTTCTTATTTTCATCAAAAATGTATAAAACAGAACGATAGCAGTTCTTTAGTGTAATATCCGCCAGAAAAATATCAGAACTTTGGTGTGATTTGTTGTTTTATGACATGAGGTGATAAACATTTGTAAAATTATACAAGACGCATTTAATATGACAAATATAAATTTGATCCTACCACGTACTGGTCGACTAGTATTATGGTTTTCCTAATATTTCTCGAATAATCAGCTTTGGGAATAATCCGATTGTTATAAACGAATTTGTTCGACCCGACTTCTAGTTTGAATACTCAGAAGCCGTAAAATGTATGGCATCTTGCACTAATTTTAGAAAAATTTTGAAGCGAATATGACAACGAATTAAATTCACACTAGAGGTAGGTATAACTTATATCGTATAACGTATATAAATATATATGATGGACAAACTATTATGATTGTATAATATTATATTACGCATAAAACGATATAACTTATAACAACTACATTTTGATACAAACAGAGCAACATTTTTTAAGCTAATAGTGTATAGAACTTTGAAAACGTATTGTTTTTTTTTTTTTATGTTTAGTCGAATACAATTTGTATTTCATTATAATAAGATTTAAGTTAAATAATTTTGTTCGTTTACGTGATATAATGATATTGAAAAATCGCAAAGATCGTGGACATTTTTTTTATAAGCGTTTAAAGCTAGATTTTCAATTACTGTATTAACATTTAGATTTGCTCCGAGTCGTTTTACTGAAGATTATACTTTATCAGTTATTTCAAATTCATTTCACTCACCACCAACCACTTCTTATTCTATGAGCGACGAATAGGTACCGGATGTGTTTTGATTTTTATTATTTTTAAATTTTCATTCATTTTCTGACATTCACATAAAACTTCAGTAGACCAAACGAACAGTCTCGACAAAATGATCGTCAATACAAGTGATATTTATTATCTTAAAACCGTATTTAGTGGACAGATCAGTGCGGGGATACGTGGACATATAATCGTGACGGACCGTATTCGAGGATAACATAGAAACGCACCCGTTGAGTTTTGAAATCGAAAAAGCCTCTCGACACTGTTGAGAGAATAAATCATTTGTATTCAATCACAAAACACCGCAGTACAATAGTATATCACTGTAACGTAGCGAACAGAGTATTTTTCTGCCGGGCGATCTGATAGAGGGGAAAAAAGTAAGCGTCATATAACGTAGGTACCTAATGTGATAATATATTATAATATCTCAAGCACGATGCACTGAATGTAGGTACCTATACATAATATACACCCAAGGTATAATTGCAGCAGTACGATCGAACACCGTGTACAATTAGATTATTCAGATTACGATTTTACGTATATACCTACGTTTTTGTACACACTCGCGTTGTATGTTGTATATATATATATATGCATTTTCTATGCCGTGTATAATTATATAATTATATTCGCACGTTGGCGGAATAATTTCAAAACGCGAACACATTTAATTTATTTTTTTATTTATTTTTTTTTTTTTCAAAACCGATTACCCGGCAAAAATATTGACACGCTCACTACGTCATATATTTTTTATTTATAAATAACATACATATATAAATGTATATACGTACACGGTCTAGACACAATTTTTTTTTTTTTTTTTTTTACATAATACGCGTGTCTCCTGCTCGCGCGATCGGTTTAAAAATTGTAAAAGCGCGTAAAACAGCATTATATAAATATATTAAATTATATTCATACACGATTTAAAGATCATACGGCGCGCGCTCGGCACAAGGACGTTTTCGCGGAATATTATATTATTATTATCATTATCATTGTATTTTTTTGCACCTTATAATATGTATAAATATAGTGCCTATGTGTATAGCGATCGTGTGCTCCGGTGTGGTGCGCACACGGTTCTGTTGCGACTCAAGTGCAACTTGCACGTAGACTCTCTAAATCAAACAAACCGAGCGACGTTTTAGCACCGGCGACGGTTCGCAGAACGTGATAATACACGGTCATAACGCAATAACGCGCGTACAGGGTGTCTCACGAGGTTCCGTGTACGATACGTTTCGCGGTGCCTGTTTCGTCGATACGAAGATGATCGAACTAAATTTTGTTTGCCATTCTCGTTTGTTTTCGTATTCAACTCGCAAGGCTAAATAATATGATTTCTTTTTTTTTTTATTATTATATTACCCGAGTAAATGCGAGTTGAACAAAAAAAACAAAAACATAGAAGGAATACGATTACTTTTATTAACTGCACGGGAAATGATATAATATATACCGACGTACAAAACCTCGTGGGACACCCTGTTCGGTGCATATTTTGTACAAGATTATTATACTTCGTATGCACACACAAACGCATAATCATATTTCGCGTGTAAAATCAAAGTGTTCGTATGATACACACGTATAGTATATCACGTATAGTTATTATTATTATTATTACGCGCATATAATGCGTTTTATTTATATAGCCGAGTTTTTATGGCCCGACACGCGGTTTTGGCAAAATATCAGCGTTTTTTCATATACGGTTATTTCGCGCGAGATGTCATTATAATATACGAAAACGATTTCGACGCTTTGTCAGCGGCAGTTTTAGTGTTATTTGCGTTTGACCGTAATCGCACGACTTTTCAACGTTACTAATTTTATTTATTGTCAATCCGTTTTAACGGAGAGAGAAAAAAAAATACGATGTAATAATAATACGATATAATATGTCTGCGCCGCGTATGCGTGTGTCGGTGATATTAACCTTTTGAGACGGATCGTAAAGTTTGAAATAAAAAATAAATAAATAAATAGTTAAATTTTTTCAGACGCCTTGAGAGTGTGCGACGTACGCCGGGTAAGCTATAGAAAATAGACCGTTACTGATATGCGCGTACACGAATTATTCAGACGTCGCCGATTTTCCGCGTGCGATAGATTGAATCAAGAGGAGTTCAATAAATGTTTTCCAACAAACAGCTAGGGTAATAACGATTTGAATACGAATTTTTACAATTTATAAGAAAAAAAATCAATGACGTAATGATCGTTTATTGAAAAACACTTACTGTTATTCCGCAATTATTAGACATGTCGTACGTGTCTTGTCGATGATATTAAACAAACGTTTTTGACTATTTCGTACGACGATATCACTCTGCAGTGCGTTTTATTACGATTATATCCGTGTTTTATTTACACCGCGTTCGTAACGCTAGTAAAAAATATTACTATTATGTTATAAAGTATGTTATGTGAAAAAACGATAAAAATGCAAAAACGCATTGGACCAAATCAAAATGCATTAAGGGCCGGATGCGACCCACGATCCGACGTCATTGTACGTTGTACGTCTATAAGCGTATTAATATTTATGAATAATTTCTATGGCACACTTGACACACGCGCGGTGTGTATGCCTACGGAGCTACGGACGACTACAATAGAAGTAATCTCTTTAGATTCACTGTGACAAAATCCTTTAGGTACATGTAACGCGCGTATACCAATGCATTTGTGAACGGAACGAAACGCGTGTTCTTACATTGTAATATTACGTAGAACGCCTATGCATATATGTTATCAAACAGTTTGAAAATGATTATTCGTGAAATCGTGGATGGCGCAGTTCTGAAACGAAAAAACGTATAAGACCGCAATCATTGATTATTATAACGAAATTACGTCATGATAGTACAACAATACGCCAGCACACATTATAATATACTTACAGTTTACATAATACGTATATTATTATACACGTACATCGTAAATATAATTAATCGTGTTTAATGATCTGGAACTATTTTATAATATATATATACCAACGGCGTATTAACTTGTTAATTTTTCATTCCGATATTCTTCACCCGACCGCGTATTAGATTACACGCAAATGAAATCATAAATTATAGATACGCATATATAGGTATCGTATGCGAATAGGGTACTGAATGTGTTTTAAACGTGAACGAGTAGTCTCCGATTCACCGATACACCGCCACGTTACACTGACTACACGATACAACCGAGCTGCGTGTTCACGATCAAAAGAAGGACTTAGAAAATCACGTTATAAATCATTACAGTAAATGCATATATTCTATTAAAAATCGTACGTACAAAATATACTTGTGTGCGAGTGTGGTGTTTGTGTATACTATTGGTGTGTGTCGTATTCGTATCGAACATGAAATATCGTCGTCATTCGTACTCGGCTGAATATAAGTAGATATGATCTACACTTTTCTCAACTCGGCACAGAGCGTGCGCCACATATTATACAATAAATAAGAGTAACAACAAATAATACTTGTTACCTACCTATAGACGTATAGGTATGCAGGAACTTGGATTTATATCTTTTAATGAAAACTCATTGGTTCAATAACTGGTAAACCGATCAGATAGTTTCGTCGGACAGTAGTACTAAATCTCATAAAACTCTTTATAACGCCTAATGTTGTGTATATATATATCTGTGTGAGTGTGTGTGTGTGTGTGTGTGTGCAGTAGAAGAATATACGTACGCACGCGAGTGTGTGTCAATGTATATTATATAATATAAGCCTATAATGTACACGCCGCGCCGTGGTACAGCGGACGCTCGTGTTTTCAAGAGTATTAAATCACGTCGTCGATCGGATAAATTATTGAACGTTTTAGTTGAAAATATTCACCGTGTGTATATCACACCACTGTGTTGGTATACGTATTAAATAATATGTTTTATACACTCGAGTTTAGGTATGTAAGTATTAATAAGGTAATCGCGACAAATATTTTATTATTAAAAAATAGGATATCAATGATTTTATGAATAATTTCTAATTCAGACATTATATTTAATAGTTTCTGTAACGCATACCCAACGATTCATAAGCTGCGCGTATAAATAGATATCGGCACGTATATAGTAAATGGTGTATAGACAGGCCCGTACTGGCCCACCGGGCAACCGGGCAGATGCACGATGCGCCCCATGAAAATTATAATGCATAATGCGCCCCTCATGAAAATTGCGTCTACATTAAAATTTTAATCCATTTAATTTTTTTCCTCAAAAACCATGGACTAAGATAATCTTTTTGATCTGATTTGATTGATTATATCTTAGTTTTTGGTAGAAATTGAATACCTAGTTAAAGTTTGAAGTTTTAAACCTAGTCACTATTCGTTAATACATTCTCTAAGAATTACGTAATCATAATCATTGATAATATTACGAGTTATAACATTTAATAAATAATTATTTACGTTACACCATTGATTTTATAATATTATAAAATCAATGGTTACACCAAACACAATTATATGGGTATGTGATATCCATATAATAATATATATATATATATATATATATATATATATATATATATATATATATATATATGTATAATTAGTATATGTATTACATAATTATTTATTTATTTGTTTTCAGCACAGAACAACTAACAATATTAAGATTTTTTTTAACCTGTAATCTAATGGTCTTTCACTTATAGCCTATATATAGGATTAAATAACAAAAATTTAGGCGCCCTTAAACTTTTTTGCAACCGCCCCATAACAACTGCCAGTACGGGCCTGTGTATAGACTATAGACGATTAATAGGATTCAGTCGTAACGTGTCAGAATAATATCGTTTTGAAAAGCTCGTAAAAATGCGAATAGTATTATAACATTATATAAAGGTTTACTACCGGGTATGCTGCGGTTGCGTTTAAGTTGTTTAACAATATTCCTATTCGTCGTCGTACTGGACACCGTTCTCGTAAATATTCCAATGGTTTATTCTAGACTCGTTAAGTTCACATTAAATTTCGTTGAACAAATCAAATCGTTAATGGTTTTATGACTTTTATACGTCACAACAATGTAGATACTTATAGGCTATAATATAGTATATAGTTTTCAACACCACCACAACCGTGATAAATGTAATGGCGACCGTGCCGTTTAACGTCTATATAATGTAACCACGCGCGTTCAAGTCTCCTAACACGAAATACTTGCTACATTCCTGAAATATTAAAATATGTCTTATTATTTTATTTGTAACTATGATTTTTTCCCCCGTAAATCCGACTGTATTATCAATACACATACACATACAACATAATATGAACATCATTTTCGTGGTAGGGATTACACGATACGACATTGGCCGATGTTACTTCATCGTATTTTTTATTTTAATATAGATCAACATTAATCATACTCAAAGTACAAATAAGTTAATAGACACTATCTCTTCAGTCAAAAATTTACTTGGGATATACTATTATGATCATAAAACATAGTATATAGATTGCAATGTGAAAAATTTTAATGAAAAATCATATAAATAATTATTGTTATTCAATGTTTAAGACGGCAAAATTCATATTTTAATTACACCGTCTATGTTAATATTGAAATTGATTTGATGTGAGCATAATGAATATGAGGTGAGCATTATATTTAACGAGTTATAGCTGGTTCCTACAAATATTTTTTTAATTAATTTCAACGATATACTCGTACTTAATACAAGTAAACACTCTAATTTTTATCTATTTATCATTGACCCGGATTAGTTGGTAAAATATGATAAAAAAAAAAACTAAAAAGTATTTTTTACACTCCGTGTAGTGAATATAATGGTTTATAATGAACAACAATGAACATAATGATAATAGGGATAAATTAATTATTGAAAATTGATCCGTTTTACGATTTCAATAGTCATTCGCTTCGAAAATGGCCCTTTATAATATCGAAACGCACTGGTCACCGAAAATAAATAATAACCAAAACGGGCCGCGAGTTCAATTAGCTCGGAGGCCACGATCTTGCACGCACCGATCAAAAATGTATCAAACAATAATGATAATGATCAATACTCGAGCACCCGTCTACTCGGACGCTAACCGTTTCTCGTGTTCATAAACCTATTAAAAGGTGTGAGCGTATGCACAATAATTGTCGGCGATTATAAGTCCGTACGTTTTAACCGAAATACGAATTACTGTATACAGTATTATACACTCGCCTGTTGCAATCTAAGTTACTATCAAACGCGCGTGTTATAACTAATTTGTACGGAATAATCGTTCGTTTTTACAGTATTTATAGTCGTATACATTGTACGTATGTATAATATAATCCAACAGTGATTTATGTTACAATAATATTTTAATCGAATATACAATATACATATTACCGGGCCTGTGAAACTCTGTTCGGCTCTGTAAGAAAAATCAAAACGACGGCGTACAGGTCGGGTAAACCGGTATGACCGCGTTATCCCGCAGGATTCATTTATCCGGGCGGTATATGTATTGTAATAGCGTTTATGATAATTCTCTGTGCGCGTACGTGTATACACAACACAGTACGCCGGTTTCGAAAACTAATCGATATTACACAGGCTCACGGTTTTTACTTTTTATTTATATTTCACGACTTTTTTTCTGACTATATACGTCGTCGTCTAGTTTTTCGATGAGCATTTTACAATCATTATGAACATTTGTGTTGGAAAAGGTATAAAATTACACACTTTTGACAATAACACGGTTAACGTGTTAGTAGTAGCTGTACATATTATGTTTAATTTGTTTTATACGCTTTTATAACGCACACGTATCATACACTCGAAGCCGTATATTCCAAAACTTACACGGATTATTAACGATGTACCATTTATTATGAAATATTTTACGCGTCGAGACATCAACGTGTGTACCGCATGTGTTTTAGATCTGTTTGACAAATGCTATAAGCTCTATATTGTCATGTTCGTCATTTTCAAGTCGATTTTAAGTAACTATGATGACAAATTATATTTCGAAAAAAAATAGCGTCAGATAATATTATAATATAAGACAAACGTTATTTCATTCGTCAAATAAATCAAAAACACGACCTGCATATTATTGTATGCGACGGGCACGTACAAACACACAGCAAACAGCAAACATACACACACACACACACACTCATAAACACAAGCGCACGCGTGTTTATTATCGTTTATCAATATCGGACGTGTTCACCCCGCCGTCCACCTCGACCACTGGAATCCACTTGCTCGTGTCACACATTAACGCGTCAAGCTTACCGACGGCGGCGGCGGCGGCGGCGTGCTGCGATCAGAAGGAAAAATATAATAATAATATGTATTCCGGAAGCGGTTTCACACGCTCGTGCACCTATGTTACGCGTGCATAATAACACATACGTGAAATACAAACAAGCCGTCAGTGGCGGTCGGGAGGACGGTCTGGTTTCGACAAACACCCTGTAATCGCCGACCACGATCTCTCCAGCGCAGCCTCCGCCGCTCGACGGTGTTCTTCTTTTCACGCGAGCGCGCGCGTGACAGCCCCGGCCGACGTGTACGCGGAGCGTTTACGACGATAATAGTAATAGTAATAATAATAACACGGCATCGTATGTAGACACACACACACACACACACACACACACACACACACACAAATACCTAAGCACGGCTGGTGCAGCGGCCGTAGCGTTAGATGAAACCGCTCTGTCCGCGAGACGATTTTACCGACGTCGTCGCGGGAAGAGACGGGTGTGTTATTAAAATATTAAAATCGTAATGATGTAAATACACATTATAATATTACACTCGCGCTAATGGTCTTCGTGTGTATCATATTTATTTATATTATTTATTGTGTTTCTCTCTCTTTGTTTCACGCGTGTCGACACACACACACACACAGCCATGATTTTATTATTATCACGTCTGTATTATACATTCTACAAGATGATTCATAGTTTGAGTTACAGATGATTTTACATAGAAATGAAATATTCAAAGTGAAATAAAATGAATATAATATTGAAAGTTTCTTAATTATTTAGGAAAATTTAAAGAAACATTTTCATATTTTTAAATATTTTTTCAGGGGTAATTTTGCGGAATGGCGTTTAAAAATTAAATGAAAACCTATATTTTTTGTTTTCGCATACGTATAATTTGAAAGTATTTTTCAGTAAATTTTAATTGTTGAAAAATATTTATTAGTTTTTTTTTTTAGATAAGATAATTTGTCGCCAAAAATAAAAATATAAGTACAATAAATTACATTGCAATTTTGTACGATATTAATAAAATTATTAATAAGTGAAGTAAACAAAATAATTACAGATACAGAATTATTTGGCTCAATTCACCACTGAAGTAGTACCTCTTAATGGTGAAATTAGAATTTTTAAATCGCTTAAAAATATATGAATATAATTGATGGTTGTTATACAAGTCTTACATTTTATATTAATCAATAAGTTGAATCTAAAATAAAATAAAAATTAAATCAATAATTTTTACAGTATACATGTACAATGTTCTATATAAATCTATTTTACATTTAAAAAGAAGACAGTAAAAAATTAAATTCCGAGTGATCTCGGAACAGTGATAACAGTGATAACCTCCACTGTTGACGCAAAACCCTTGGTTTACAGGAATTTTTAGTTTAAAAAATCGCATTTTGACCGCACGGCGGTTGGCGAGCTGCGAACGAATACGGACCTAAAACGCGCCGCATCCGTCGTCACGAACCGCACTACACCGCGATTGCGATACGATTTCCTAAAGACTTTAAATCGCCGTCAAACCTAAAGTTTTGTATCTACTAATATTTTACTCTACCGGTAAAATGCATAAAAAAATAAAATAATAATAATAATAATAATAAATACTATCTCGTAATGTCGGGAAAAAAGTGCAGGTTTCCGTTTCATTTTCAAAAGCTAACCTCCAAAATTACTCCTCGAAGGCGGTCGATGAACATGAAATCCACCGATCGTATTGGATTTTCCTCGGCAAAGAAACTTTCGTCTCGTATACGCGTTTTACTCTGTTTCGAATAAATTTATACGATAAAATCGCCACGACAAAGACGTGGTGGATCACTCTAACCGCGCTCGCCCGACGGTCGCAACCAAACCTCCCCGCGCGCGCAGCCGCAAATTTTAGTATATATATATGTATTATTATTTCATTACGTCAGATTCGCCGACGTCTACCCGCGGCCGTGGGTGCTGCTGCGTCGAACCAACACACTAACACAGCAGCACACGCGTTATTATACACCAAGGGTGGCCAGCATGACTATGTACGCGAGCCATATGTATGAATAAGATTATATCAAGAGCCAAATTCTTAAAAACTGTTCGGTAAAATTGATATAAATTTTTGTAATGACGTATTCATGTGAATCACTTTATTCAACAATGAAAATAATCAAGTCAACATATCGTTCAAATTTAACTGATGATCATCTCATAGAATTGCTAGGAACTGCTCTTACATAAAATCAACGAGATCTTAAGAAGCTTACTAAAAAAGTAGAACCAAAAAAAAAAATACCTCGAAAACAAATTTAACTCAATGTTTAATTTTTTAATTATATATTTTATATTTTTTTTGTTTATTAAACTGTATACTAAAGCCTTATATCTATACAATAAAAACGTTTTTTTTTTTTTTATATAAATGTACACAAAAAAATTTAAATATTTTGATTTTTGTAAATAAGACCGCGAGCCGCATACGACTATGACGAGAACCGCATGTGGCTCGCGAGCCGCAATTTGACCACCCCTGTTATACACCTATGAATAAGTGCGTACACGTGTACGAGTGCGCGCGCGCGTGTTTGTGTGTGTGTGTGACGTGTGTGTACGCGTATATTATAAATATGTCAAGGGAGTAGCTGTCAAACGCGACGACGGTCCGTGTTTGATTTTCTCACGACGCGTTCAACGCCGAAATTCACCGAGCGTGGGCGCTGCTCATCGAGCGAGCACTCGTCGTGTTAAAAACCCGTAATTTATATGAAGAAACATGAAATAACGTTCACGTGATGGCGCGGGCTCTCCGTCAAGATGCGTGTTGGAAATTTCGATTCTATCGGGCGAGCGCGATCGCGTCTCTGATCGATCGATCTTGGTTTTCGGAAATATTTACCCCTCCCCCCTCTCCAACGGATGCTTTTTTCGAAACAAAAACTCGTACACTTTTGCACAGAGATGGCGCGCGAGAAAATCGGTCCTCCAAACACGCGTCACGTCGTATATCAGTATGTCGTTTATACATAATAATAAAGTAACAATCGGTGCCCAGTGACGTATTCAGCGAGGGTACAAGAGTGGCATTTAATCCAGGTGCTTTAAATCGGCAATCGGAATTTAAATTTAAATATATAATATATTTTGTGGTTCAGATTCAAATGCTCTGACAATATCTAAAAATATCATTTCAAATAATCCAAAAACGATTTGAATACTTCAAATGATACACTGAAAGAAATTTTATCTAAGAATTTTTTATAAAAAAATTTACATTGAATAATAAAATTTTTATATTTTCAAAAAAAAAAAAGTTATATACTGATAAAATCCAAAAGTCTTGAAATCGTACAAGAAAAGTATGTATGTTTTACATGTTTGCATGGCTAATTGGTTGGGATGTCAATTTTGTTATGTCACATTACTAGAAATTGATTAATATAGACCTGAAAATCAAAAAATTGAAACTAAAAACGTGAAAAATAACTTTTAAATCGAAAATCGTTTAAAGTATAAGAAATACTACAAGGAAATGTTGTTGATAGAAAACTGTGTACTTAAAACATTTGCGTAGTAAGGAAATCATAGACTGTAGAGTTTAAAATATGAAGCTTATACAAATTGTGTTGTGAACAAATTTAATGTAATCAAATTTAAAATGGTAAATAGTACGCGAGCAAAGCAAAACGCTTTGAAAACGACCCAATTCGATTTTTTTATTTTTGAATCTATGAAAGTTTTGCACCTGCTGTAATTTTAGGGAATTACGCCAATGTATGATGTTAATACACTTTCATCACTATCTAGCGTATTTGCTGCAAAGTGCCCACACACGCGACAAAATAATATTATACATACCTACTTTCGGTACTTCAATTTTAGCTATCACGGACGAACTACAGGCGCTCTCTAGCGTTCAACCGAACGATCAGACCAAACAAATCCGGCCCAAAAGTCGTCACCATACGCAATAAATGAAAACCTCAATTTTTGTTTTTTTGTTTACGCGTGATTTTGTTATAAATCAGTTCATTCCATCTATAGAAAATGTACATAGGATAAGGTTGCCATACGTCCCGGTTTGCCGGGACAGTACCGATTTTGAGAATGACGACCTGGTGTCTCGATAATGTGTTTCGGGACAGCATATTGTCCCGGAGTTAGACTTCAATAATTTACGTATGTCTTTTATTAGAAATTTGATTGAAAAAGGGAACGATTAAGATCTGAGATAGTTATGAAAAAATATACAAGATGTAGTTGTGTATTAATAGGTGTTGAATTTTCATTCTCATTACTTGGCTAAAATGCAGCAGTGGAACGAGTGTTTTCGTTAATAAATAGCGCATGGACAAAATCACGAAATAAATTAAATATAAACACAGTCGAGGCTTCATTAATAATTTATACAAGTTTTGACAACATGACGTCTTGTTGTCAATTTTATGAGTCAATACTCGCCAACAAAACATTGCTTCAAAAAGTGCACAGTTCAGCCAAGTATCAAACAACTGACAACTCAGACTTTTCTGCCCACGGAGAACACATCGGACACAGATTAAAAATTTTTATATTTTATAATATTATATTCTTTAATTTTTAAAGCTTCAAATATCATTAATTATTATCTATATAATGTGTGTTAAAAATTATATTATATAATCAGAAAATCAATAAAAAAAAAAAAAACGAAAAGAAGTTTGTCGTGGTTTGTGCCAAATAAAAAATGGTAACCCTAACATAGGAATGATATGCAAATTTTGCTTTTAAGCGAAATTGGCGAACGTTTCGTGTTCGGGGATTCGTGTGATTGCCTACGCTACAAATCGGTGTCTAATTTCAGAGTATGATATCAGAGCGCGTTAATAATAATTCTTGTTTCGTAATAATAGACGCACTCGTATTTTATACGATTGCGATTGTCATAATCTTCGGCTATTGTGCTCGGTAGAATTTACGATTTTGAATTCAATAAAGACAATAGGTCGCAGATGAAAACGATCCGATAACGCGTTTAGTCGCGTGTAAAATATATCACTATACGTGTTTTCTTATGACACACGAGACTCTATTATTATTATTATTATTATTATTATTATTATTATCATTATCATTTTATTATTATTATTATTATTATCATTATTATTTTAATATTATTTATTGCGCGTCGGTATTAATAATAATTATTCGTTCGGCCGAAATCAAGACGCGCGTTTAACGGGTTTGTATGACATTGTGTTACGGGATTTACTAGTCCGTAAAAATGAATTAGGCTTGAATGGAAAACGCTCGTGCGAGATCAATGAAATTATTCGAACAAATCAAAACCTTTTCACACAGCGAAAAATTCGAATTTCCAGGATGAAAACGAGTTGTTAAAAAAAAATTGTAAAATATCCGTTGCAATTCATGTCGTTTTGCAATCACTCGGATCAATGTCATAGATTCATTGCAAGTGTCGCGGTAAAATTCACAATCACCCATTGACGGTGTGCGTAGAGAGCTCTATTGTGAGATAATTATTGTATTGCAGCTTAAGTATGATGGTATTAACTTTGCATAGTGTTATAGTACTGTGGTGATTTAGATGAAAGTTGTAAAAAAAAAAAAAAAATACATTTTAATTAATTAAATAGTTATTAAAATGTATTCATTATTAATTAATCGTCCTTAAGTATTTTTAATGAAGTATAATAATTTTATTCATTAAGTTTTATTTGATTACAGTCATAAAGGAATGCATTTGCGTTAAATCATTATGTAGGGGGTGTGGGGGCATTCCCCCACGGGTTTGTGTAAAAAAAAATGTGTAGGTAGCATAACTTAAGAATTTTACAATTAAAAAAGCCGCCACCCATAAATACGAACCTACGGTGCAATATGAAAGTGTAAAGGTAAGAATCACAAGGTCAAAGGCGATAATTTTTTATTAATTATAAATGTGAGTCTTATTAAAAACGAAGAAAAAAAAATAAAAATAACTTCGACTTTCGTTAAAAGCAATAGAGAACATATCACAGTTCACAATGCGAAAGGCCGATAATAAGGTGTATATTAGGTATTAAGACCTCTTGGCCGGACACGCGGGGTAATAATAAAATAAAATACAATAAACAAAACATGACGGAACGTGTTGTACAACGTGACGCGCAGCTATAACGATGCTATGACGACGATACCACGGGCGTCCAAGTCGATTATATTGCCTAATAAATCGATTCGAGGCACGGGCCGAAAATCGTATTATTCGTATATTAAATATTTGCAGCGCAGCCGAAACGCGAGGAACGCGCACGCTTATAGAAAATATATCCGTCGCGACGCATTTTATTCACGATGTAATATTATAGCAATAATTATTATCGTCATCTCTCACTCATCCCACCGGGAGAAAAAAAATTATTTCCTCAAATACGATTCTATCGCTTACCGAAACGTTTACGCGCGCGCGCGGGTTTTACAACATACGGCCGGCACTTAACGTCTCCTCCCTTTCCCCTCTTCCACCCACGACTAGCAGACAGACAGACAGACGGAGAGAGAGAGAGAGAGAACTTTAATCGGTAATGGGTAGGTAGACGACGCCTCGAATAATATAGCAATAATAATAATAATAATAATAATAATAATAATAATGGTAATATCGCGTAGAAATAGAGTCGTACGGCGGAGGAGAGAGAAAAAAAAAACGATACTCGTCACTCGACAAATCCCCTACCGTTCTCGTGAGAAAATAATAATAAATAAACGTCCGAAAAATCGCGTCCGTGGCGAGCGTGTTGTACGCTTTTTACACCGACGACGGCGGCACGGCGGTCTTTGTCTACACTGTTGCCCCTCCCACCGTTCCCCGCTCGTCGTGTTCTTTTTAACGCGTCCGTGGGACGTGCGTCGTGTGACTTGCGTAGGAAAGCGCATAAAATAACCGAAAAAAAAAAAAAAAAAAAAGAAAGAAAAAAAATTACTCGTACCTATAATACGCACACGGAGGTACGTCTTCCGCGCGGAGCTATTAAACATGATGATTATTATAAAACGGACATTATCGTAATGGACGTCTCGTCGTGTGTGAGGCCGTCGCGCGTTTTATTCCACAAAATGATATCGTATCGCACGCGACACGAATCGAAAACGTTCACGTAGGTACATACAGGGGCGGATAGGCTAAATTAATATTACCGGGCAATGTAAGGAGAGAGGGCCCCAACAAAAAAATAATAAATAAATGAAACAAATTCTTACCATGCAAATGTAATACATTTTTATATTTATCAGTGTTATCACTAATCAATTTTAAATATGTCAAAAGTTCAGATCCTGTATTTATAAATATACATTTTTATAAAAATTATAAATAAAAAATATAATATATATATATAAAATTTTACATTTTTATTATACCTATATGTAGGTACTCTATAACGATATGTCAGAATTTATTAACTACAGTCTTAAATTTTAATGCTCAATACTATTCAATATGGAAGCACTTTGTTGAGGAGATCACTTTTGGTTGAAATTGTGTTTATTACGTCATTATTATCGAGATCCATTAGAATTTCATTTTAATTTCTCGCCATCTACCAAGAGTTCAATTGTTTAGACCGCCGAAAAACCGCTCGGTGAGAAATCTGTAGTATTTATAATCAATGGTATTACGTTCTATTATTGATATTTTTAGCAGGTATTTAGCTTAATTTTCATTATCTACGAGTGAAAAATTATTATTTATTAGGTATAATAAGTTACAAAATATTAGTTCGGCCCGTGTGGCTGTGTATATTTAAAAGTATTGAGTAAGCTACAATATCGAACTCTGTAATTATAAAAGTGTATAAAAAAAAAAGCATACAGAGAGGAGGAGGTCCTACCGGGATTTGCTCGGTATCCCGGAGCGCCTATCCGCCCCTGGGCACGTAAAACAGAGGCTCTCTCCGCAATATCGTGTTCCACGACGACACTCGAGATCCATAAACGGACCTTGCACGACGGCCGCACAGATCACATCGGAAAACACAATAGCACCGTTATAATATCCGAATCGGTCGATCGTTTCGTAATACGCTATTTTCGTGAATTAAAGGCACGCCTGATGGATGCCGTTCGTCATGTCGAATTACACGGACTGACGTTTTATTTTGATTCTTACTCACTGTACTACTCGGCGGGAGTCGAAGTACTGATAGGACGTGACTTCGACGACTTCGAACGAAGTAAACGTGCGCTCGGAACGGTCGATAATACGTTAGACAATGTAGTTTCTTTGGTAAATTATCGTGCAGATAACACGTCTACTCGAGGACTTGTGTACTGCGAACCCTCTGAATACCGGAGTATATACGTATAACATTTAGGAGTTATTTATTTTCAAAATTAAACAATTTCAGTTTATTTTGTTGATTACACGTAATTAGCTGTTACTTCAATCGTTTCACGTAAATCTTTCACAGTCACCCGTTGGCGCGTACAACAATATTTAATCATAAATCATCAAAACAAATTTTTTTAAAGTTATTCGTAATACGAACCCACGCGTTGCGGAGAATGAATCTGAAAACCAAAATTTTAATTCAGATTATTTATTGATATAAGTGAAACCATAGTTTATGTGAGTTGTACAACAAACGGTAGATTTACACGTACACTGACAGTGGCGTCATTTGGGGGGGGGGGGCAGGCGGGGGCAATTGCCCCACCCTTGATTTTTTGTGGGCCGGTCAAATTTTTGGTACGATAGGGGCACAGGGCCGCTTGAATGGTGGCTTCGCTCATAGTAGAGCTATATAAAAATATTTATAGAGTCTTACTCATAGTGGACCACTCGCCCTAAACTCATAATCGTAGAACGCTACATTTTCAAGCAATTTAGAAACATATTTAAGTTATTAAGTTATGAAATTGTAAACGTTTTTCGCCTAACGTTAGTTTAAAAATCTGTGTTAAGATTACGGAGTAGATACTAGATACCTCCAACGGATCGGGGGCACTTGTCAATTAGTTGTGTACATTGAGACTAAAAAGCATTGACAATAATAGGTTATGCCATTGCTCCTAAAGCAAAGCCGAAGAACTTACCATTAACTCCGACAAAATCCATATTAATAAAAATGTGCAGGCTAAAAATAGGCAAAGCGGTCAGGTAAGTAATATATGTAATATTAACCGTAAATTAGGTAAACGCAAACGTGTACATCAAAAAAAATAATATAATGAATGAACTTGACAAACGTTTTAATGACACTAACAACAATATTATTTTAACCTGTACTATATTTATTTCTTCGGATCCTGATTACTTTAACTTCAAAAGTCCCTATCTTCAAGCTTTTTTGGATCACAATAATTACTTCAAAATTAATCCTATATTCCTAGAGTCTGAATTTCTTATTGCCAAAAACCTACTTTCTAAAAACAAAAATAATACCCGTGAAGATGGAGTTCATGATCTTTTTTCCATATCTAAAAAATTGTTGGAAATTCCAAACTCTTTTCCAGAGACCCTAAAAATTATTTCTATTTTAATGACACTACCTGTATCAACTGCTTCTAACGAACGCTTTTTTTCGTCATTAAAACGTATAAAAACATGTTTAAGACTAACAATGACTGATGAGCGCTTGAGCGATTTGCTAGTGATTGCTGTTGAAGGTGATGAAGCTTCAAAAATTGATCTTCAGGAAGCTATTGATTTATTTGCAGACATGAAATCTCGTAGATATCCTTTAAAAGCTTAAGCTTATATTAATTTTTGCTATTTTATTTAAATTTAATTATTATATTATTTTTAGCTGTATTATTTATTTTTCTTCTTGCTTAATAGATATAGCATTAGTTAAAAAAAATATTTGTTTTGTTATTCTTTTTTCGAGCTTTGCAATACACATATTATTTTAACTCGAGGGCCGGTAAAAATTTTGCCCCACCCTAAGAAAAACTGAAATGACGCCCCTGTACACTGAGTGATCCAACAATTGTTTCAAATCGATTTAATCGTATGAATATTCAAAACACAGTACAACGTTCATGATGAAAGTTTCTTTGTTTAAATTAATCTGAAATGATTAATATATTTCAAACTTTTCGACTTCCCTCGAGAAGTAGATTTAGCGGTTAATATTAGAAAACGAAATGGAAACTTTGTTTTTTTTTTTTTTTTGTTACTAATACAATGATAATTTTTAGTATACTTTAGTGGTTGAAAAAACATAATTGATGCGAAACTCAAGGTTTGAGAACGATTTTTAATTTTGCAGAATTGTACTTGTTAAAATATAATAACCTAATTTAAATATAGGTTCCGATTGATTTTCAAAAGTTAACCTCTAAAACTAACCCTCGAGGGAAGTTAAAAATTTAATAATTAAATAAAGAAAATTTAATAATCATTTTATATTTTCTTGTATAAAGAATATTTAATTATAATATAATACAATATAATATGTATATTTTACTTTGTTTTGAATTTATAATTTTATATATTGATAATTTTTAATTTATGAGATAAAATAGCTGTCACACAGTTGGCTGAAAAACCCTGTATTATTATACGTATCTACCTTCTTAAAATATTTTGTCAAGCTCGTGTTTGTGATTTTATTTGTCCCAAGAGACGGCATCATATAAGAGTACTACGTTGACAAATAATAATTATTAGCGATATAACAAGGTGAATTATAACTCGATTTTTGCTCAGGTTCATGTGATAATCAATTAGTTAGTCTAGGCCAGTCAAATTAGAACAAAAAATGACCCAATTCGGAATTAATTGGTGGAAAGCTGGAAATCGTTTTAATTGCTTAAGTATAAGTCTAGTATTAGGGGAACATGTTTTCCCCCCCCTCCGAGGTCGGCGTTGGCCGCCATCTTGAAAAAACAGCTCTAAAATCGGAGTTTTTTTAGTTTTTCGATAATTATTCAAAAACTATGAGTTTTATGAAAAAATGTCATCGGGTCTAAAATATAGAACGCTAAATTCTCTACAAAATAAAGTCCAAAAATAATAAGATCGGTCTAGTACGAAGGTTCATAAGTGACGTTAAAAAAGTACGTTTTTTTAAGTTTTTAAAAAAAAATTGATTTTTTTTTAGTTTTTTTAATTTTTTTTGAAATCCATCAATTTTACGACAAAAATTCACAACTTACAATTTTTAGAAATTGTAATTTTACGTCGAACAGTGTTATATTCATTAATTTTGAGTAAGTATCAAGGTCAATAATAGACTTTGAAATTTGACTCTCAAATCACCGGTTACAAATGTAGGCGTTGCAATACGTATTACGTTTGTAACAAATTCGTATGTAATTTATCGTGAAAAAAACCAATCAATATTTACTCTTTTATACCTTCTTATAAATATAGTTAAAATATTATGAGTATAGTTACTAAGAAAATAATATTATGCAATTAAATAATCGTAATATGCCATATTTTATGTATAGTAGTAACGTGTAACATTTTATACTAAACATTTATTTTTCAAATGTACACAATATTTATTGTATTTTGTTTGTACTAACTACTGATGCTAGTTTTGAAGACGTGCGAGCGTATGTGTGTGTGTGTGTGTGGGGTGTAGAGTCTCGTATACAATAAACATGCTATGAAGCCGTCCGGAATGCAGCTGGCTTTATATCCATTGTATTATATTCGACCTTCGGTCGCCTTCTGTTGGTGACTGGTCCTTTAATACCGTTATCATACTGAACTACAGCCTACAGCAGCTGGTACATAGTCTGTAGCGTACACACAAATGCCATCCGAATTCCGATTTCAGTATTCAGTTTTACGTATACTTCCGAGCCGGTACGTACGTTTTCGCGCGCGTTCTTCGTCTTCGTTGTAATAAGTGCGTTGTGTTCGTTTGTGCATTCTTGTTCTTGTTCTTATTCCACTGTGATCGTATTTTATTTTCACTAGTGTAATAAAATGGTCGATTTGAAGTGTTTTATTTGTGATGATTTTTTATGTAACAAAGAAAGTGTACTTATCAAAGAGCGTGGATTGAAGACACTTATAGATAGCAGCAAACGACGCAAAGATGGAAAACACATTTTTTTGGAAGGACGTTGGTGTGTTACTGTTCATTGCAACTGCCGTAAATCGTATGTCAAAGAAAGCAATATCGCTACATCATTGACCACTACCAAAAATACTCGAAGGTCAGATATTCCAGTTTTCGATTTTAAACACAAATGTTTGTTATGCGAGGGGGATGCATCTGACGAGTTTTTAAAAAAAGAAATTAAAAAACCTGTCCAAAAACGTGATCGGGTTCATTGTGTTGAAACACTAGTTTTCAAGGACAGTCTTTTGGAAACTGCAAGGAACAGAAATGATAAATGGGGCAGTGATGTTATTCTCCGTGTTGGTAATGTGTCCGATCTTGTTGCAGCTGAAGGTAGATATCACGGTGCTTGTGGTAAACAATTTTTTAAACGTATTTCCACTCAGCAAACCTCTAAAGGTCGACCAGAAAATGTTGAAGTAACAGCTGCCTTTGATTTTGTGTGTAATTATATTGAAAACAATGAAGATCAATGTCAATTTTCATTACGGGAAATTCTCAATGACTACAAAGGTTATATACCAACCGAAAAAATTCTAAAAAAAAGACTTATTGATAAATATGGCCAGGAAATTGTGATAGCTACTGGAATAAATAGACAGCCAGTAATTTGTTTTCGTAATACTGGCTACACAATTTTAACAGATAATTGGTACAATTCAAAAAAACAAAATGTAGAAGAAGAACGTCTCCGTATTGTTAAAGCAGCTGCTGATATAATCCGAGAGGATATCAGATCGATGATTTACGATATACGCAATTATCCTACACCAGAAACTTTTCTTGACAACGTCGAAAATGATGTTCCGAATTCACTTCAAATGCTTTTGAATTCAATTATTAAAAAAAAAAAATGTACTGATGAAGACAAATGCAAAACCACTACCCTTTCAATTGCACACTCCATAATTGCTGCGACTAGGCCAAGATCTTTTCTTTCTCCAATACAAATTGGTCTTGGAACATTAATATACAAAAAATATGGATCAAAAGAACTCTTAGACGTTATATCCACCCTTGGTTTTTGCAGTTCTTACAATAGTATCAGACTATTTGAGTTGTCCTGCTTAAAAAATCCACCAAAAGTTGTGATGCGAAATTCATTTTGTCAATTTGTTTTTGACAACGCAGACGTAAATATTGATACCATAGACGGATTAAATACATTTCACGCAATGGGAGGCATCCAATGTATAACTCCTTTCACCTCAGTGTCATATGAAACCAACATTAAAAAATTAGATACGACCCTCGCTGCTCAAACTATTGAAGAAGTCGATCGCATTCAACTGCATACTTTTCAACGAACAGTTAAAGAAGGACTATCAAACATTAAAATCAATGATGTTTATCGCAAAAAAATAACAAATGAAGTAAAACTCTTACCTAGCGATTTCTTATGGATTTATGGTAAGTGGAAACATTTAATCGATATTCCAGGTTGGAACGGTTTCATGGAAAAGGTCAACTTAAATAAAACGTACTCGAGATCACGAATATTGTGTCTTCCATTTTTAAATTCACCACCCTCCAAATATGATACAATATATTCGGTACTTCTTACTGCAGTTGAAAAATGTAAGTCATTGAATCAAAGTTGTTGTTTTGTAACCTTCGATCAACCTTTATACATAAAAGCTCGAGATATAGTAGCATCATGTTCAACTGATTCGGAAGTTAGCTCAATTATAGTTAGGCTTGGTGGTTTTCATCTATTAATGTCTTTTATGGGTGCTATTGGCTATATTATGGACGGATGTGGATTACAAGATTTGTTCAGTGTTGCTTATGCTGTAGCTTCAACTGAAAAAATTATGACTGGCCATGCGTATTCAAGAGCTTTAAGAGCCCATATTTTAGCACATCTAGCTTTAGCCAAAATCGTCTTATCTAAAATTAATTTTTCTGAAAAAGAGCACTTGGAAATGATTGATATTCTAAGTGACGTCGGAATCACATATTTTATTGATAACATTGAAGCGTCTTCCAAAATCAGTAATATATTGAATATTTTTTCTAAGAAACTACTTGAACTTGAGACAAATGGTGCAACAGCAAAACTTTGGATTCAATATTTCCATATGATTACGTTGGTGAAACAGTTTATTCAAGCGGAACGAAGTGGAAATTGGAATTTGCATTTACAATGTATACAAGACATGTTGCCTTATTTTCATGCAAGTGGTCATTTTTTGTATGCGAAATCATGTCATCTTTATTTACAAGATATGCAAGAATTAAAGTCTAAATTGTCAAATCTAGATTATGAACGTTTCGTAACAAAAGGATATTTCACAATTAGACGATCTGACAAGTTTTGGTCTGGAATATGGTCAGACATGACGATCGAGCAGACTCTCATGAGGTCTATGAAAAGCAATGGTGGATTAAGTCACGGAAGAGGTATAACTGAGGGTACTATGACCAAATGGATTAACTCAATGACTACTATGATAGACATTTCACAGCAAATAGAAACATTTTGTGGCGTTTCATTTGCTACAACTGAACAGCATGTTGATGCTAGAACGTCACGGATATCTAGAGACACCATTGATGTAAACAAGTTTTTAGATTGGTTTAAATCTCATGATCCTTTTACCAAGTCAGAAAATGTGATGTCCATAAGTACTGGAGTGATAGGAGATAAATGGATAAATTGCCATCTAGCATATGAAATAGGCATTGAATCAATGTCAAATGTTATTGGAAGTAATTTTGGACAAGTCAAGTTTCAGCGAAAAAATCGAGTGATGCCTCTACGAGGTTTTACTTCAAAAGTAAAAATTTACGATGAAGAGATTCCTGTTAGTCCTGATGTTATTTTTCGACGAATTTCATACATGAAAAAATCGGATGAAGAATTTAAGGAATATTTTGAATTTGAACTGGCTCCCTATCCTCTCTCACTATTCGATGAAAAAGGAATGCGGAAGACTAAGAAATCAATTTTTTATGATTTGTTTAATCCTGTAACTGACTATAATTTTGAAAACGCTGTTTACGTAATAGATGGGGGTTTTCTTTTACATAGAGTTGTTTGGCAAATAAGAGAAACTTTTTCTTCAATTTTAAATAAGTACGTCAATTATGTGAAACAATATTACAAAAATAGTGTCACTATTGTTTTTGATGGATATCCAGATGATGCAACTAAAAGTACCAAATCAGCAGAACGCTACCGAAGAGCAATTCGTCATGAAGCTGCAAATGTAATTTTTGACGAGACAATGTGTGTAACTATGTCTCAAGAGCGATTCCTTTCCAATGATGCCAACAAAAAACGTCTTATATTTTTTTTACGGGAAAAGCTTGAAAATGAAAATTTTATTGTGAAGCAAGCTATCGAAGATGCTGATACTTTAATTGTTCGTAGTGCTATTGAGATCGCAAATAGTGCAGAGCGTGTTGTTATGGTTGGCGAAGACACTGATCTTTTGGTTCTACTGACAGCTCTATCGCCTTCATCTTGTACAAACATTTATTTTTTGAAACCAGGAAAAGGAAAATTGGACCATTTGTGTTATAGTGCTAACAACTTAAAATATTCAAAACATGTTAAAGATAACATATTATTTCTCCATGCTTTCAGTGGATGTGACACAACTTCGGCATTTTTTAGAAAAGGAAAAATACAATTTGTGAAATTGTTAGATGAAAAAAAAGAATTGCAAAATATTGTTTCCATTTTCTTAGATAACAACGCTAATGCAAATGATGTTGATGATGCTGGTCAACTTTTTATTACTACGCTGTATGCACATAAGTGTGTCGAAATGTCGTCATTGGATAAATTACGATATCAGATTTTCGCAAAATCATTAATGAAAAAGAGTTTCGATCTTGCTTCTTTACCTCCTACTCAAGCAGCTGCTCGTCAGCATTCTTTACGTACATATCACCAAATTCAAATGTGGATTGGAAATGAAAAAAATCCCCTAGATTGGGGTTGGAAAAATACAAAATACGGTCTTGTTCCAATTACCACGAACAAAGATCCGGCTCCACAATCAGTATTGAAAAAAGTTTCGTGTAAATGTGCGAAAGGATGCAGAGGATCGTGTAGTTGCCGAAAACTAGGATTGACTTGTTCAAATATTTGTTTTAACTGTCGGGGACAATCGTGCACTAACTGTTTAAAAGACGATCAAGAAGACCATTTCGAAATTGATGAACATTTAGAAAAAATGATTGAAAAATACTGTGAAACAGATGGAGAATATGAAGAAAACGACAATAACGAAGATCAATTAGAAGGGCAACAAGACGAAAATGATGATAAGGAAGACCAGATAGAAAAAAGGGACCAAGAAGATATTAATGGGCCTTCAACATCAAAAATATTGAAAACAAACTAATGCAGTGTGTATAAATTATCATATATTTTTATTTCTGTATAATTCAAAAAATGTAACTATATTTTATATTTAAATTATTTTGTTCTAGAAAGAAGAAGATCAGAGACAGCAGTCAAAAAGGAAAACATGGGCCATAACATAAAAAATAAATTATTTAAAAAATACAACACTTGTATATACATATGTAAATTCAAATTAAATAATTACAATATCTTTAGATTTTTTGTGTAAAACAAGTTAATATACCTATGACATATTACGATTATTTAATTGCATAAAATTATTTTCTTAGTAACTATACTCATAATATTTTAACTATATTTATAAGAAGGTATAAAAGAGTAAATATTGATTGGTTTTTTTCACGATAAATTACATACGAATTTGTTACAAACGTAATACGTATTGCAACGCCTACATTTGTAACCGGTGATTTGAGAGTCAAATTTCAAAGTCTATTATTGACCTTGATACTTACTCAAAATTAATGAATATAACACTGTTCGACGTAAAATTACAATTTCTAAAAATTGTAAGTTGTGAATTTTTGTCGTAAAATTGATGGATTTCAAAAAAAATTAAAAAAACTAAAAAAAAAATCAATTTTTTTTTAAAAACTTAAAAAAACGTACTTTTTTAACGTCACTTATGAACCTTCGTACTAGACCGATCTTATTATTTTTGGACTTTATTTTGTAGAGAATTTAGCGTTCTATATTTTAGACCCGATGACATTTTTTCATAAAACTCATAGTTTTTGAATAATTATCGAAAAACTAAAAAAACTCCGATTTTAGAGCTGTTTTTTCAAGATGGCGGCCAACGCCGACCTCGGAGGGGGGGGAAAAACATGTTCCCCTAATACTAGACTTATACTTAAGCAATTAAAACGATTTCCAGCTTTCCACTAATTAATTCCGAATTCAAACCTAATTTGACTGGCCTAGTCGGGCAAAACAGAAATAATAGTGGCAATAACAATCACTGCCACCGTAATGAAATGTAAATCTATCGCGCTCGACATAGGCGTACATTTAGCTCAAAACTTGGGAGTGCTAAAGTTATTTACATGAAGGTGACTCGTGAGGGGCTTCACCCCTCCCCCCGTTTCTTCTAAACATAACATTGTGTATTGATAACATGACAAACCCAAATACCCAACACTGTATATTATGTACATGAATATTAAATACATCTGATATATATTATATGGCATAACCATTGACTATGAGGTCAGGGATTACCGACGAAAATCGGAACAAACTCATACTCATAAATACAAAAAAACCCTCTAAAAATAATATTTTGAACCGAAAAAAACTGGGCTTGCTAATTATTTATGACTTTGGGGAACTGAGCACACCTGGCACCCTCGTATGTGCGCCAATGGCGCTCGACAAAACATTTGAAAGCCAATCTACAAAAATGAAATGGCGGAAATCTTTAAAATCACGCGTTCGTCGGGTAGTTAAACGTATAAGTGATAATTATATCAGATTTATCTCCGTATCCACTCGTCGGTTCGAAACTCTCCTGGGCTCTTCCCTCGGGAACAATTTCCGTGCTGTCGGTAGGAAATACACACGTGTGTCAGTGCACGCGCAAGAGAGAAAAGTTTTCGCTGTACACTATTTCAATGAACTTGAAAGTCTGCGAATTGAAAATCACAAAAAAATATTTATAGTGATGAATAACATAATATATATTATACTAGAGCCCCGCCTTGATACCACTTGCCGCCGTACCTGGTATAATAATTATTATTGTTGCATACACTTGATAGATTTCCACATCGAGATAAGTGTACCTAGGTATCAGGTATCTAATAGTTTTATTTTCAATCTTGGTGTTGATTTCATTAAAAGTTTACATATATGTTTGTTCAATTTTACAGTATATTTGTGCAAATTTCCTCACCACCTTAGCTCAATAAATAACAAACAGTAAAATATTATTATAATATATTGCTTGTTATTTTTGAGCATGAGGTATTGCAGATGGCGCGTTTTTTTTTTGGAAAGTAGTGTCCCCAATGAGCAAACATTACTCATCAGGCCTAATCCACTTATCTAAAAATTAAAAGTTTTAATGACAAAAATTGTTTTTAATTATGATTATTTGATATAAATTAATACTATTTTAAGTTAACCTAACCTAACCTAACCTAATTAATAATAAAAGTTGTAATAGCACTATTATACGTCATGTAGGTACTGAAACATTTTAAATTATAATAAATGAAAAAAAATAATAATAATAACGACGAAGGTAATTTTTATTTCATATTTTACACGGGAACAAATTAAAGTTTTGCGAATTTTTAAATAATAACCGATTAATCTGTTTAATATTTAATTTTTTGGAAAGTATTTCATAATAAGTAAAATCAATTGGCCCTCGGGCACCGGGGAACCTCTGCTCAAATGTTTAATTGGTTAAATCAATTTCAAAGAATTCAATTCAAAAAGCCGTCGGGTGCCACAGAACTTCTAGCCTAATTTTTAATTTTTTGGAAAATTTTTCTTTTAAACTAAAATCAATTCGCCATCGGGTGCCGGGGAACCTCTGCTCAAATTTTTAAATGTTTAAAAAAATTCCTAAGAATTCAATTCAAAAAGCCCTCGGGTGCCGGGGCAGTTCTTGTCTAATTTTTAATTTTTTGGAAAAGATTTCATAATAAGTAAAATCACTTGGTGCAAGGGATTTTCTGCTCACTTTTACTTTATTTTAAATATATTTCTGAATAATTCAAATCATAATGGTGCTGGGGATCTTCTTGTGTAATTTTTAATTTTTGGAAAATATTTCATACTGAGTGAAAAAACACTTGGCCCTCGGTTCCCTGCGAAGCTCTCGTCATATTTATAACTTTTTGGAAAATAATTCTTTAATACTAACATCAATAGACCCTCGGACTCCGGAGAACCTGTGCTCCAATTTTTAAAATTATAAATAAATTCCTTATAATTAAATCATAAAGCTCTCGGGTGCCGGGGAACGTCTTGTCTTATTTTTAATTTTTTGGAAAATATTTTCTTCAAAACTAAAATCAATTGGCCTTCGGGTGCCGGGGAACCTCTGCTTAAATTTGTAATGGTTTAAATAAATTCCTTTTAATAAAAATAAAAAATCCCTCGGGTGCCGGGCTATTTCTACTCAAACTTTTATTTATTTAATTTATAAATCATAATTTATATCACGTGCTATACTAAGGATAGTCCACTCATTATTTTATTATTTTAAAAATATTTCTTTCTTCGGTTTCCGGAGAACCAATTCTCAAATTTTTTATGTTTGGAAAATATTTCATAATAACTAAAATCAATGGGTCCTCGGGTTCCGGGGAATTTCTGCTCAATTTTAAAAATTTTAAAATGTACTTCTTATAAATTAAAATCAAAAAACCCTTCGGGTACCGGGGAACATCTTTTCATATTTTTAATTTTTTGGAAAATATTTCATAATAAGTAAAATCAATTGGTGCCAGGGATTGTCTTCTCACTTTTTATTTATATTAAATATGTTTTTGATAATAAAAATCAAAATGCCCTCAGGCACCGGGGAACCTCTGCTCAAATTTTTAATTGTTTAAATAAATTCCTAATAATAAAAATCAAAAATCCCTTCGGATACCACTCATCATATTTTTAATTTTTTGGAAAATATTTCATAATAAGTAAAATCACTTGGTGCCAGGTGTTGTCTGCTCACTTTTAATTTATTTTAAATATATTTCTGAGTAATTAAAATCATAAACCCTTTAGTGCCGGGGATCTTCTTGTCTAATTTTTATTTTTTGGAAATTATTTCATTAAAACTAAAATCAATTTGCCCTCGGGCGCCGGAGAACATCTGCTCAAATTTTAATTGTTTAAATAAATTCCTTATAATAAATATTAAAAATTCCTTGAGTGCCATTATATTTCTTCTCAAACATTAATTTATTAGGTGGCAAGGATATTTCATTCACTTTTCATCATTTTAATTATATTTCTGAATAACTAAAATCAATTAGCCCTTAGTTGCTGAGGAACCTCTAGTGTAATATTTAATTTTTTTTTAAATATTCCTTTAAATCTAAAATCAATAGGCCCACGGAAACATTGGCCATTTGGTGCCAGGGAACCTTTGCTCAAATTTTAAATTTTTAAATTAATTCCTAATTATAAAAATCAAATATCGCTGGGGTGTCATGCTATTTCTAATCACACTTTAATTTATTTAAATTTATAAATCATTATTTATATTCCTTGGTTCCAGGTATATTTCGCTCAATTTAATGATTGTAAATATATTTCTGAATAATTAAAATCAAATGCCCTCGTATGCCGGAGAACTAATTCTCTAATTTTTTATTTTTGAAAATGTATCATTATAAGTAAAAACCATTGGCCCCCGGTTCCCTGGGAATCTCTTGTCTAATTTTTAATTAGCTGCATAATATTTCTTTAAAACTAAAATTCATTGGCCCTCGGGTGCCGGGGAAATTCAGCTTAAGTTTTAAATTTTTGAATTAAATTCCAAATAATTAAAATCAAATATCACTCGGGTGTCAGTTATTTCTACTCAAACTTTTATTTAATTAAATTTATAAATCATTTTTAATATTCCTTGGTTTCAAGTATATTTCGCTCAATTTAATTATTTAAAACATATTCCTGAATAATTAAAATGAAAAGGCTTTCGGTAGCCGGGGAATATCTTGTCTTAAACAGACATGCGAAGGTGTATCCATACAAATCAAATAAAAATATAAAATGTGACTTTTCCGGAGAATTTAACATAAATTTTGTGAGATCTCCTCCAGTTCACTCGATTCGCATCTAAGATTTCCCGGTTTGAATAGACGTTTTTGAACATGCTTAATAGTCGTAGTATGTGGATAAATTTGATTTAATTTGTTTGTTCATTATCGTTCATCAATGATGAATTGTATATAGCTTTGTGGACATCACAGCCCCAAATCAAATTTTACAATAAAATTCCTACGCAGCTTATAAAGTTAATGAAAAAAAAAAAAAATTTAATATCGAAAGATGCAAAAACGATCTTCATTAATATTATTTTTATTTGAAAAATCATTTCGTATTGAATGATTAATTAATCAAATATTGAAAACAATTACTTATTTAGATGTTTTCATATTGAAACAAATATATTAACTTGTGTATATTATCAATTGAAAAACCATTCAAATTTTTTACCATCTACGTCTTATACATTTAATACATAAATAAGTACTTTTTTTATTTTAAATTTAGATAACACGCAATCTGTACATGATGGCACAATTGTTAGGTATACTTGATACACAACTGTTACAAACATGAATTAACAATAAATAGGAATTTACCCGTTTGTGACATAAGATTGGAAATTCAAGTTTTTATCCATAGTCTTTTTGTTTTTGTTTTAAAAACGATCATGAATTCTACTTTAGACTGGGGTTGTCCGTTAGAAAATAAGTACCTAGGTTTTTTTTTTTTTATCGTGTCAGGTGTATCTAGGTATTTAGTTTTTTTTCAAGGAAGGAAATTGATGACTTAGAAAAATCTCCACTCAAGGGTCTCTACTCTCTACTACAAAGACATACTTAACAAACAATACATTAACAACTATAGACTATATAAAAGATAATATCAAAATCAAAGTCTTTGGAAAAACATTTTATAAACACCGAAAAGTTTGAAATAAACATATAAACATTATATTTGATAAGAGTGAATAAATTTAGAATTTGTTAGACGTGTGTGTGAATAGATTTAAAAATGTATACAGTCGTTTGATCACAAAAATTGTATAATTGATGTAATAAAATTTGATTTCTTTTTATTGAATTTTAACACATTTTCTGAACAACTACGTACAGTCGTATACGATTCACACAATTATTGTGTTCCGTCCCTCAAAATCGTTATTACTCACTCACTGATTGCAATAAATAACTATACATTTGACAATTGTTCCTATTTATTTTTATGACATCCCTCAAATAAGTAATTGAAAAATAACTAACCCTATACAAAAGTTTTCATGTAAACCTTATCAATGAAAATATGTCTTATGCGTATTTTAATTTCATATAGTAAATTATTTGTATTGGTTAATTTTATGAATGCTCTACAGACGCTGCCACGCTGGGTCTTGGTAAGTTACATTTTTCTTTTAGGAAAATTGGTATTCTATACAATTTATGAATTTAGTAAAAATGTTCCATGATTAGATATTCAATTTTTTCTTTTTTTTTTTTGTGGATTTAATAACATTAATGACTTTGGTTTAAAAGGCCTCTATGTTTTATATAAAGTTTTTAATTGTCTCATTAACATTCATGTAATTCAACGATTGAATTGCCTAAAGTGAAGTTTTATAAATTATTAACAGACTGGTACAACTGTTAAATATATATATATATATATATATATATATATATATATATATATATATATATATATATATATATATATATATATATATATATATATATATATATATATATATATATATATATATATATATTTGTAACGGGCAAAGTGGAAAATTCGGGCAATGTATACAATGCCCGGGCATTGTACACATTGTCCGATGCATTTTGGGCAATGTGAATTGTAAAGTATTTCATTACTTCACAATTTTGATTAATTTAAAATTGAATTAATAAAAAAAAAAATTATTAACATTATATTTTTGATATATATACGGCGAAAATAATAAAATAATAATATTGTTTTTATAATATTTACTATTTTTATAAATAAATTGTTAGTTTTTTAAATATATATATTTTTTATTATTACCTGCAGTTACTGGAACAATTAATTTGTTAATTTCAGATATTTTTATTACATCATACTTCTTTAGGTGTTTATAATCATTCAGCTTCAATTTTTGGGAACTATTCTTAATATTAATTATATGTTTATTATTCGTCGTATTTTAATTTAGTTAAATACACATTATTCAGATTTTTTTCTTTTATCACAATATTCAATTTTTTATTAAAATTTTCCATTTTAAATAAAATGTAGAAAATAAATAAATAAATGTTTGGTTAAGCACTGTATAACAAAAAATAAATGTTTAAGCACAATATACACTGAGTGACAGAATACAACTAAAGTAAAACTGTACGTACCAAAATTATATGAGATAAGATATTTATCGGTTTTGTTATCGGGATATATAGTGCATTTAATGATTATTAACTTATTTCACAATTTTTATAAATAAATTGTATATACAAATTAATACTATTAATGTATAAATACTTTACAATTCACATTGCCCAATATGCATCGGACAATGTGTACAATGCCCGGGCATTATATACATTGCCCGAATTTCCCACTTTGCCCGTAACATATATATATATATATATATATATATATATACGAACATACATGTGCACACTATACTCCAGGAGCAAACCACACTCTGCCATGTATTCTAATTTTTGAGAAAAAAATCAAAATATGTGTGTACCTATTAAACAATAATCAATAATACATTTTACCAAAACTCGTTTCAAATAAAAAACTGTATTGATTGTTTTAGAAAATACTTGTCATTTTTAATTGTAAATAATTCCGAAAAGATCACACAATAAAACAATGAGCACAGAACAAAGTCTTTGATGATAACCAAAATGAATTGTAATTTATTTATATTTTTGCTTTTTTTGACTGCGGTTGATTTGTAGGTTCACATGGAGGTGGTTTTTTTTGTGTATTCGTAACAGCTGTTGTACTTGGAACCGTAGATGGTATACTAAAGTTTGGTATTTCAGGTTTGACCAGCTTCAAAACAATTCTTTCGTGTTGAACATTACTGCTATCGAGACTTAATTGAACAGTAACTGGATCAAAAGTTCGAAACACTATCTCTCCACACCTCTGAGTTTGTTCCTAAATATTAAAAAACAAAAGAAGATTTAAAGCACATAATACACAATATACACACAAGACGCACCATCATATAACCAGTGTTACTTCTGACATTTAGTTTTTAAATAAAGTTTAAAACAAAATACGCCTTACCTCTTCGTTGTAAGTAAACACAGCAGTTTGCACTTGCCCTTTACGTGCTGCCAAGAAAAGAGTGCCTTCTAATCCATATTTCGGTATGAGAATTTGTAAGGCATTCTTTCTGACATACAATATGTAACCTTCTTCGTCTCTGATTTTCCCACGGAAAAATATCTAATAAAACAAATACTTAATTAATTAAACATGATATTGAATTAATTTCCATTGTAATTTATTTACGTGAGTATTCAAAGCAACAGAAGCTCGTTCGGCATAAGCTGACATTCGAGTTCTGACATTCAAATTTTGACATAGTGCTTCAATCTTGCGTTTATCAAGTAGTTCAGGCGTAGTAGTCTCTGCACCAATGGATACAGCTAAAAGTCTATGAACAAGTACATCAGCGTATCTGAAAATAAAAATAAGTTGACTTTAGATATTATTATTTATTATTGTATAATAGTTCTCAAAATAAAATATTTAAATTACACCATACATATACTTTCAACACAAGCGTCAGCTTTAAGAAGGTAAACAAATTATGTATTTTTGTTCTATGTGTAAAATTTAGTTATTAAATTATGTATAATTTTTAAAATAATAAAAAAAATATATAGCCTCAAACTCATTTCACAATTAAAAAAAAAAAATAATAATAAAAACTTTTATTTATTTTTTTAATCAAGTGAAATTTTTAGCCAGTTTAAACATATAAATGTGATGTATATTTCAATTGGTTAAAACACTTTGTTTTTAGTATCATATATAAAAAAAGTTGATAAGACATTTTCCAAAATATCTGTCATTAAAATGTATGCAAAATTTAATCATTTCTACAAATACACAACCAAAAAAGTTTAAAATAAGTAATAAGTAGATGATCAACTGTAAAATCTATAAAATAAATATTTCTCTAAGACATTAAACATTATATTCTAAAACGTCTTTTATATTGATTAATAATATTGATAAAAAAAAAGGTCTTTGACAGATTAAATGAAAATGCCAAATTAAAAAATTTACCAAAAAAAATATGATAACTTTGTATATACTTTAATGTTTAGTACTAACCTTCTAATAGGAGATGTGAAATGAGTATAGATTGGAGCGGCCAATCCATAATGCAAAAATTCATCATAGGTTTTTGTACCACTAGCAAAATAAATGGCTTGTAACATACACCTGGTAGCCAAAATACGAAGCATTGTATTGAAAAAGGGATTATCCATTTTCACAGCATTGTCTAATGAATTAGCCAAATCTTTACTGGTTTCCACATTCAACTCTACTCCCTAAAATAATAAAAATAAATTATTTAAAATTAAAATATATAACTATTTTAATTTTATAAATATAAATTGATCGTCTTACCAAATGTGCTGCGGCTTTAATGAGAGACTCGAAATTCGAAGGTGGTGGCTTGGGATGACGTCTCAAAACAGCAAACTCAGGGAAATCGGAATAGATTTTTTTCGCCACCTCTACATTAGCTAACAACATGAATTCTTCAACCATTGAATTGGTTTCTTTTAATTGTTTTACTTCGACATCCAATGGATCTCGTGTTTCACTATCCACGAGGAAACGTATTTCTGGCGAGGCTAACACTAATGCTCTAAAAACGCATAAATTCAATAAAACATTGAAATAATCACATACGAATTTAATATTTCATAAAGTAATTCTTACCCTGCATCAATACGGCGTTTTTTCAGAATTTTAGCAAATCTATTCAATTGTCTTAATCCTATTGCAATAGGAGTGTTCTGATTTTGGTCATCTATTATAAGCTGTGCTTGTTCGTAAGTCATGGCAGCTTTTGATTTTATAACACTTTTGGTAAAACAGCTATTAACAATTTCAGCATTCGGTGTCATTTCCCAAACACAAGAAAAGGCTAAACGTTCTTCTCCACCTCGCAATGAACACAAATTTGAACTCAATAAACCTAAAAAAAAAATGTAATTTATTATGAATAAAATTAAAATATAAACTCACTTTAGAATATGACTAAATCAATATACTTATGAAAACTATTATATATTTTTGTCACATTATACTTGTTAACTCATATTATATAATTCATAACGAATCAATAAGATAATGTACTACAATAAACTACATGAATGATATTGACAGTTAAGAGCAGAGTATTACTTGCAATGATCCTATATTAGAAAACTAAATTTACTAAGTAATTCTAAAAAATCACTAAAAATTGAATAAAGTATAAAAAAAGTACTGGCATAATGAAGATATTCAATGATACATTTTCTATACACAGATTTAAATTATTGATGGATACTTAATTTATTTAATACTTAGTTATATCCACAATGTATAACATTAATCTAGTTAAATGCATAATGATCAGTAAATTTATTAAAATAGTAGTCTGGCCACATGCATGTTGAGTTTTTATTCCATTATATCATTTGATTAAAAAATTCCTTGAAACAATACCTACTGTGATAATGAATAGTCATACATTGTAATTTTAAAATTGAGAAACAATAAAAAGTTAACTATTTTTATAGATAAAAAAATATAAATATAAATACAAATATTTAAATATTCTCATAAAATAATGGACATTTTCTCTATGAACCATTTAATGTCAATAGTAAGTATTAACAAACCAACTTAGTCCAACCAGCATTCTTTAATCTGAAAAATGAACATACATGTTTAATTTACTGAAGAGCAAATTGTAGCACAAAAAAGTCCCAAAATACAATAATTGATTTTCTAATTATATGTCATTAAGATTCATTATCGTTAAAAATACTTCAAGCCTCTAACTTTTGTCAAAATTATGGAAAAATGTTGTCATTAAGTGTCAAAATATCATTTAAAGTGATTGAATTTTATGATTATCAATAATTTGATTCATCTCAATGTAATTAATAAAATATTACCTGGCACCATGTCAATACGCCTTCCGGTTAGATACACAGTAGTTGCACGTTGGCTGGCTTCAATATCTATAGCTGTACCAGGTTTGATGAAATGAGTGACATCGGCAATGTGCACACCAACTTGGAAATTTCCATTGTCCAAAGGTATACAATGTAACGCATCATCAATATCAGTGCAACCGGGAGGATCCACAGAACAAATGCACAATTCACGGAAATCTTGCCTGCCCACAAAATCCTGTTCAAATAAGATAAAATAAACAATTGTCCAATCAAACAAGTTACACAAACTACATAAATCAGAAAATTCTCGAGAAAATGTAAAAGCACAAAATTGTTTTCATATATCATTTATATTAGATGATTCAGATTATTTAAAATTATACAATATTAACACATTTGAATTAAACTACAAAGGAACTGAGGAGTTATAAACATAATGTAGTAGGTAATAGATACAATTTTATCAGAAAATTCATCAATTATAAATAAAAGTTCTTTTTGTTGGATTTCTAGTAAATAAATGCCAGATTAATTTAAATACATTATTTAAAAAAAAGTAACGACATATACTTACTGGGGCAGTTATAGTCCAATTTTCTTTTGGTAAACAAGCCAGAACTTGATCTGAAAATTTACTATGTGGCACATCATGTTCTAGTAAAATAACTTCATTTTCAGCTTCTCTTTCACCAATTTTTCCAAGTGACCTTACATAATGGCCCTGTAAGCATAACATAATATAAAAACATGAATACAAAATACAGTGACACCATTTATAACTTATTTTGGGACCAACACAAAGTGAGTTTTATAATCGAATGAGTCGATTAGGCAAATAGGCGGAGTGGGAAAAACAAACATTTTAATTAATTAACAGCTTTATTTCGCTATTTTGCTTTTGCTTTTACACATATTATATTTTAACATATTATTAAATAAATATAATATTAATAATTTAATACATATAGGAACATAATAAATAAACTTACATAGAGTTTAAACTTTTATTCTTTTTATTTATTACAGATGATATTAGATGATATTTAATATATTATTTTTGCATATTATATACAATGAATATATTATGTATTTAAAAAAATCATAAAAACAAATTTGGTTTTAGTTTTTTCTTTTATTATTATTGCAACTACTACAGCACAAATAACTTTAAAAAAAATTTTTTTTCAACATTTTATCATATATTTCTAAAAAAAATTTTTTCCTGATAATCTGAGTTTGATAACTAAATTGATGAATTTTAAAAGCGGTTTCTACTGTATTGGTATTTTTTAGATTTTAGTTTTTAGTAACATTATTACACAACGGTAATAATTTTCATAAGTTAGTATTTCCGGTAGAAGAGCAAATATTCAACACAAATACATACCAATGGATACCTTGAATTCCTAGGCCATGTATCAATGGCGACGATAACACGTTGATCTTTTAATTTATCATACTGTCTAGTTTCTATTCTAATTTTAGGAATTTTTTTCTCGGCTGGCACAAATAAATGTCGAGTTGCCTGTAACCACGTAATACATTGTTTATAGTCAATGATTTTGATTTATATTATTTATAAAAATCTTGATAAACAAAACATTTGTAATTTATATACATTTTCAACCAGGCTGTGTTGGATTATCCCGCAATATTGTCTCCATTTTTTTCTTATTATTCCGACCACTTGACCAGTTGGGTATTTTTCTTTAGGTTTTTCAACAGAATTAAAATCGTTTGCCTCATCCAAATCATCTATTGTCATAACGTTTTTCATAAATTCAATGTGATTTTACTTAACAAACTAATTATTTTACCATAATCCGCAATGACTAAATTGGCAGGCGCGCTCCATTGACTTTCTGGTAACATTCTAACAGCAACTATGTCACCGTTAATAGCTCGGTTTAAATTTTCTCTACCTTGCAAAAGTATCTAAAAACAATATTAATTTGAACCACAGCCAACAATAATGGTTTTAAAAAGCCCACTTACATTTTTTTCTTGTCCTTCCACAAAAACATTTCCTTCAAGGAAGTTATCATTTGACGCAAAAAATGTACCCTGCATTAGTTTTCCAGTTTTTATACCCTGATGTATTAGTGCAGGAGTCAAATGAGGAGGAAAAATCGGTTCTTTACTTGTTTCTTCTACAATACAACTACGATTCGACAATTTATCCGATAACGTTAAATTGTTAAGTCCACTTACATATTGTTCCACTAAAAATAAAGTTATTAGTTAATTCTGCAAAGTTCTATAGCCAACATTCAATAGATATTAGACACATACATGACATAGTAGGTATTCCTTCATCTATCGCTTTAGCTTTACTAGCTTCATCGCTAGATAATAATAATACTTTCATGCGACCTTTTAGATGTTTATTATACCAATTGGCCGCAACTCTGATCATACGGTCATTGTAATCGTTCGGGCTCTCTCCTCGTACTCGTTCAACATAAGTATCCCTAAAAACAAACAAAATGTACAAAGCGGTAATTTTCCATGTAGAGTAAAGCAATAGAAGGATGGAAATTCTTAACCGTGATTATAGAAGACTCTTGGGAATTACATTAGGTTTTTACTAATCAGTAAACGTCTGCAAATTGCTATATGACACATAACTACACTCTTTAGTAAATACTTATTAATAATTTAAATAAAATAATATGTAACAGTAGCTCAGCTATAAAAATTATAAAATGGACTCAATATCCATAATAAAAAAACTCGCAATAAAAATAAAAATAAACAAATGGAAAGTTTTGAAAAGATATAAAATTCAACATATAATCTATATTTGAAATTATAAAAAAACCATATTAGTAATTGTATACCTACCAATTAAGATGAACAGACTTGAATATAAAAACATATGCTTCTTTTTGCCTTAATGGTGATAGTAATTACATAGATTTTTATTACAGACATTTTATTTTAAATAGTTTATACATTCAAAATACATGTTTACAGATAGGAAAAATTTACCTGAAAAAATATTTAATCATATAGAATAATTATTGTACTAACCTATGAAAAACATTGACAAATACATAAAAACGTCTAGAATAATTTCCTATAATGTCCATTAGACGCTTATAAACAGTATGACTAAGATGTTTTACTTCTTCCAGTACAGTTTGTAAGATAATGACATTTTTCAAGGTATCATCTTCCAGAGCATCGATCTACATTTAAAGAATATTGTACATATAAGTAATAATGAAAAAGAAATATTAACATATTATCATATAATAATTAAATATTAGAGTTAACCACAAAATCACAATTAATTTACAATTTATACTTTGAGTCTCGGTGTTTAAGTCAAATCAAAGAAATAAAACTTAATTTAAACGTAGTTAAAAATAGTTTTAACCTTAGTTGAAATATTTTATTTCCCCTAATTAACTACATCACTGAATAATAAAATTAAAAATTAACATAATCAAAATTAACCGAATTTACTTGGTAACTGATTCTGTAACCAACACTTGTGTTTAAAATGTAAATTAATGTGACAAAAGTATTAGGAAATTAAATATATACAATTATGGCTTAAAATTCTTTGAGATTGCAACACTTTTCACTGAGTAATAATAACACTAAAATAGACATTCTGACTCAGACATTGATCAAGGTAAATAAAAACTTGATTGTAGAGTACCTGATGTAATACTACATTCGTGTCCACTAACAAATAATGTTTGTCCGAGAAACCGGTGTTTACGACGGAAATGTTTTCTTCGAGCGGCTTCTCGTCGTTGTGTTTGCACTTTTTGCACACTTTCGAACCGCAACCGATGTCGTCGCGTAAATAGTGTTCGCGCACGATCTGAAAGCGTTCGGAGTTTTTTTAACACACACACAGAAACAATCCCACATCGATCAAATCCCGGGGCGGCCGGACACTCACCTTAAGGATATTACCGCGTTTGGTCTTGCGTATGAACGTCTTGGACGTCACCTTCACAGTCATGATGTTGCAGTCCGGCAGCAGATCCGACGTCGAGCAACGATGAATGGCAATACACACGTCCCGACGATCTACATCGACGCTGACGAACGGGCAACGGTCGAAGAGAGTTAAGAGCCGTTCGAAATTCACGACGCAGCGTCGTCGACGGTGAGACCACGCGTGTGCCGCCGCGGTCGAGTCGAGATAACCGTCGCGTTATCACTCGGTCCAATGAGAGAAAACGTGCGACCGGTCGGTTTGCCGTCGACCCACTACTCCGACGGTCGACTAGGACCACGACATCCGCTCGTCGAGCGACTATTATAAAAGAAAAAAAAAACCGTTTTTCCGGTCGACTTCCTCTTCACGTTTTTATCTGTTCGATCGTTGTGACTTGTGATCGAATGGACTTCGGGCCGGTAAAAATCGTATTTCCATGATGGTGCCCCGTTCCCCGAAAAACGATCCCCTGATATTATAGTGGTTTTTAATATTACAATGTCACTGAGCTCGTGACAGAGAAGTCTACGCGATCACACCAAGGTATTTCAACGCGTCAAAAAGTTCTGACCGTTTGTTTTATGACTCCAATTACACGCGCGCCAAATGTTATTCCAGTTCAATCACAGTCCACAGAACGTCGACTTAAGTTCCAACATATTATGATCTCGTTTCAGTGCCCGCGTTTATAATTCTATTATCACTACACTTGTTGATTAACTGATAATATTTCTGTTGTGTTATCAAATAAATAAAGAAAAATATAGAATTTTACCACAATTTTTGTGAATTTTCATTCATATAATTTGTAATATTGCTCTCAAAGCTTTTTTATTTTAATTTTAAAATGTACTAATTACCTTACTGTTATTAAATATTCGATTTAAAATTTAATTATTTTTAGTAAACACACAAATCACGATTTGAAACGATTTTTGAAGTTTCAGAATTGTCCAAAGCCAAAATTCACAAAAAAAGGTAATTGAACCACCCTTTGAAAATATTTGCATTTATTATTAGTTGTAACAGAGCTTTAAAATACTGGCCATAGACCTTATTCTAAAAGTGTAATTGAATATACTATATTATTATAAGATTTATGGTATGGGTACATGTTCAAATTTACAGAATTCAAGTATGTAGATATTTATTTTGTGTACTTATCAAAGTTTTCTGTTATTTTTAATCATATGTTTTTTTTTCTGAAATTAAAACTGATACTGTTAGTTTTACAGTACTAAAAATTCTCTTTAAAATTGCCAAAAATGTATTTCCATATATTACTTCCTTAAAATCTTTTTTGTGGTACGGCATATTTCTGATCAATTGCTAGTAGGACTTGTAGGGAGGTACATATTCCCCTTATTGTTAATCACTCATAAACTTCAGGATCTCCTGAACACATCAATATGTAATTTTTGAAATCCTGATTAAATATTATGAAGTTGTTGAACTTTTCATAAAAACGATTTCTTTCACATCCTATATAAGTTTTAAATATTTTACGTAGGTATGTAAATCCAATAATAAAATATTGTAACTATAAAAGAACTCATCAAAATTCAAAAGATAACCTACTGGGTATTTTTTTTAAAAATAACTGATTTTCTCGTGGTATTTATATCTTTTTAGGCTGGTCAAAGACAAAAATACCCCCACGTTTTAAATTAATGTTTCTTTTCCTTGTAATATATTTATTCCGCTGCTAACTTTACTTTTTAGGGTAATATTAACCAAAAATTATTTTAATTTATATCTACCTACCTATTTGTATTTATGCACATTATATGAAGTTGATTTAATATTAAATTAAAAAAAAAAAAAAATTGTAAATTAATTCAAAATAAAAACTAGTAAATCTTAATAAAAAAAAAAAAAATGAATTTACTATCTTAATTTTGTAGAGTTATTAAAGATTATAATTAATTCATTTTGTATTTTGCTCTTTGAATTAAGTATCACAGTATCACTTACACTTTTGTCTGTAAACCAACATCAACAAATACAACATGTTGAAACATTTAATAAATATAATTAATGTTTTTGGAAGAAAGTTTTTGTTACTCACTTATTAGTATGTCTTCTTAGTTAAAAATACAAATGTTCAGCACCATTTTCATCATGAAAAGTACATTCATACCAATGATTTATTTTATTTTATGCAAATTACAATTAGGTATTAAATTTATTTGGTGAATTGAATTATGAGTGTCATTATGCACATAAATTACAAATCGTTAACAATATTTGTCAAATAATGTTGATAAGACATTTTAATTCGATTTTTCAATTCAACGGGATAAATTAAAGTGAAATAATAAACACAAGTCATTTTTAATAATTATCTCTCTTACCAATTAATTAAAAAAAGAATTCTTCAAAATGTACAAAAAGATATCTTTACTTGTTGTTAACATAAAATTTATTAAAACATATCAGTTTTTAACCATAATTAATTTTGTAATGGTCATTTTTCCGATAGATTATTTAAAAGATTAATAAAAGAATAAAAGATTATCCTAGGGATAACTTTAATAAATGTTTTTGAAAAAACTAGGATTTATATAATTTTAATAGCTTCATGTTTATGATAAATTGTAATTTATAGGTAACATAAACAGTGTTATATAATCAATATTATACTACATTATTCCAAGTTTATGATTAAAACACTAAGGTTAAATGACCTATATTTATACTATCCAAGCATTAATATTTTGATATACACTACTAAATCAATTTTTATTAGGTTTTACTTTTTATACATTATCTCATGCTGATTTATTTTAATGTATGCCCATTTTTTTAGATTGTATTAAATGTCGATGATATTGGCTAGTGTGCGGAATTCCAGGGTGAGCTTCAGACAATTTGATGCTCACAGAAAATTTATAAAAATTCAAGCTATGTCTACTGATAGAAAAAGGACTGGGCATGAAAATAGTTTAAATGGTAGTGGAGGTAATTAATTAATTAATATTCTTTGTACATGCGGCATGTTTGAGAAGTCTCGTATTATATTTAATATCTCTACGGGAAATCAATATTATGTGTAGGCAGTTTCATTTTTAGAAATATTTAAAAAGACAATTTTTCAATTTTATTTTTAATTTCAGTAAAAAAAAAAAATTTAAATGATCAGCTATTCCATTATTTTGTAAAAATCACTTCTTTTTATATTTTAAAACATTTCAATGCTGTTTGTTGTGTATTTTATCTACCTATTACACGACTTAAAGTTATCATTTAGATACTTTGAATGGTCTATGTCGAAAAACAGAAAACAATATCCGTAATATCACAATTGAAACTCTGAAAAGCATATGATATTCTTGAAAGCTAAAATTTTAACTTAATGTTGATGATAATCATAGAGGCCACTTCAGATTTAAAGATTAAAAAAAACTATTATTTCAAAAATAAAATTGCTTATATTATTTTTTTAATTTTCAAAGATATGGAATCTGAAGCTATACTTAAAAATGTTGATTCCGTACAGGGCTACTAAAATATTAATGTTACAAGACTTCTAAAATATGCTGTATAAAGAACTTATTATTTATTTTATTGTTGAATGACTTAGTAAAATGTCTAAAACAATTGAAATATCATAAATTCGTAGTTTGTTTATGAGTTGCACGGTGTTTGTATTTTAAAATTTTTCATTTAAATAATATTCACCAGAAATTTTATTAATGAAAAAAATATTCAATTTATTTTTTGTAATTTATTATTAACATTTTGTGTTATAGATGGTCTTAAAATTACTATTGGTGATGTTAAGAAACTTACTAAAGCATCGAAAACTCCAGAACTTGTTCCTATTAATTATTGTAAGTAAACCAAAAAAATAAGTTTATCAATATTTTATCATAACTTAATTTATTAATTTGGTGATAATAAATACATATTACATATTATGCAACAGATTGAAAAATGTGCAACCCGAGGGTTGGTTTGCAACTAAGAGAAGTTGTTACTAGGGAAGGAAGGGTTACTGTGCAGTGGTTTCCCGTTGCCTTCTGCACAGGGGAGATGGCGGCCGCTCTCTTTAGACAGTCCCCTGACCAGAGTGAGAGAGCCGCCCGTGACCGAGGTTTGAACAGGCGACAGTGTGCGTCAGCAGTGACGCCTAGTTCTACTCGGCCACTCCGTGTCCCTTACTTTACTATATTACCTGGTATTTTGTCTTGACATACAGTCAATTTTCTTAAACTATTACATAGAAATTTGGAACTTTGTGAAAATGCCTTATTTGACTGTATAACCATTACACATATTGTATATACTATTTATAATTGTATAAACACTAAACAGTATTTATATTATTTTCCATTATGTATCAGATAATCAAATATTCATAATATTGACTACTACTTTTTCATTTTATTTACAGTAAACATGTCCTGTAACCAAGAAAGCATGTCCCATTTACGATGGATGCTTCAAAAAGACATTCTTGGTCAAGACATGTTTTTAATCGGAAAACCTGGACCATCTAGACGTCGTTTAGCTTTGGCATATTTAGAACTAACTAATAAATCTGTTGAATTTGTTTCATTGTCTCAAGACACAACTGAAGCAGACTTGAAACAGCGTAGAGAAATTATTGGTGGCACTGCAAAGTATATTAATCAAGTAAATTTTACACATTGTGAGCGTTGTCATGAATTCAACTTATGGCGTATAATTTTCCCAACAGAGTGCTGTTAAAGCTGCGATTCAAGGACGTGTATTAATCCTTGATGGAATTGAAAAAGCTGAGCGTAATGTCCTACCAATTTTAAATAATCTACTAGAAAACCGAGAGATTCATTTAGAAGATGGTAGATTTTTAGTAGCCCCCAAAACATATGATAAATTGTTACAAGTATAGAAAAATTATTTTATTTTTTTTTACCTTTTTCATAGTATTCTGATGTGCAATTTACTTTTTCTAGGAACATGGTCTGGAACACATGATAAAATGGAATCTAGTACGTGTCAGTGAAGATTTCTTCGTAATTGCACTTGGTTTACCTGTACCTACATTCAATGGTATTCCTTTAGATCCACCTTTACGATCTCGGTTCCAAGCGAGGCATATAACAGCACCATCTTATTCGGTAAGATAACAATTATGTTAGTTAGTAGTTTTAGTTTCATTCAAACGTTTAAATACAATTGTTAAAATACAATTCGAGAGTTGATAATTTTTGAGTTATACTTTTAGAGTAGCTTAATGTATTTTTTGAAGAGTTTATTAAGATTTTTATTTTAATACAATTATATTTTATCATATACGTTAGGTTTTAATAGAACAAATTGTACATATTATTTGTTTAAATTTACACCTATAATTATAGCAATAATTTAATTATAAAATAAAATTGTAATATTACAAAATTCCATTTATAATAACATATGTTACATAATGGTAAATTAAACGTATAATATAACCAGAACAAGCCGATATTTTATATGTAATTAAGAACATAAATTTTCTCTTAATTTTAACATGTATTTATTGTGTTCTGGATAATAACGTAACTAGTTGACTATTATAACTTACTATTAAACTGTAGTCCAGTGGTGTATTGGAAGGTTTATGCGGATAAATATACAAATACTCATCACATAGTTTTAGTTTTAATGTATACAAATTTTGTAATCGCTAATACCTAAACGTATGGCCATATATGTGAAAATACGTCAAATTAATATCATAATAAATAAGTTTATGGACTCATATTGGAACAAATAAAGAAAAAACTAATTTATGGAAAATTGTATAACCATTATGAAGGTACTCAATGATGTTTTAACTTTAATTTTTGAACAAACTAATGATGCGATAAAAATTAAATTTTTAGTGAGGATTGAGCAGGGTTTAAAAATACTGTAAATGCTGTTTAGTTATAAAAAATTAAGAATTTTCGAGCAAAGTAAGAAAAATGTTTTTTCTTATTGATAATGCGGTGTTAAGGGATTGTGCGTATACACTTGAATTTTTTTCAATAAACCACAGCTATTATAGTAATAGATTAACAATTAATACTTTATGTTTAATTTACAATAATATTATAAATTACTTTATATTTTGCTCTCCCCAAGCATGTTGCTGTTTCAATATTGCTTTTACTACATTTAAAAGCTAATGTAATTATTAAAGTTATAACGTTGTCGTATAAAGATTACTTATGACTTTATTTCATGCATGAGGAATAATCAAACAAATATCATGATTATGTACTTACTTAGTACTTGCACAGTTTAATAGCTTCAAAACAAAATGGTTTACATTTCCATCATAAAAGTTTGCTTATCTATGTCATTTTTCCATTCTAATTATATAAACAATGAATTAAAATAAATGGTACACAAGTAATAAAGTTTGTTCTCTTGTCACTCGCCATTGCACATTATAAAATTTATATTTACATACTGTTCCAACTAACATTCACTGAAACTATTCTAAATTATTTTTAATCAATTCCACTCTTTCTGCGAATTGCTGAAAAATTAATGAAAGCCCTGAGTGAAACGCACATGTCTTGCGAACGCAAAAATAAACCCTACATACCGAATAGCATCAGATCACACTTGAACACCTAACGCCTAATAATAATAATAATACAATACAACAATCATTCGTTATTGACATCTTTACCGTTTTCATTGGTGGCCGGGCACATGGACGGCATGTGGACGTGTAATTCGGTTTTTTGATTGTGTACTGAACTTTTCGCACAACAGTTTCGCGTGGATTTCGTCGTCCTCTTGCAGTCGGTCTCGACCACTTGTTGGTCCGCGAATCTGCTCTCCGGGATCGAACAGGTCTTGACGAGCGCCGGCCGCCGGACGCCGTGGCCCGGCGCCGACATGGGCTTCCGTCGAGTCTCCAGCATCCCCGTGGGCTTTTGGAGCCACTGCAACACGCGTTCCACGTAGCTCTCGTCGCCTCCGCCGCCGCCGCCGCCGCCGTTGTGGCCGTAACTGGACCACGCCGACGACGACGGCTCGTGATTCTCGTCGATCTCGCTCAGAGGCGGACGGTTGGGCGTCACCGGCGTCTTGCAGCGGTTGTCGCCCGCGTCGTTGACGCAGACCTTGCGCGGCTGCCGTTTTTCCTTCTTCGATGGGTTGCCGTCGTCGTCGTCGTCGGACAGTACGACGTGTCGCACCCCTTTCACCCACGTCGTGCGCACCACCAGCCGGCCGCACGACGATTTCCATCGGAAAAACTCGTACGGGTCTGCGGCGCTCTTCATTGTCGCCGTCTGCGGACGGAATAAAATCTCTGTCCACGCGACCGGAACGCGAACTGAACTGTGCACGGTCTAAATTTGAAATCGCCTCGTTCACGTGTACATTATATTTATACCAGTGTGTGTGTGTGTGTGTGTGTGTGTGTGTGTGTGTGTGTGTGTGTATACGACGGTGGTGCACACACAACACACAACCGCCGACTCCCGTGCACGAAAACAACGACTTTTAGACATGCACGCCATGCCCCTCCCCGCCACGACACCCCCGGCTCGCCGCCACTAAGTCGTCTTGCGTTTTATTTTCCTCGAAATGTATCATTGTCGTCGTCGTCGGTGTAGGTATATAGTCTCCATTTTAATGTGACAGTGTCATTACGTTATGGCTTCCTAAAACGAATATCTATACCGCCCTGCAGCCAGGGGTGGGTATATAATGCGTGAGGTATGAATAAAAAAACAAAACGAAGGAAATTTTCGTGACGCTAAACGTGAAAAAAAAATAGAGCGAATATCTATATAAAAACCACCCATTAAACATTATCGGTAGTTTTTTTTTTCAAATTCATTCATATAATTGTTCGCTGCAATTTATCGTGTCACGGGTAACTGCAATAATATACTGTTTTCGCGAGAACTCCTTACTGCAATTGACGACAAACCCTCGGAAATAATATATACTACTGTGCGTAATGTCGTATTGTTTGTTTCGACGAATGTAATTTTACCTGTATGTAAATCGTTTTTGTTGGTCATGCGGTTAATGTCTTATTATTACGTTAAAACCGTCGTGAAAAAATGTATAATTAAACAATTGAAAAATAAAGAAACAATTTAATATAAACATCTGTATATGTTTGTGAAGTTACGTTTTAAAGTTTTAAATTAAATCTGATAAATTCACGAACAAATTAAAATAACTAGTTCACGGAAAGCTACAAAACTCTATTTTATTTTATTTGTCTTCTCGCGTGCTACCAAAAACAAACATTTAACATTCAACCGGATATTCGGATAAACCCTAAAGAAACGTTTATCTATAAAACTGTAGTCCAAACCAAAAATCGTTTAGTTAATTATGCGTACTTACGAAGTGTATTTATTATACGTAGGTACCTATGCCTATTGTGTTGAAAAAGTATCTAAGTAGTTATTATTCTTGTCTGTCGTTTTGTATTGCGTGGTTATGGTATGATCCGAATTAAGTAGAAAACATTTTTAAAGGGGAATAGAGAATTTAGAAGAACAAATATCGAATACAGATTTGTCTAAATGTTATTGTAATCAATTTGAGAAAATTAAAAAAAAAAAATTGTTGGCTTTGACTTTTGTTGTAGCTTACTTAAGTTATTAAATAAGTAGGTATCAGGGTTAAGTTCGAAATTTCCCTTTTTTGTTCGAATAATATATGTATTTTATAATAATAAGTAACAAATAACAAGTGATCAGACCGCCTCATTACTTATTTTCTCTAATCGTTTCTTTGATTTGATTATCATCTGGCATAGGTACCTGTTCCTAAAAGCAATATTTTTGTTATCATATCTCTTATTAATTTGTCAGGACTCGTAGAAATAAAAAAATATGATGCATGTTCTTCAGTATTCTCTTAATTTATATCGAAACCAAAAACTTCATGAACACAGTATCGTATTTAGGGGGGCATGGTGGGCAATGTCTCCCTGGGCTCTTCTTTGGGGTGATTACTTTTTACGATATTTTTGCTGTATTATGACTTATGGTATTAATATTAGTCGATTTACAGTAGGACATTTGAAAATTTCAATTACTCAAATTTATTTTTATGTCTGCTGTATATGATGATACAATAGCACCTATATGCACATAAATTTAAATCATATTTTTGAAGGTTTCACCGTGAACAGTACTTTTATGTATATACGATACCAAATACACTGATTAAAATAACAATATGGGATATTTTCTCAGGTTATATAAAATATCGTAAATTATTTTGAATTTTCTCTCAAATCTATTTTATACATGTAAGTTTTTATACTTAAAAATATGTTTTTTATTTTTATTTATTTTAAATTGAATCTTCTTCCCATAATAAAAGAACGTATGAACGTAATGTTATCTTGATGATATTTCTATAACCACGTGAATTTTTGACTCTTGGGTAGTTGCGTTCCTTTTTGACTCACCGTATGTACGTCTATGTTTAGGTAACTTCTAACGCTTCGACATTGGTCCTACTCAACATTTCAAAATCAATCCGAACAGAAGTCTTAGAAATAAGAGACATTTGTTTCGCGATAAATTCGTCTGCTCTATTGTTTGTAGCATCGACAATTTCTAAAAATAAATGTTAAAAAAATTGTGAAAATAATGGTAAAACACGCCTGGGCTATTTACCCGGCCGCGTAATTGAATTAGCTCATGATGATGAGATAGTGAATCGAGTAACTTCTACTCTAAAATCGATTTGAGTTAGTCCATTATCCGGGCCGGGTTACGGGTCGTTAGAATATAAACTACATTATTACATTCAGTTAGGCTAACAAAAACATAACATAAAATACATATTTACATTGTGTCAAACGTGATTTAAGTTTTGTCTCAATAAAGTTTCATTAAATGTTTAAAAAGGGTAACTTTTTTTTTGTAAACAGCGATTGTTTAGTATGTGTATGGATAAGTCGGTATAATCGAAAAGTTTAAAAAAAAATCATGTTTTATAGCCGTTAAACTAATACCGTCTATAATGTGAAAAATCGTCGAACAAAACATTTAAATCAACTCCTACACCACAACCTTCGAATACATTTCTTATTTTATCGCCTTTATAATAAACTTTTATAATGCCTACATAGCGTGACTAAAACTGTTTCAGGGATTCTTGTAGTACCTACCTCAAAGTTTCTCAAAATTAATTTATCGCTGATTACTTTATTTGTATATTTGTAATTAAATTAAAATTTAATATTTCCAGAGCATGCTAAACGACCTTATTGCCGAGTATCCAACGGCGCCTAAAGACAAATTGGAAAAAGTTTTGTCGTGCGCCTATGCCTTGGCTTCGCCAGAATCCAGCGAACTAGGACTGCACAGTTTCCCAATCGAAAACATACCCAACGTGGCCAAGTTGATCGTGAGTAAAATACAGTGATAATTACAATAAATATAAAAACATTATCACGTTCATTATTGATTCGCGACACAAATCAAGCAACGTATTGACGTTATTATTACTCGTTTTCAGTACAACAATCCGTCTGTGTCGCCAAACAGTTTACTGAAACGGCTTTATCCGTTTGAAAGTTTTATGAATTTGGACGGTAAACGTTCGGTTAATAACATCCTTTCGTCGTTTTGTCCCGAAGATGTCGAAGCAATCAACCGTCACATTTCGTCTGTGGAACAGCAAAACAACAATTGTGCCGAAGTTGTTCTAGACAATTCTAAACACTTTACGGTATGTGATCCATACGTAAATGAGTACTGACAAGCCATACAGTTGCCATTAAACACGATCATCGCGTTGCGTGTTTCAAACAATGAATGATTAGAATGATTAATTTCAGGTACCCGTGGGAAATGCACCATCAAACACTGAAATATTTCCAAATTTTGTCAACAACAGTTATCAAGACGCTATATTGTCAGATCTTGCGCTCAGTCATTCAGCAAGTGATATGTGTATCATAGGACCTAGGGGTTGTGGTAAAACAGCAATCGTTAATAGATTTGCAACTACGTTTAACTATGAAGTGGAAACCATTTCTCTATATCAGGTTAGATTGATATATTTTTTATTTGATTTTGAAATAGTTTGTTGAGTTTTTCCCCTCTATCAGGATTTAACAGCAAGAGATTTAATCCAACAAAGAACCACGCTATCCAACGGGGACACTGTTTGGAAGTTTAGCCCTTTAGTGGTCGCTGCCGTTGAGGGGAAATTAGCCGTTCTTGATGGCCTTCACAGATTGCATTCCTCCACACTATCTATTTTACACAGGTTAGTTTTTATCATATTGCACATATTTAAATATAGATTTTGTCAATTATAATACTATAATCTTCTCTGTATAATCTATGATGTATCTACCTGTCAGACTTATTCAAGATCGAGATCTTCAACTTCATGACGGCACTAGACTGCTAGAGTCAAATAGATATGATAAACTAGCCAACAAATTAGGAGTAGATGTTATGAAAAAATCAAATATTCTCCGTGTACATCCTGCTTTCAGAATTATTGCACTCGCTGAACCACCTGGTAAAAATTTGTTTAAATGAAACAAAATTTGACATTTTTACACCATTTTTTTTTACTTCAGGAGGCACGATTCCGCAATGGATTACTCCAGAAGTACTTAATATGTTCATATTTCATGAACTAAGACCACTATCTGCTGTTGAAGAACTAAACATTGTACAAAATCTTGTAAGATAAATATTTATTCATTTACAAGCAAGTAACGTGTGTAAAGTTAATATGTTTTTTTTTAGTATCCAAATAGTGTGAAACCATTGAAAAAACTAGTTTCTGTTACAAAGAAACTTCGAGAATCAACAGATATGTATTTGAACTCTTTGGCTCCATCTTTATCTACTCGGCAATTATTGCGAATCTCAAAAAGATTAGATAAATTTCCAGATTCTGATTTTTATAGTATTGTAAATAAAGCGTGTTTATCCCAGTAAGTTTTTACTCTTATTATAATTAGAACATAATATTTTTTTATAATAAGGATAATTATTATCCTAGAAAGTCAGTTGGATAAGACTTATTTAATAGGTACTTTTCTCGTTAGTTTTCATTCACAGTAATGGCACTTTTGTTTTTCAGATTTTTACCTCAGTTAACAAAACAAATGCTCGAAAAAACATTATATAGTTGTAATATTGAACCAATTTCTACAGATTTAAATGGTTCTTCAATTGAATGTAAATATGACAGTGATAATTTAACTATTGGTAATACAACCGTACCCCGATACAATACTGAGGCGTCTAGTAAAGTTCCAAACGTTTTATTCTACGATTTACCTCAAGTATGACTTGTATATAGATTAAAATTTACAATATATACATTTTTGTGATTGAGATTAACATATTATTAATTTTTAGCACTTGAAACAACTAGAACTTATGCTACAAGATTTTGTATTGGGAGAGCATCTATTGCTAGTGGGCAACCAAGGTGTTGGTAAAAATAAATTGGTTGACAGATTTTTACAATTACTCAATAGACCTAGAGAATATATTCAACTTCATAGGTGTGCATTTATTTATTTTAAAGTTTTTTTTATATTAAAAATTGCTTTCATTTTAGGGACACTACAGTTCAATCATTAACAAGTCAACAAACTGTAATTGATGGTGTATTACAAATTGAGGATTCGCCATTAGTTAAAGCTGTTAAAGCTGGCTATGTTCTAGTTATTGATGAAGCAGACAAAGCTCCAGCTCATGTGACATGTGTACTGAAAAATCTTGTTGAAACTGGAAACATGAGACTTGCAGATGGTAGACAAATTATTAGTAATACTAATGATCCAAAAGATGACTCTATCATCATTCTACATCCAGACTTTCGAATGATAGTCCTAGCAAATCGACCTGGATTCCCGTTTTTGGGAAATAACTTATTCAGCACACTTGGTATGTAAACATTCATTATTAGTTTTTATATTAAAAATATACAATCATTTGATAAATATTATAGGGGATGTATTCAGTTGTCATATCGTAGACAATCCTAGTCGTGAATCTGAAACACAATTGTGAAGAGTTATGGTCCTGATGTTTCTCAAGAAGTGATTGATCAAATAATTTCTGCTTTTGGAGATCTAAGGCAACTGTTTGACAAAAATTTAGTTTCGTATCCATATTCTACTAGAGAA